>JASXSY010000023.1:0-164914 GCA_034509805.1 Sipha maydis | reverse complement strand
GGTATTTATCAGGTACCTCCACTAGTCTATTACCGTAGATGACTTTTTAATCTGCATTTTCAAGTCAAGGGGTAATATTAAAATAATAAACTCTATCATCATTCAGCCATCAATTTGAACATACCGAATAATGTTTCTCTCAGTCCTAGTTCTAATCAGAAACAAAAACGCCAATCACACTGCCCACACACTACGGTGGGAAACTTTCTTCCAAATTTCTCGTGAATTTTCAAGCTGTTATGAACTACTCCTTTAATTAACCAAAGTTGAAAACAACCGCTCCCGTCGTCTATACCCTCTACGTAAACTCATATTCTTTATTAATTCAGTAATTTTATTCCTTATTTCTGTTTAATTTATTTCTAACTTTATAATTAGAACTATTATTACTATTATTATTTATATTATTAATGTTATCATTTTAATTATAATTATGTCTTTATACTGTCTGCATACTATCACCATCTTCTATACTCTATTTTATTATTATTTAATAACTTATCTGTATTTTCAAACCTAAAAATATGAATATTTCTGTTGTAGGTACTTCTAAAATCGGTTAATTGTTTAATGCAAGTTGTAAAAAAATAATTTAATAATAACTCAACTAGATTAAAATAAATTGTGTTTCTTATAGAATATAAGATTATTTTTGGAAATGAAATCGAGTTTATAGATTTTTTACTAAAAATTAAAACCCCTCACCCAAGCAAGTTAATAAAGGGCCGTGAAACAAAAAATAAATTATTTATTTTATATACCTACATATATACCTGTATATATATATTTTTAATAATAAAAATTAAAATTAAAATATTCGTACTTAAAAAAAAAATGTCTGATCTCTCCTTCCGCGTCAAACGACAATCATACGTAATGCGTGACTATTATATATCACTATTATAGTGCACCGCCCGGTAACTGCTACGGTGTTATAATACGTATAATATACATAATAATGCAATTATATCGAAATATTTACACTGTTTTATGTTTTTTGTTAATTTATAAAAAATTATATATGGTAAAAATGACCAGTACTGATTTGTATAGCCCCGCCGCGACGAGTGAAACCTTTATAGCCCACCTCAGGTTTGTTATCTCCCTGTCATCCATAATAATCCCTTCGTTGACATCACCATCTTGACCTTTTTAAAACTATTTTATGACCATTTTCACATGTATGTGTCATTTCAATAACACTTATGGACTGAAGAAATTGAATTCCGGCATTTATATCGGGTACTTTGTTTTAACAAATCCTTAAAATTAATTTTATTGATAATTTAATATGAAACAAGAACAAACGACGAACAAATATGTACTGTGATGTATTGTGTGGTATATCGGTGTAATTATTTGTGATACAAATTTATGTCAGTATCTAATACTATTGGTACGTTTTTTCCGATTAAATTAATAAATATCAATAAATAGTTAAAATAGTACGTTTTTTCGATGATTTATAACATCAGTATAACCTCAAATTATTAGATTAATAAATATCAATAAATAAACTCATTATTTTGTACTTGTGAGATATATTTATTATTATTATGGATGGCGGGGAAATAGCAAACCTAAGTGGAGGGGCTATAAAGTTTTCGCTGGGTTATAACAAACCAGTACCAAATGGTCAAAAAAGTTAATGGCCTGAGTTGCCGGTACTCAATAAATAATAAAATAAATATATTTCATATATTTTATTTTACATTATTATTTGAAATTTTAAAATAAATTTTTCAAACTCTTATATAATATAATACACCAAAACTCAGAAAGGTACCTTATTTAAAAAAACTAAATTATTTACAAGAAAATGTTGAATGCTTTGTTTTTATTAAATCTGGAAGGTTTGGTTTTGGTTGAGGTGCTATTGTTCAAGAAATTGGTACAGTCTCAATTTCTATCAATATTGTTATTTTATTTTATTTTTATTTCTGATGATTGTTTGACGTCACTTATCATCACTAGGTTCGTATTATGTTTTTAAAACATATATCTAGCAGTTTTTAAATATACAGTAAAACCTCGTTAAGACGCTCCCGTTTAATACGCCATCCCGCTTAACACGCGGATTTTTCCCGGTCCCAGGTAATTGTACACTTTTAACATTGAAAAAAACACGCTTAATACGCCACCGCATAATACGTAATCCCGCATAATACGCTCTAATTGCTGGCTTCTCAAACCTTTTAAAATAGAAAAAAAAACCGATTAATACAATCGGCGATAAGAATTTCGTTGAAACGTTTATCTATTATCGACCGAGTAATTGATATTTATTATTAACATCTTGATGTGGTTTATACTCTTACTATATTTCGTTAGTACGTAGGTACGTACGTTAGTTATATGATCGGACGTTGAAGTGTACACGTGACATCACACGCAGATTTATAATTTGTATGTTTTGTTTATTGTTATTCGTGTGTGGTTTAAAATGACGAGTGCGTCTACGTCATCTAGTAGTGCCGGAGTGAAAAGGAAAGCTTTGTCTATTGACGATAAATTGAGAATTATTAAACTGTATAATGAAAAAATTGGTGTATTCAATAAACAACAAATTGCCGACCAATTAAGATTGCCCTCCTCTTCGTTGCGGACCATATTGAAAAACCGGAAAGAAATTGAAAAAAACGCTTTTTCAGGCATTGAATAAATATAAGAATAATGTATTGAAACAACCAACCATTACCACTTTTTTTAATCCAAGAAAATAATACATAATTATAAAATATGTTCCTAATAATTTTATTGTATGTATATTTGATGTTTTTTTATTATTAATTTTAAATACAACTTATGTTACTGTGTAATACATAACAAGTCACACACTATGAACATTTTTCTAATTTATTCTATCTACATATCACATTTAAAACGCTTTTAATAGGCGGGTATCGCCTATAACGCTATAAGAGCGTAATAGGCGGGATATCGCCTATAACGCTATCCCGCATATTGCGCAGTTTTACGATTTCCTACTATTTTGTCACACTATTCATTTTTATTTATATTACGATTATGGACTAAAATAACAATCATACTTTTCATGTGCATACATTTATACTTTAAATGGTTTTAAAGATAACAGCCAATTTCCAGAGTGACATTATATAAATTTTAAATAATGTATAGTACTTATAATTTTTTCTATAATGTATTAAATTATTAATATATAAATATAAGGTACAATTATAAAGACATAATGTAAACTTAATAAAAAAAAAAAAAAAAAAAAAAAATAATAAAAATGTATAAAATATTAATTTTATAAAATAACTGCTATTATCTAACACCAAAGTTAATTTAAATATTAATTATTGATGTTATTCTTACCTAGTAACTATTAGCTGTGTATGAAACCAATATGAAGTAGTATATCATATGTGTGTAGTATACAATAATGCAAATGTTGAAATGTATGTATACGTTAGTATTTACCATGTGTACAGGGGTGGATATAAGGGGGGTTGAGGGTTGATCTCTTGAAGATTTCTCATATTATTTAAGTGTGATGACTATAGGTTGAAGTTAATACTAGACTAGGGCAATTGCCTCAGTTGCCAACTCCTCAATTACGTCACTGGTTTAATTGTAAAGTATAGTAAAACCTTTTTATTCCGGATCCCATGTAAGACGAAATCCTCTATAACAAGGATGGCCCGTTACGTGCTATTCTTTAAAATCGTTTCATTACATTTTAGCGATTATCAGTATCTATTTTTTTTTCATCTTGATCGTAAAATGTAAGTATTATATTTTTCTCTAGCATTGAATTCCAGCTAAATCATTAAATCTCTAAGTATAATTTATATCGATTTCGATATGCCTAACTTTGATATAGGTATTAGGCACTTATAATATTGTATTGATTCAGTCGTAAAATTAAATTGATTAAAACAAATACTAATTGCCAATTTTAATGACCTTTTTTTACTTTTTGCTATTTTTTACTGAGATCTGCTAGATTTCTAGAAATTGGCCCTATAATTACTTTGAGTTTTCCATCCCTGCTCTATAAAATAAATTTAATGTTGATGTGTTTAATGACAATTATGTATAAACTTAAAAACACATATTATTTAATCTTATTGTGTTATTTTGTTAAAAGTACATTTTTATGTAAAAAGTACTTATTTTGTTACATTATATATTTATAATCCATTTCGAGCCTTAATGAGTAGATTCTTAAAATAGCCTGACACTCAGTTCTCTAACTATGCATCCACCTCTGTATGTTCAAATAATAAAGATATTAATACTATTACATTCGTGTTTATATTATAAGAAATGTGTACCGAGATGATCGACAATGATAGTAACGCGACAGCGGCGCACCAGTGACGTAAAACAAAACTGACGAATTTACGCTATAGCCCTGGTTAGCTAAACATATTGAGATTACAGAACATTTTTATTTTTCATATACTATTTCCTATTATAATATAAAAAAAAAAAAAGATTTATATTACTTTTATGGTCTCTTAATTAAATCGCTAGACAACAATATTATACTTTATACGATTCAAGTATAAACAAAGTAATAACTAATAAGTTTTATAGGTATGGTTATCCTAACTTATGGTCAGACTATTGTATTTAATGTACTATGTAACCATCGAACAAAGATAAATTATTTGTTGTTAAAGTTCTTCAGTATAATATAATTTTAGATACATGTTATCAAAGTTAATATTACTTTAGAGTAATGAATGTTTAGGCTATGAATGTTTAATGCAAGATATGCATGTTTTAGAAATGATGAAATGTTTTATATTGTGAGGAAAGTAAAAACTGTTTCGGTTTATAATGATGCATATTTTAGATGTGTCCAAATTGCATGCCAAAGAAATAAACATAAATTGAAATTCCGAATTGCATGCCACGTTAGAGGTGTATGTCTAAATTGCATGCCGGGGCGTCGTGCGTTTGGGTGAATTTTTAAAAATTGCAATGTGTTTGGGTAATTTAACATTTAGCTTATTTTAGAGATTTTTTAAATTAAATTTTTAAGCTATAGGTACGTATACGTACTTATATATAGACATTTAATGATGTTCAATACCAGATATAAATATTATTATATCGATAAGATAAAATTATTTATTTATTATATATAGTCTATAATGACTGTAGATATTGAATATAAACAATTAACTTTAAAATTGTGTGATGTAAAGTTTTTTGTGTCCTGTCCGCATAAAAGGCAGAAGTAACGTTGTACGTTTTTGAATGTTAACGATAACTTAACTGTAGTGTGATCATGGAACCCCAAATAGAAAAAATTTTATTACATATTATATTTATTTATTTTAAAAATCAAAATACCAATAAAATAAATATTACACATATAAACAAATATTTTATATTTTTACTTAATTTTAATCGTCTAAATCATCACACACATAAAAAAAAAATAATAAACAATCCATTTTTAATCATACCCGTGGAATTCACGGACAGTCTCAATTCTGTTAAAATGAGAGGGAAAATTAATTGATAAAATATAGCATCCCAAGATATTAAAAATAAATAATAAAAAAAATTGTTAAAATCGAACCGGAATGCAATTCGGACATACACCTCGACAGACCCCTGTAAGACGTGGCATGCAATTTGGATGCAGTCAATTTTTTCTATCAACAATTTTTCTGATATTCTTATAACTAGCTAATTTTATCTAGTAAGTACTTTTTAGTAAGAAGACATTTTTATAATTCTCAAAAACTCTTCAAATATTAAAATTAAACTAAATAACTAAAAATTACGAAAATAATAATAGGATGCTGGTTTTTAACACATTGTAATTTTTTGTCGTTGTATCTTAAAAAATAATATTTATAAAAACATAACATTTTTACTGAAAAAATAATATTATCGTTCTTACTGAGGATATAGATTTCCAAATATTTTTTTCTTCACATATGGATACTTAAAATGTTTATGTTTTCTTTTAATTTTTTTCTTTGTCGTATAGTGTCTATAAAATAATTTAAGTTCAACAAAATATTTTGAAAACCTAATACACTAAGTTCTTCCTTGTGTAAAAAAATATCTTATTTAATATATATTAATAATATATTTAATGAAATCACAAAACAATATACATTTATAGTCCTATGATATATAAATTATTTATTTTAAAACACAGAATTCAGTCAACATTTATATAGTGTTATTTTTTAACTCAATTTAAACTATAAATTTGAAAAAATGATATAATGCATTATAACAATAGTCTTATTAAAATAAATAAAAATATTTTTTATACGGTAATTGATATCACATTTTATTACATTTCATGTTAAAATTTGATCTATAAATATACTAGTTAGGTTATTATAAATTTATAATTGCAGATTATAGTACTTTATAGCTATACTGTATAAAACATTATTTATTTTATTTTTATCTATAGCTTATTTTGTCTGTGAGTTATTATTATAGGTAATACCTTCCCAAAAATATAGTTTTACTTTTTGAACATATAAAAATAATATATATGTTGTAAAAATATGATTGTTTAACATATTAATTATAATTATATCATGACAAATAAAATATTTTTTTCATAGTTATTTGACCAAACCTACTTTATTATACAACAAATACAATTTCTGATTCCCTGGTAAGAGAGTTCGTTGTAATTAATTCTCAAGGGTAATGTTGTCGAACAAAGGTTAGAACAAAGGTCTGAGCTTAAATCTAATGAAATGAAAACACACTTAATGTATAGTGAATAGAATGATAGAAGACTCATATTTATCATACAAATGAACACGTACGTTTTGTATTAAGGATTACAATTAAGCTACAAATTAATATCCACAATTTAAAGAAAAATATTTTAAACATTTAATATCGTTGACAATATGTAAAATTATATTTTATAAATTATAATAACAAACTATTTTATTAAATAAATGATAATATATACATATATATGTATATTTAATCAATGGTGTGTATATAAATAAATAAATATATAAGTAGTAAATTATTAATCTAATAATTTAATAAAATAAAATATGAATAATTGTAAGTTGAAACTCCGATTGAGTGGTATATTCGTTATACAGATATTATAATGGAATTTAAGCTCAATATCATTCTAGTAAGCTAAGAACAGTTTACTAATTAAGATATAAAGATTAAAATCAATTGAAAATTTTTTATATTAAATATTAGTAAAGTTTAATACCTATATAATAATTATTATTACTAAAATAATGTATGTTTAATTATTTTATATATGGTAAAACAAAGTTTACATTTACTTAGAAAATCGGTAATATTTTAAAAATTATTTATTATTTGAATATCATGTACGAAATATGTCTAAACGTTTTTTCTTAACAGACGTCTGCATTTGTTATTCAAATATATTTTCCATGTATGCACGTGGCATCATTTTTAAAATAATACTTTGTCAGAAAAATGAATGTAATTTGACCCATATTTTACCTTTTGATGGGAAAATAACACAGACTGTTTTTTTAAAATATTGCGTTTTGAGTTTTTCTTTTTCGTATGGTTTTAGATTTATAAAAATGTTTCATACTTTTGACAACATACATTAACAATAGTCAAATGAAAATTGAAATTGTTGAATTCATTTGTGTCTAGTATTCAATTATATTAGATGAAACAATGAACTATGGTCTCCTAGTATTTCAATCGTTACAGTGATTATTTGATTGCATACTAGTTGCGCCCCAAAGATTATCTACGAAAAAAAGTCTATTCCGCAGTTCGACCCGAGTTTATTTTGGGTACAGTCGAGTTGCGGCCCGGGTTATGTTTTTAATGCAAGATAATTTAATGTTGATTGATAACATATAATCACAGTATAATATAGGTACTTGATACCAATAAGTACAGCTTAGTCGTCGCTTTGAGTGAGTGACTGTTTCACAGATTACTTTATGGCGATTCAATCAAGAAATGAAAAAGTAGAAATATTTGTTGATTATATATTAAAAACATACATTTCAAACGAGTCCAATTTCCCTCTTTTTTATGGGTTGAATACTCGGCTTCTACTTTACGCACTACTAATAGTTGTGAGGCTTTTCATTCGAAATTCAATACTTTTTCAAATTTGTTCTACAGTGGTCATCATAATATTTTTGTATGTTCGATGTTCTGAAAAATATACAAAAGGATACCTATATAAAATTAAAAAGCACTCACTTAAGCTTAACTTGCAGAACAAATACAATTGACAAAGAGACGTTCATAATTGATTCAGTACATAGGCGGCTCCAGAATAGAATCTCAGGTGCAGCCATATGTGAACATTTAAAGGGGGGAGGGAAGTCTTATATATTTATTTACTGTGAGAGTACCTACCGCCAATATCACTTAAAAGTTAACATTGATAATTTTTCAAATTTGGCATTAGCAGAATTTTCGATGAAAATTGTAATTTGTATGTTACAATGTTATATTTAATTTTAATTTGTTAATTATCATATAACCTCATGGTAAAATGTTTGCGGCGGCTGAAATGTCAGGTGCAGCCAAGACTGCAGTGGCTGCACCCGTAGAACCGCCTATGATTCAGTATCATAATTTTAAAAAATACGTCAATATTTCAATAAAAATAAAAATATCATATACGTTTTAACTAGTGACGTCCAGTGCGAAAATGTTTAAATAAAAACAAAACGTAATATTTAACCTACCTGCAGTATCTACTGATACTACAAACAGTCCTAAGTCTGTATAAAAATGGGAGGGAAAATGAAGCGTTTTTAATTTTAAATTTCGGGCCGCAATTCGTATGCATCCTAAAAAAAAAAACTCGGACCGCAATTCGAATGCACCAAAAAAAATAAAAAAAATAGGCTACAATTCGAAAGAAATTTTTATCACGGGACGTAATTAGTAGCCACTAAATTATTTAAATGGTTTTCTTAAATTTCGAAAGTTATATTAAAGAAAAA
This sequence comes from Sipha maydis, assembly GCA_034509805.1. NCBI lineage: Eukaryota > Metazoa > Arthropoda > Insecta > Hemiptera > Aphididae > Sipha > Sipha maydis. The sequence continues at coordinate 155,960 of JASXSY010000023.1, read as the reverse complement.
AGACAATTACTAATTATTGGATTTTAAACCTTGAATAGATAAACAAAAATTATGACTTAAAAATATCTATTGAATAGATTATTTGATAGTATTTTAATTAAATTATATGTTCTATGCTTGAAGGGAAAAAATATATACAGCAGTAACAACATTCGTTGGATTGTAAACATTATTAACCGTTATGACATTGTCTTGTAATAATATTTTTTCGGAGACGAACAACTCCTAAATCGTAAAACAGTATGGTATAATCATGAATCTATACTACTATATACATATATTGTCAAGATATTTATATCATTGCCCAACATTATTACTAAAATAATTGTTGAGCTATTTCGACATGGCTCAATACTTATTTTAAATTTATTTAATAATTTAAAATTTGATTTCGCATTATCAAAATATTTCGTAGCATATTTTTAAAGAATTTTATTTTCATTATCAAATGTATTGAAGGGTTTGGTATTAAGTCTTTAATATTAATTTATCCATCCTTCCCTAAGAGAATTTATTTGTCGTTTTTTTATTTATTATAAATTGTATAAGGTAAGTTTCCTTGTACTTTTAATAATATGCACAATAACAAAATAAAATTATGTAAATTGTTACTAACATCAATATTTTACAATACAATAGTAATAGATTATAAGCTATAACTTACGGTAGTGAAATAAGTAATAAAGAATTATAAAGTTCTTATACTGTATTAATGTTTCTTTGTATTGTTTAATTTAAAATAACCATATTCGTAGAAATGTCTTAGAGTAGAGCTAAAGTATAGAAATAAATGCTTAAGAGAGAATGAAATAAAAAGTTAAGGATGAAAAAAACTAAAAGGAAACGCTTGGCATAGAATGGACATGTGAAATAGGTACGAGAAAAAATCATTGAATTGCACGAAGAAATAACTAGAAACTAGGGTAAATACTAAGAAAGAACTCAAGAATAGAATGGATGAAAAATAGTCGTATAAAATGTTAAGAAGAATATAGTTATATATAATAGTTGTTCGTGAGAAAATAAATAGTATGGCGATCATAAGTATAACACGTGGGCTAAAAAAATTAAGCTAGAATTGAAAAAACAAGTCGATGATTAATTTAAAATAATTGTATTTTTGGTTTGTTTTGTAAATGAAAATTATACATTTTACCATTGAGTATAGACAGTATACTATCTATACTCAATAATTTTACGTAATATAAAAAAATCCTTTGCAAAGGTTAAACCATAAATTTATAAAAAATTATAACCTAAAAAATGCTGTATAATTTATATAGGTGGTTTTCAACTGGTGTGTCGCGACATACTAGTATTTTACGTATTACCGTGATGCGTGTCGTCAAAATAGAATTATTGAAACTGTGAGTTTTTGATATAGTTACGGCATTATGATGAAATAATTAAAACGACAGATAAGAAAGCAATTATGAAGATATTCTTATTAATTCTTATCTTATTTATTAGAAATATTATCAAATACAACGTTAAAATCTAAATTCTATACAGCTCAGAGGTGTTCTCAGGATCTTTAAAGGGGGGGGAGGATGAAAAAAATGGTTACAAAATTAGCTGTACGGAAAAAAAAAAAATACAAATTATAATTATTTTCGATATAACAAATACTCATACAACAAAAAACGATCTACGCTAAAAGATATTGAAAATAAATTACGGCGTAAGCTTGTTGTTAATGGTAATTTGCCCACAATTCGAAGACCAATTTATTATATAATTATATAAGACCTTTATAAACTAATATTGTTTTTTTATGATACTTTTTATAATATTTTCTTTGAACTGTTTTAATTATGTAAGTTTAAAGTTTATTTATTTATTTTTTTATTTTTGAAAATTCCAACATATACACGAATGAATTTATAAAGGTTTATCATTTTTACAGTATCGAAAATCCATCAATCGTTTTAAGTATGTCACAATTTTTATGAATTTAAATGAGTGTGTCGTTCTACAAAAAAGGTTGAAAACCACTGATCTATAAAACACCATAGTTTATTACCGAGTTATCTTAAAAAAAATATTGAGAATCTAATGAAATTTATTTAATTCCTAAAATAAATACTATTATTTATACTTAATTCAGTTAAAATATTTTTTAATTTATTTTAATTCAGTAAAAACAATTAATGTACTTTGTTTAATAATATGATATTGAAAAAAAATGGCAAAGTATTTTACATTAAAAAAAATGAGATGGATAAACAATTTTAATTAAAATATATAGGAATTTTCTAATTAAAATTTAAACAAAAAACATTTTGGCGTTAAGACTAAACTCGTTGAATTATTATAAACATGTACCTATTATATCTATGTAGAATTACATAAATAAGTGTTTTATAATATTTGAGAAATAATATATTTATACACCATTCAAAGATAATATAATTAAACAAAACAAAAATATTAATAAAAGCACTTCGTTAAGTTTACTCAGTACGCTAACAGAATTAGGCAATATATTAGTATACATCAACACCAACGTGTAATGACTATATGATAATGAATACAATAATTCTTGTAGTTGTTGGAGATAGTGAAATTAATTAGGTATTCTTTTTCATGATGGTAAAATGAAAAAATCGTTTTTGCAAAAATAGTTAACAAATTATCTAAAAACGCAAAAGAATACTAAGTTTACAATTTAAGTTCTCTTTGCAACTCATTAACTTATGTAGTTTAAAAATATTCTTATACAGTATATACTTATAAGTTTATAAACTTAATAATGGTCTTAATCATGGTTATAGTTAGTGAGGTAAATTATTAATTAGTAATTTAGAAATCATTGTAAATATCAATTGATAATATTTATTATTTATTTATAAATCTGTATCAATAACGAAATGTAGGTTTACTACATTGCGTGGTAATTATTTAATAAAATAGAACATTTGTGTCAATTTTATTTTTATTTTTTTATATAAATTACTATTAGATTTGAAATGTCGGCAGAAAAAATTTTAGTTTTCATCCGTTTTCGCTAATCTAATATTTATTTTTTTTTTTAAATGGAGTAATTGTTATCCCTATAGACTTTAAAGTTAATTTATTAACTGTTGCTATATGCATTTCGATTTTATAGTAATAAGATTTTTTTTCTGCGTTGTGTAATCTATGGACCATGGTAATGTGTATTCACATGTATAAAAATTCTCTGAGGGTTAATATATAAATTAAATCAGATTATTTTAGTTGTAAATGTTAAATACAAAACATAGAATGAAAAGTGTTGTAATAAAATTAACCCTACAATATGGTAATTATTCTTAAAGTTAACTAAATCATCGGTAAGTATATAAATTATATTATTCTGGCATGAATTGTACTTATAATTATGCCTATTATTTACATGCTTAATAGACTATAATTAATTTTGTATATCAAGCTAAAATTTATAAAATTATTATCTTAAATATTTTTTATTACGTTTACATTAATACTTGTAATTAAAATAATATTCTTGTAAAACTAGGGTAAAAAAGTAATAAAAATATCTATTATTGTTCTTATTATTATCATTGTTATTTTTTAGTCAGCCATTTTCATTCAAATATAATTTTGAATTATAAATATATTTTATAGATAGATATCTAGGTTGCGTACCAACAATATTTGAATTTGTATCTCAATTCATAGACGAGATCCAGCTGTTATATATTTAAAGATCCAACTTGAAAAATACTATCGCGTATTTTTTTTGGCATACGAGACAGAATTTGATTGTGCTATAAATCCCACAAAAACTACAATCACTATATTTTTCGAATTGTGTAAAAGCGAGAGTCCTTTTGATATCTTTGCATAAACATTTCTTTATTCCGAAGTAAAATTTACAGTATAAGCACATAGATTCAATGAGTGATGATAAATCGATTGTTCTACAAGATTAGTTCTGATATTTTTTATAAAGTGTCATTGAAGTTAACAAAATGTATCGCTTTTTTAAATATTTGGTGCTATAAAATAGAAAAATGAATAGTTGGCGTCTTGTAATTTTTATAGGCCGTCATTTTACACATGGCTCCACTCCTCTTCCAATCGTAGACACCGTCCCAATATACTTATAATAAGTTTAGTTATTTTTTATATTTACGACAAAAAATATACTTGAAATACAAGAAATATATGACAATACAACGTTTACCGGGTCAGCTAGTAACATATAATATATTTGCACGTTTTCTTTTAATCTTTTAGCAACGCAAATTGTAGCCGAGTCGAACTAATCCAAAATTGTAATAATAAATAATCAGTTTCATTCGATTACTGCAATATTATTCTACCACTACACTTATTATATTTTCCCTGTATAATATCATTGGATAATTAATGAAATTTAAATATGCATATTCTTAACTTACCAAAACAATATATTTCATATGGCGCTAGGTCAAGCCATAGGCGTGCGTATGGAAGGGACAGGGTGGATAGCTGCCCCTCCTGCGGGTTGAAATTTTCTCCCATAGTTATAAAAAAATATTATAATTTTATAAAATAAATAATATGTTAACATTGCGTGTACCGTGTCCCGTGCACAATGTTTTTGTGTTGTCCAGTTTCACTCATGGCACGTTCCGCAAGATACTGTAGTGATAACGAATCTTCATAGCTACACAACAACTGCGGTGGTTTATACACACAGAGTAATTGCTCTATGCCATAGAGCATATTAATTAAAGCTGATTAAATCGATATAAGCCATAGAGTGTACGGTTTGGATCGGTTTAGTCAGCGGTATTCCAGCCGAAATCACGTCAGTATATGTATTATATTACCAATTTTTATGTTCGTTGTTCGTTTGTGTTTTCAATTGCGGCAACGTGACTTGTTTAACTTATTATAACCAAAATAATATTAATTTATTTTAAAGTTAATAAGTTTGGTCATCCAAACAGCAAGGTCTGCGCACGCCAATGGGTCAAACATACACTGTATATGCCACAAACATATAAAACACTATATATGTTTATATATATGTTTATATATATGTTTATGGTACATGTAAATAAATGTAATAATTAAGGTCGATTCCAGTACGTTAATTATTTATATAATATAAACGTACCATATAAAAATGGCTAGCAATAATAAAAGTATATTTGTTCAATATATTTATAGATTTATTATTTATGAACTAATTTCGCTGTACGATGTAGGTACATGTCTTTGAATTTAATTGTTCTCCCTTTGCTAAATTCTCGTGGTACATAAATAATAGATTTAAAGAGGAGTATATGCGCTGAAGCAGATATGTTAAATTGACATGCGTTATAATTAGTAACTACATGTCGCTTGGTGGCTGGCTTTGATGTCTATTAAACAACTCTCATCAAACTTAAACAATACTTATGGTGTCTTGTGGGCATTTAGCATACTCAAAAACTTTAATACCGATGTTCTGCCGAAGAGTAGACTTGATTAAATGCATACAACATAGAGTTTCTTTTAGTTTCTAGTGATTATATGATCTATGTTTGCCGATACATTCATGTTTAATCCATTTGTTTCAGTTGATCTGTGTAGTGAGAATGGAAATAATTTTGCCAGATTATACGTTACAACTAAGAAGTTATTATTTTAAGATTTTTTTTAATTTTAAATTATTTAATGTTACTACGAGCTTAACTAAATAGCTCTTTATAAATATCGATTCCAACTTAACTTGTATTATTATTTTTAATTTTTTTAGATTCTGAACGGAGTGAAGAATGTATTGATTTTACAATGATGTGTGTTTTTTTTTTTTTTTTTTTTTTTTTTTTTTTTGTGTCTGTCGACACGTTTTGGGGCAGTAAAAATGCTTCGATTGCCTTATGTAGCAACTTTTCTGAAAGGAAAGTGAATCTAGTTGGTACTTTGGGGGGTCAAAAGTAAAAAATTTTCAATATTTTTTAAATGCGACGGGAAAAACCATAAAAAAATTTGGGAAAAACGGGAGTTTTTACGCAAAACCAGTTTTCGACATAATCAAATTTTTTATTTTGCTATAACTCAAAAACTAATCAATGTAAATACTTGAAATTTTCACCAAATATTTAGATTAGCGTTCTCTATACGCCATTAAATTTTCAAAGTATTTTGACTTTTATTAAGCTATTTATAGACAATTGAAATTTTCAATTTTTTTAAGTATTTTTCTTTTAAATAACGATAAAATTTTTTTGGCTGCCTAGAAAATCTTGAAAATTTAATACAAGGTTTCTTATAAGTTGTTCCTTAACTGATAAAAAAAAATCTAAAATCGTAAGTCACAATTTTTTTTTATAAGTGCTCAAAGTTCCAATTTATACGAAATATGTAAAAATCACGATAATTTGCAAGTTATTTTGTAGATAAAAATTCATAAAATTTTTTCTGTTCATACTTAAGGTTCAAAATTTTAACACTATGTTATCTATAAGCTACTCTTCAAAAATCTTTAAAAAAATTTCTACCGGATTTAGAGGAAAAAATTTTATGACTGTTTGAAATTTATATATTTACGAAATTGCATAAAATAGCGATTTATTCTCAAACGATTTTAAATATTTTTTTATAATTCAAAAATTATAAGTCGCAGATTTTTGAAATTTCTACCAGTTGTTAAGATTGGTATTTCCTTTATGTCATATTTTTTTCAAAATATTATATTGATTTTTAAGCCACTTATAGGCATTTAAAATATTCGATTTTTTTACATTTTTTTTTTATAATCGGTGATAAAAAAAATTTGGCTCGTACAAAATACTTGAAAATTTAATAGAAGATTCCACAGAAGTAGTTCTTAATGTCATTCAAAAATTATTAAAATCCATAGGCACAATTTTTTTTTATAAGCGTTTGAACAGCGAATATTGACATAAAATTACATGTAAAATATAATATAATGTATAATATTCTAGACTGACAAATGATATCGGTTTTTTTAAAATGCCCTAACTCAAAAACGAAAAACCGCAACAACTTGAAATTATCATTAAATCTTTATATTGACGTTTTCTATACATGGTTAAAATTTCAAAGTATTTTGACATATTTTGACTTATTTATAGACAATTTAAATTTTCGGTTTTTCTAAATTTTTCGTTTAAAAATAAAATATACTTATATAATATTTATAAATAACATTGTATTATATTCTAGACTAACATATCATCTCCGTTCAGAATCGTTTTTCGTATACAATGATACCTATCATTGAATTCAAATTTAACAAATCCATTATAATGACCTATCCTATGAAGAGTCGCAATCCACCCCCAAGTGTACAGCAGAGCGAGGCCCATCCGGTTTTTTTTTTTGTTTTTCTATTTCAATTATAAAATTAAATAATTTTTGTATGCAACAATTCACATGCATCATTTTGCTTTAGTATAGAATTACTATGAATTATGGTTATTTAAAATAAACATATCGTTTGTAGTATCCATTAGAAATGGTCCGGAAAGTGTTTATCAAGTACGTGTGAGGGAGTTTCTCATAAAACGCCCACGGATATTTATAATAAACTCCTCGGATCGAAATAAATAGCTCTCGGGTAAGTGTAAATGTTCATAGGCGAGAATCTTTAGAGAGGATCTAAATGGTCATTTAATGGTTTGTACTATCAAAGAAAGATAGGGTTGTTGATGTAGTTGCAAAAGATGAACAATTTTATCCCCACTCATATAATCTTATGTGGCGGAACAACTCCAACTAATACACATACATTTTTTTTATTTTGCAGTAGAAAGTTTTTTGTATTGTTACTATAAATCTAATATTGGTAATTATTAAATAATGAAAATAAGACCATTAGTTTTGGGAATTTTTTTATGAATTGCTATTGATTTTTTGAATACGATATAAATCATTAAAATTGAAATATCTATGATTGTTAAATTACTAATTTTAATCGACCAAATATTTAGATTATTATACCTATTGAATATATATATACGTTGTCTGGAACTGAATTTGAATGTTGATGTTACAGCGTAATATTTTCCTTAATGGTCAAAAATAGTGATACTATAAATGTATTTTAAATAAGATTTATGGGTGTAAGCACTGGTAAAGAAGAAACAAATTAATTTTTCCGTTATTTCTACACACCTAAATTATTTTTATTACATTTTTACACTTTTTATTTATTTCTACTTTTTTTTTTTTTATAATTTATCTCTTATTTTTACGCTTATTTTAATATATAACACGTAAGAATATAATTAATACTAAAGTTATATAAAAAACAAAAATCCCATTAAAAATGGAAAATGTTCTTGTTCGTTTTATGTAATTTACCTACATCTAATGGCATATTAAAAATTAATATAATGAATTTGTAATTGTTATTTTGCTAAGAAAGAAAATTTATAAAAATATTTCTTTGGTGGTTCACCGATCGCTAAAATGGTTATTGTTATTAAATTTTGGGTAAGATTTCAAGAGGTATGAAAAATATTCTTACTAAGATTAAATTTTGCTATTTACGAAAGCCTATTTCTAAAGATGATTTTATAATGATGATGTACACTTTTTTTATATGTATATGAAATAATTTATAAATTTATTTTAACAATCTCACTTTCTATCATACTTTAAAGCATATAAGCATTCAAAATATGATGAACAATTTATAATTTGAAAAGAAGTATTTCAGATTCTTAGATCTAAAATTTAATGTACTAAGATATTTAGGAATAAATTATTTTATTCTAATTTCACGAGATCCCAAATGGAATTGAAAATTTTGTTTTTTTAAAAAAAATAAACATATATGATATTATGAAGACATTTTATCCTTCCATCGTCAAATTATAAAAAAAAAACTTTTATAAAATATTTGTTTAATAGATTGAAAAATAAAAACGAAAAAATATTTAAAAGAAACTATACAATGCAAGATGTATCATCTTACACTTTATTCAGTTTAATACGGATGTTATATTTCTGTTGTACGATGGATATTATTAAGTCGAATGGCAATTTGATTTTACTGTTTATTTTCATTTTTGTTATTGCTAAAAGCAAAATATGAATAAGCATCTCATATTATTTGTTACAATTTTTTTTTTAATAGAAACTTGGTGATAACCATTAGTTTCAACAATTACAATACAGTTGTTACATTTATAGTTTTAATATTTCAACTATTTAATTTATAGATATTTTTATAATTAGCTTTCATTTCCTTTTTAATATTTTAAATTAACACAGTAGAGTAAATGGAATACTACTATATTCTGAATTATAATTTTATATTATGAAAAATATAAGATAGTCTTTCCTACTTTATTAAAAATTTAAAATTCGAAGTATAATATAAAAAAATTTTTTTTTATTAATGCCAAGTACATAGGCGACTCTTGGTTAACATCCATTCTCAATGCAACATTTAACATCACTTCATTTTACATAGAATTGTATAGTATGAATCATTCATTGTATCCTTTGCTTATCCTCATTTTAAAAAGTGTGATAAACATAAAAAAGTAATACACCAATTTGATTTAAATAAAACAATACGAATTAATGTTATGAATGTATAAATGTAATAAATGTAAAATATTGTGCAGCAGTATTTATTGTTTTATTGTTTATATATTGCATTTTAATTATCAAAAAAGCAAAATACTTTATAAGTTATCGAAACTACGATTTTTATTATTTTTTTTATATTGCTTTAAGCATGTCTGATTTTTTTCAAAATATTTTTATATAAATGATAAATAGCTAATTTTATGTTGGCACACTAGTTAAATTTGTAAAATTTCTTAAGTACACTTGATTCAAAATCATACAAGATATTTAAGTGAACGAATGTAAGTTCGTACACGAGTTATGCAGGTAAAAATCACCTTTGGGTTCGTCTACGTAAATTCCAACACGAAAAAAATATTATACTAATATGTAAGTCCCTACATGAATAAAATGTATAATCAATACAAATGTCCTACTCACTTTATTCAGACTTAGGATAATGTAGTTGGTGTGGTTAAATTTTGTTTGTTTTGTATTTTGTAAAAAAATCTAATCCAATTTTTAATTAAATCTTGTCCGTATACTTATGTAATAATGTGTATATAATAATCTACATGGTGTACATATTCAATATGATAATAATAATAATATAAATTACATTTTATGTGGCTTATTACAAAAACTCAAATTTTTAACGTACCTAACCATAATGTATTATTTTTTTTAAGTTGTATTCTAATATTTCGTTACTTAAACTGTTTTGTTTATTTTTTGAGGTCTATTGGTATCTGATGTTATTTTTTTTGATTTTTGTATTTGTTTGAAACATTTTTTAAACTTTAATTATGTTGAATGTATTAGGATGATGATAAAAATTTGAATTGAATTCTGAGTGAAAACTTTCACAAGTATTTATTGTAAGACTTTTACAAGAACTAACAATAACCCAAATACTAGAAGGGAACATCTTATTTTCCTCTATGTAATTTGTCGCTAAATAATTGCAAAATTCGTTTATTTTATTATTATCTGGTTTTACAGCCATGAAGCTATCAACAAAACAATCTCTAACTTCTGTTGGATTAAGTTATGGCAATCCAAATAAATGTACTAGCCACTTTCCTAGGTTATTATTCGCGTTATTAAATTATTGTGCTAAACCTAAGTGTTAAATGTTTCAGTTTATTTGATTTTTAAATTAAAAAATTTTAATATTGATTACATTTTTTTGTTTTAATATTTTTTGTAATATTTAATTTTATATTCAGCACATTTCCAAAATAAGTCTAGTACTTTATCGTATTTCTTGTAAAAAGAAAATTTAGAAATTTTTGCTTACTTTTCCTATTTTACATCTTTTTTTTTTAATTAAATACTTTTGTTTAAATTTAAGTTTTTTAAATCCTTATTTGAGTGCTTATAATGATGTTTTTAAAAACTTTTAAAGTGCTTATTTTAATGATTTTAAGAGATATAAATCCCGAACCCTGGTAATAACTAATAAAGATTGGTAGATAGTAGATAATAATGAATTGCATTTTCAAATATGGAATTGTATGTAGGAAATTTTTTTCGTGTAGGAACTCACATATGTATAACGTATACCTGCTATGCTTCGTGTGAGAATTTACCATCTCTAATTATGATATAAAAATAATATATCTTACACAGTATAACTTTTAATCATATTTACCCACATTTTTGGTTAATTAAATCGTTATTAAAAAAAAAATTATTTTCATGTGGTTTGTTATAATTGATATTTAATTTTTTGAAAAACATAAAAGTATATTTTACTATTTTATCTATAGAAATTATGTTGGATATTACTTCAAAAGAAGAAAGTATTAGTTTTGGAGTATGATTTCTTTTTTTTTATAGGATCATTATAATTAGGTAGTAAATGTTCAACAATATTTGTATGCAATATACTATATTTTAAATAAGATAAGGGGTAGCGAATTGCAGCTCGCGAGCCGCATGCGTCTTTAGTCATAGTCGTATGCGACCAGCGTCTTATTTACAAAAACCAAAATTTTTTTTTTTCGTATACATTTAAATAAAAAAATATATTTTTATTATATAAATATAAGGATTTAGAATACAGATTAATGAACAAAAGTATATAATAAATTAATATGAATACAAAATAAATGTTATGCTAAATTTATTTAGCTGTATTTAAATTATACATTTATTATATTTATATTCAAATAACTATATATAAAACTTTTTAGTGTATTATAAAGAATTTACAAAATTATAAAACGTATTTATAAATATTATGGCTCTTGATATAATTGCATTCATGTATGTGGTTTGTTAAACATATTCATGTTGGCCACCCCTGAAATATATGGTATTTAAGTAAGTATTTCAATTCTGTTATTTTTTCTGAAAAATTAATTTAAGCGCGAGAAAATAAAACTTGGAAATAATTTTAAATTTCTATTTGTAACAAGTTAACAAGTTTGGTTTGATAAAATTAATAATTTATTATAACTAGAACATTTTATACTAGGTTAGTTCTTAGGTATTATACCTAGAGGTATAATCTGGGAAGATTATTCCATTCCATTTACTTTGATTTACTCATAAAAATTAAATGTAGCTAAATTTTTACGATCATGAATAAATTGATGATTTCAATTTTTTCTTTGTCGCATTATAAATAAGTGTAAACAAATGCTTATCACCTTTGTTTGATATTGTTTATAGAATATAATGATTTATTAATGTTTTTTTAATATCAAACTAATATTCGAAACCAAACTGTACTATACAGTTTTATTCTAACTAGCTCATACATTACGCTTGACTTTTTTTTGGCAGACAGTTATATTAATGCGAACTTTCAGAAATATTTTTTAAAAATGCCAATAAACAAAATTTGAATATCAACTCCATATTTATTGATGAGTAAGTACATAATGTTTAGTGGAATGTACTGGCACGCCTTACACAATTTGACAAAACAGAGTATTCAATTCCAGTTCATTCAGTATGTAAATTATTGTCAAATATTGAGTAACATTATTACGCTCATCAAATCTGCAACACTTTTAAACATTCAACTATAGTTTCGAATTTATTTTTATCGAATATTTTAGAAATATATTCTTCTCCAACTCTAGAAAAGAAAATTATACGTTAAAAAAAAAAAATAACAATTGATTGATATTAATATTTGAAAAGTATTTCCTCATAAATATAATTACAATTACTGTACCTAATTATGTAAAAGTTATTATATTTGTTTTGTGTAGATTTGAAAATCAATAAATTACGATAAATTAGTTATAATTACATAAGGATATTATAATTGATAATATGTAGGTATCTACATTTTTCAAATTAATTGGAGTTTTAATATTTAAATTTAAACACATATAATAAAATACAAAAAAACCTATTATAATTAAAATCTACATATAATTTGCTCATATTAACCAAATAAAAATATCTGTGACATTAAAAAAAAATATTCTATACCTTCCATCCAAACAAACTCGTTTGTTTTATCATTCTCAATTGAATGCTGTCAACGTTTTTATTTATGTTTAACCTAAACTTGCTGATGTTTTTTTAGTTTTTCTTTTTCGTTGCGTTTTACAATATTGACAAAATGAGGTTGCCGAAATATGAAAAAATTAAGAAACATACTGGGAAAGATGAATGAGATATTATTTAATGAAAATAAATAAGATAAATTTCAAGATACTTATATGTAAAAGTAACATATAGACGTAAATATAGTTTAAATCAATATAACGTTTGAAACAATTATCAGTTTTATATATTTTTGAAGCTAGATTACGAATATTGGAAAAAGTGTAAAGGAGGTGAAAAGTAGGATAACGCAAGTATAACATGTTTCTACAAAGTAAAAACTTTTTTTTTACAATAGGTTTCAATTCTATGAAAGCTTTCATTAAATGTTCATTTTAGAGTACTACACTATAGAACTATACATTATTAGAAGCTGAAACGGAGAAAATGCGTTAGAGTGATAAGACCAAAATCAAAGCCTTTGAAGTGCGATGTTAAAGACGACTAATGAGAATTCCTTTAAACCAAGAAGTTTTTCTGAGTATAAACACTTAGAAGTTGATATAAAACTCGTTTAAGAAGAGGAGAAAAAATGGATTGGATTTTTAACAATAAATAATAATTGTATAACGACAATAATTAAAGAAAGAGTAGCTGAAAAAACAAGAGGTAGAAAATTATGGATGCCGTTCATGAAGTAAAGTTTGAAAAAAACTGGGATACGTATACAGAGCTTAAAAGAACTGTAAAAACAGGTATAGATAGAGTAAAACATCAATTATTTTTAATAAATCCTAATATTAAAGTTTGATAATATAAACAATATTAGTATACAAATATCAGTTAGCTACGCTTGGTTTTTATATAACGTGTATAATTTCAATATGCTAAATTAGTGAAATCCGTATTTTTGGAAAAATGAGTAAGTTTAAACAATTCAATTTAATAATTTGATCTCTGTTCTTAAACAACAAAGTTTGGAAATTGTTCAAAAGTTAAAAGTCATTATATTAGGTCAGTCACAGTATACTCTTTTGATATTAGAGAGTATAATATGTATACATATTCGTATCAATGACATTTTTCGTACGCGAATAACTAAACTTATTATTTCAATGGATGGATCATTGAGCATCTAGAGTATTCATGGTTAACTTTTTCAGATTTATTAAATGGCATTTTGTGTAAATACTGAGTAGTTCTTTTTGTGGGAGTATGGTGGAAAATAAAATCGGGTTAAACTAAGATTCTCGGTTTGAAATAATTTTTCCTAATGGAAAAAGTGCTTTGGAAACTTTTCAAGCCCATTCAACTAATTTACACCAGGACTTTGTGCTAAAATAGTTTGGTTTGGGTTTTGAGGAGTAAACATTTTATTTCTAGTACTGAATATGTGTTTAAATATTGGTGTTTATTCGTGATACAGTCTACCAAAAGTGTATATTTGAGTATAGTTCAGGTGTGAGGTTTTTAAACATTTTTTTACGTACCATTTCTGTCTGATTTTCATTAGTTAATTGTGTAGGATGCATTTAAACTAACCCATAAACTATCTAAGATAAAAAAAAGTCATAGGTAATCTGCATTGCGTATAAAAATAAATTTAGGTAATCTCCGCCGTGAATATCTGACGACAATGACTTATAAAATGTAATGTGTGCCGCACTTAATTTTCAAATGCAATTTCCGAAATCATCAACTTGTAAACGTTTTAAATATGTTATCGATTTACATTAAAAATAATGGTTTCTTTTATAATTACTATTTTGTTGGTAAATATACTATACTAATGATCAATGTGGTGTTAAAGCAAATATTTGACTTTACTCACCTTTAATCGAGCACTCGACTTAAATAAAGTATTCGAATTTATTGCTGAAAAACAATACTCGTCTAACTCTAAAAATTGATGTAGTAGGAGCATATTAGAAATTCGATGGGATCAAAATAATATAGTAAGCTAGGACGTATTTAGAAATAAATAATGGAGAGAAGGGAGGCAAAAAAATACACTAAACACATAATGATATAAATACCCTTAAAAAATAAATAAATACACTGGTGTGCCAAGAAAATTTTAATCGGGGATATTATAATTTTTTATTTTTTTTATTTTTATCTTAGAACCATCAGCAATAATACTATTATAGTTCGACAATTAAAACAGAGTGATAAATACAACTTGTGTGTACAATTTAAATGAAAGCATTGGTACGAATATAATGTTATAAATAATAGTTATAGTGAATATAATAATAATAGAGAGAAAAAATAAAGATAAAGGTATAATGAGGTGATTATTGTTGACCTTGATAAAATTATACTTAAGCAACTTTTGTTAGAAATTAATTGAGGACTGTAGTTAATAGGGAGATAAGAAGGCTAATATTATCGTTTAGATTGGAAATAAAGTTGGACAGAATGGTGGAGATGGGTGGGGATGTATCGTTATTATTGTGATTTGTCGTTACCTATGCGTAGTTTTTCCGTTTGATAGGAGGAGGTTCGATCGGAATGTTGGCCGCCGGAGGGACCGTTGGTCTGATGTTATAATTAATAATATGTTTAAATGTATTATGGGAATAGTACCAAAGACACACATAAAGGATTTATAAGTCGATTGAGGAGGGGAAGATAAAAAAATATATTATAAATCAGATGTATCAAATATCAATGATAATATATCATAAGCCACCGTAGTCAGTGCGTGGAAAGTAAGAAAACCTTAAGAGGTTAATACTCTCAATGATAAAAAAAAAGTATAAAATACGAAGAATGGGGGAATACGGGCCTTATGCCCTCTTAAATATGCCCCTGGTATTAAAGCACATACCTTGAATAATATTTTACTAACTCGTGAGCGGTGCAAACTACAACACTTTTAGAATTGGCGCAGATTACCGATATTCTTACGACACAATACTATTAATGCACGTACTACGTTAATGCAAAATTATTACAAACAGTTTACTTGATTAGTTTTACTGTTGTTTGTTCTCCGTTTGAGAAGTTGATATTTCAAATCTGAACGAACATGGATGACGGTCGTTTCTTACGCCCTCGAATCGTGCTCTTAAAAACATTAATCAAAAATGTCAATTGACATGGATTTCACATCAAGTTTTCCCTACCAACAAATCACTTTGTTAATGGATACATTTTCAATATTATTACAACTCGTGGTCAACAACTACGCACGGAAAAAAAGAGACCAAGACGTTACTTGCGCACGAGTTACTTATGTGGCTTACGGTATAACCGTGTATAATTATTGACATGTTTCGTCGTTTACCAGTATTGTTTACGCGAGTACACGTTTACCGTAAACAGGTTTCCGACTCCTCGAACGCTTTTAATGATTCCACTAATGACCATTTGTAACAGGTCCAAATTATTGCTACGATGCTGTTTACAACGTTTGAAATTTGATAAATAAAACATATATCATATTGATTACAAGTTAATTTTTACTGTATAAAAACAGTACACTTCAGTTTTATTATTATTTATTTACTTTCTTTCTTTCGAGCAAAATTACAATCTATAAATATTTTCAATAAGAATTTGTGATTACGTATTTGATATATTTTTTTTTTTGTTTTTTTAAACACGAAATCAACTAGAGAAGAATCTACCCCTCGAAGACATTCCTAGTTCGGTAACCGTATTTATATTACGTGGTTATTTTGTGACGATATAGTATACGTGCTCCAGCCACTTTCCATAGCTGTATAATTCTAACGGTATAGTTGATTACGCTCAACGGCATGCCTAAATTGAAAATCACACGAATGGAAAAAACAAATGCCATAGGTGCGAATAGGGTTTTATTTTTGTGAGGGTTCTGAGGCTTTGTTCGTAAATGGCTCTCATTTTTTAGCTTGTGTCTGTGGAACTACTGCGTGGAAGATACATAAATGTTTTGAGTCTAAACCATCACTAGCCGCCACCTAATTGCGCCTACGCGTATTAATCATCCCATATTATTACATATTATTATGATTCTGGCGCTGCATTGGGTCACCTACGCGGTTATGTATTACGGCCGTATAATCTCGCGCTCGTGTGCAGGGTGCACACGCATGCACACGCGACGACGACGTGCAACCACCCTGCACCGATCAGCGACGCACTGCGAGTGGTTCAGCGGTAGTGGGTGGGTTGTATGCATGGGTTTACGAACACGCCGGCCGACGGAACGTTAGCAGCGCTACCGTTGACCGAGGAAAGATACGAGCGCGCCGACGCTTATTACCCTTTGGGATTGCTTTTTTCTCCTTCCCTCTCATTCGTCCTTCCCTCCCACTCTTTGCATCTTCTTCGCTCTTTATCCTTCTCTCTCTCTCTCTCTCTGTATCCCTTTATCTCTCTCTCCCTCTCTCTCCCTTCCTCTCTTTACCTCTCTCTCTCTCTCTCTCTCTCTCTCTCTGTATTCCTCTATCCCTTTCTCTCTCGCTCCATGCGCACTTTTTTACGTTCCGTGCCTCCGCAGAGCGCTGTGCCGTTTCAGTGCGAGGCCTCAGCTCGCGTTCGGCCGCGCGCGTGTTCCTACCGCAACGACAGACGACACGCAATACACACACATACCCACTACAAGTACACGCACACGTAAACTCACACGCACACTCATCACCACATCGTCGTCGTCACCATCGGGGAATCGTCGCAGTTGTGATAACGATACTATTATTGGTATTATTCTATCTCACGCAGCAGGTAAGCCCCGACGTTTTTTTCTTTCGCTTTCCCTCGTTCTTTTCATTTTTTCTGTTTATATAAAATTTCGTATTCCTGCCGAACCGGCGTCAGTTACAATGTTAATTACACACAGATATTATATTTTACAATTACCGTACTGAATTAGTCGTTCTTATAATTGTTAAATATTATAATCACGAGTCGTTTCGATGGCTCCAAAACATCGTGGCTGGAGTGCCGTGGAAAAGAATTTGTCACCCCGAGGGTAGATTTTATTTATTTAAATGTTGCCTATTACCATTCTTCTACATATCGTTGAAATATTAAATTATCACCAACCTCTTACAATTATTTTTAATAAATTGTATTTGTATGAGAATGTAAGACGATGAAAATGTATAAAATGTACATAATAATATTGTTTGGTGGAGGTATGAGTAATGACCATCCGATGGCATGTGACATCCGTTTACAGTTAAAAGGAAAATAGTATGTGATTGGTCTACTTACACCCACGCTGTACTTTATTATATAATATTATATGATGTTGGAACTTTTTTTTAGATGAAGTTTAGATTTTTTTTAGTATAATTTTAATTTTTTTTTTGTTAATTTTATTTTATTTTTTAATTCTTGACAACTTATGACAACTCTGCTTTTTTACAATTTTAAAAACAATATAAAATAATGTTAAGACAAAAATCATATTTTATAGTTCCACAACTTTATTTTGCCGCCTGAAGCAACTGCCCCCGTTTGGCACTTATCTTAACACGACTCTGATCTTATGGCAAAGCACCATCGTATCGATGGGAACGAAACGCGATTTGCACGTGGTTAGCGCACAGTGGTGTTAAAATACGTTGCCAGAAAAACGGCTGAAAACAATAATGTATATTATATACTCGTCCGGTCAACCGTTCGGGTGCGCGCACGTAACCCACTAACCACCATACGTCGTTAATGTGATACGAAAAAAATATAAGAGAACGTGACGAAAACCCTATGTGTTGTAGTGTATACTGGTAGAGTGGAAAATTGATTTTCTCATCTTCGCGTGTGTGTACCGACGATGGATGGTGTGCGGGGCGCGGACGACCGGGAAGGGCCGATGATGGCGAGTCGCTAGTGTGTGGATTCAAAATAAATTAATCGTTAAAACGGACGACACGCGACCGGAAACAGAAGTGACCGGAGAGGAATAACAATACGACGAAACACGGTGAAGTCAACGGGTACCGGTGGGAAGTCCTTTACGAAAGCCGTCCGTCTGAAATAACATTTACGCGTGTAAAGGTGTCACGCGATGACGGTGAATTTTATGTTTAACATACTTATTCGTTTTATATGATTACATTAGGTAATTTTTTTTAAGCAAACTCACCTTTTTTGTGCATAAAAACGTATTTTTTCTTAATACAAATTTATGGAAAACGTGACTGTATAGTATTTTCAGATACATAGACATTTTATACCTCTTAAGGGATGTCCTATGACAATATCAACTTTTGATTTTTAAATGGGAATATCATTTTTCCTCCGCACAAATAATTATCTAGTTAATTTTTGTGGAATTGTTGATGAAACATAATCCACATTTGGACCAATATCTCAGGGTAGTTTAAATTTCAAATTATGTTTGAAAAGCGCGAAATAATTAAAATATTGATCATTTATTTCTGTCGATAAATAATCAAGATAACGCAAATAATAAATAAATTATAATGCGTGACTTGGTGTGTGTGTGTGTGTGTATAAATGCGCAGCTTACGTCAAAAATATCAATATTATAATTATTACAAATTTTTCATTTTTGAAATTCGAATAACTCCAAAAGTACTGTGACATTAGTACAAATACA
Organism: Sipha maydis; assembly: GCA_034509805.1. Taxonomy (NCBI): domain Eukaryota; kingdom Metazoa; phylum Arthropoda; class Insecta; order Hemiptera; family Aphididae; genus Sipha; species Sipha maydis. Next base: position 136,384 of record JASXSY010000023.1, on the reverse strand, counting down.
GTGACAACAAAAAAATTTGAAAAACAGTAAATACTTAAATAATTATTTACGTATAAAAAAAATGGTGTTCTCATACAAGTTTTTATTGCTCTTCTAAGATAAATCTTCAAGGTTTGAAAGTATTCTTTGTCTTAGAAAATGCCATCTTGTAGTTTACATACATTTTCCTTAAACAAGAATTCGAAAACATTCATAGTTTGATCATGTTTAAATTATCACCCTATATATATAATTAATATATTTTATGGCTTTTATCCGTCGATGAGACTTTAGATCAATCCGATAAATGGCTTCACGCGTACTACTCATTACACACACCAACACACGCACACATTTAATTTAATAAGATAATAATAACTACAGCACCAGATATCGTTATCAATAGGATTCGATGACTTACCGTAAGTAGGTTATACGCAGGTTTCGTAGGATAACGGACATATTCTGCGGAGAATGTGTTGAATATTTTATCAAAGCATGAACTCACAGTAGCCACTCTAGTAATACATACACTCACATACAAACAAAAATATACTTCACTTGTACACCGCAGCACTTGAAAAAAATCCAGGCGATATGAAAAAACTTATCTTGTCAAACGACAAACGAGTACACAGAGTGTAGGTAGGTAAGAAAATTACAATAGGTAGGTACATTTAAAAATCAGCACCGTGTTTTTATAATGAAAAAAAAAATCTGTTTTAAATTAAAATTTTTAAAATTTAAAAAAAAAAGATTTATAACTATGTAGAGAGCAAAAATAGCCGTACACGCTTTTACGTCATTTTAATACTCGTACGTGTGTAGTAGTGTACTACGTAACTATATGTACTATAGATATTATCCGAGTGTTATATTTTGTTGACGCTTTCAATTAATAATTATAACTTTATTCGTCTCTTAACTAAATATGAATGTACAATTTTTTAAACATTTTTAATTTAAGTAGAAATGTTGAAAACTATATGAGTATAGAAGGCCAGATAGGTTTTTATAAAATGTTTTTTTAGAGTTATTTTAAAAAAAATGCTACACACTATCGAGAGTGTATGGTAAAGGCTAATAAATGCATAACAGAGCTGCTTGAATAAAATATATTCTAGTACTAAAATTATAATACAGTATACCAACAGCTTATGGTAAAATTGAAAAAAAAATAGTATCGATTTCAAATTCCACAAAAATAGTTATTTTTATTAAACTGTTATAATTTTAGTTGTTAAATTTTGCATTATATTTTGAATGCAAGTATTGTCTAATAAATTAGAAAAATTGAGCAGAAAAACATCATAATCAGGAAAACGTTATAGTAGGAGTAATTTAATTATATTTCTTGTCTATTATATTCTAAACAGAAGTGTAGATGTATTGGTTTAATATTTTGAGTCGTATATTTTATTGAGTTGCAGTAAAATACTCCAATATTTTCAGGAAGTCCACCCGATCGACTTAAAATGTAACATTTGGCATTTTCGAGTTACGGTTTGATTACAAAAAAATATCAAAATATTGGAAAAATGATTTCAAGCAAGTTGAAAATATTGATAAAATCAGTTTTATCCAATTGTTTAGATACAATCAACGGTGAATCACGCTATTTTAAAATGTAACAATGATATTTGACGTTCCAGGAGATAAATAATTTTTCATTTGTTTGTTATAATTTCCCTCATATGTTTTTCAAGTTTACTAATAAAAATTACAATTGTTCATAGATATTTCATCTAACATGTAGATAAAATATATTGTAAATCTTATGTTTTTTATATTTTTTTAACATTGATTGATTATTTTGATAAAACTGTGTGCATACGAGCTTTATTACTCATATTTAAACAACAAATACGTGTAAGTTATAGGTTCAAAAATTATGCGTTTATTTTATTTAGTGTTTTTTTTTTTTTACTGCAAAAGTAATTCTATACAATTTCAACGTTCCTATGAATCAATATCAATTGGAAAGTCAGTACGGATGATGTTTTATAGAAGTTGTATTTCAAATATTACAAATTTATGATGCTTCAAAAACTGAAAATAAGACCAAGAAAGCTACGTGACGATTTTTCGGAACACCTATTTATGTCAAAATCGATATAAGTTATAATTTAGAAATTCAGAAAATAATAATTCTACAAATTTAAAATATCTTGATTAAATATTTTAAATGTTTGTTAATCGTTTATTAATTTATAAATATAGTTATATATACATATATTATAGTTCCTTAAATCTCTAATATAATTTTTGGTGAATATTCATTTTTTACCAAAATAATTCTCCCCAAGATGATTCAATTTAAAAATATTACAAACATTTGTATTTCAAATTTAAATTATGTTTCATTACGTGTAATATATAATTATAATTTTTTACGTTTCAAAGGCTTGAAACCTCATTAAAAAAATTTCAAGAAAATTAAAGAAGTTTATTTTGATAAATCTTAACTATGATATTTTAATAAATGAATGAATAATAGCTATAATAATATTCAAATATTTTATAAATAAACTATTTAATTTATGACATCAACCATTTAATACTTTAGTTATTTTTGACAATGTGTAACGAGATCTTATACCTTTTACTTTCATTAAAAGTTATACTTACTACTGTATAATTAGATAATCGTTTTTTATACCCAGTTTATTTTATGTAAAATCAATCACTTCAAACATTTTTTACATACAGTAATATGTTATTACTTCTAAATAAATTAATTACCGAGCCAAGGCTTATTATTAAGTCGAAAAAAAATTTAACATTTTGAAATCAAATCTTAAAATAGATAAATAATTTATCATTTTACCTTATGTCATACTAGTAAACGCATGGCAAAATAATTATTTAAAAATAATATGATTACCATGAACAAATCTTTAAACGTAAATCTTACATTCAAAATTTTCTTTTAAAAATTACTATGTAATATAGGTAATCCCTTTAACGTGCAATATTATAAATTATAACGTACCTACTATATTAAAATGTATGGTAATATTGTCAATTTTATGCGGAGTAATGTCGGATTTGTTTACTATATCTATAAACTGACCTAGAATTTTCCATTTTAACACTGCAGAGAAATGGGTGGATACTAATTCCACAATATTGTTCGAAACACAAATGTATTATGCATAAATCATACTGTATGAAATTCAGTAATGGCCATTTAATGATTTAATACATTTCATGTTTAATATATTTAATTTAATCAATGGAATATTCTAGTAAAAGTTTAGTCTGACCCTATTTATTTCGATAGTAAAAATAGACTAAATATTTTAAATAGAACAGTCATTTTATCCAATTGCTGCTTTGATGGGTATTATTATTATTATTTTATATAGATATTTTGATTGACTTAAGGAGAAGCCGTCCATTAATGGTTACTTGAATTGACATTTTATTTAAAATATTCTATAAAAATTTAGTTTTATTTTACAGAACACTGTAGTTACTTTTGTTCATATTATTTATAATTATATTCTAAATTTTACCTGTATATTTAAATTTTGGAAATTGTTGAAATAATTTTGGTTTTCATAAGAATTGTATTATTGAATATGGAAATAAATAAATAAAATTAATCATTACATACTCGTAGTTGACTATTTTAATACAATTTTTTTTTTTTCAACTAAAATTATAATATTTAAAAAAATCAGTAACTGTTATTAATAGTTAGTTTTATTTATGCTTTTTAATCTATGATTAAAATGTTTTTTTTTTTTATAGAAAAATGTTATACGTATTATTGCGATTAAAGAATTTACTAACAAATTTGAAATGTCAATAGGTACTGAAACAATACTTAAAATGTTTCAAAATTCTTGAATAATACATCTAGTAATATCTCAATTCAGTTAATTTTTTTTTTTTATAAGGAAACAAATATTTTAAAATTATATTTTTATAGTTTATAGTATAAAATAATCATGAAGTAGTATATGTTGCTTTTAAATTACGAAATGTTAAGTATAACTTATTTTTCAGCAAACTAAGAACAAAGATACGAATATCAAATATACGATATCAGTATTTAGATGGGTTTTGATTTATTTATACTTCTGAATTCGAAATAATTAAATCTTGAGTACATGGTTAAAAGTTTAGAATTGTTGTAAATCATATAAAACATCAATACGCGTTCATGATTTCCACACAGTTCTTCTGGAATCAAAATTAATGGATTTATTTATTTATTTATTTTTTTATTATAAAGATAAGCCCTCGGCATCAGGGCCATTGGGTAATAAAATTATTACAAAAAGTTATGTATTAGGAGGCTAAGAAAAAGAAAAGAAAAACATAACATATTTAGTATATTATACAATGAAAAGTAAATTCTGGAGATTAAATTAGTTTGAGGAGTCCAGTTTGTTGAAGGAAGGAGATTATGTTGGAAAGAGGTAGGTTGGGTCTCAGGCATTCAAATAGGTCTTCTGGTAATTGGTTGTGGTCCCTTGCGTCGCGATATGTGTTACACTCGGTAAAGATGTGTTTGATTGTAAGGATGACACCGCAGGACTGGCATATGGGGGGTTCTTCTTGTGCCATCAGGAATCCGTGGGTAAGCCTGGTGTGACCTATTCTGTGTCTGTTGATGGTGGTTTCTATTTTTCGGTTTTTATGATTATTCGGCCAATATTGGGTTTGCTTTATTTCATTAAGTAAAAGGATTATTTTATGAATACTCTCGTACAATAGAATGATTACAGTTATAGATATGTTATCTTCATTTTTAAAACTTTAACCGTAATGTAGATAATATTGAAAATACTAAAATAATGGATTCAAAAATTATTATATGAAACGTTATTTCAAGCTAAATAACTAACGATCTAAAAAGTAATAAAGATAATCTTATGTACATCGCTTAAACAAAGAATAGTTAAAACAATCAATTTTAGAATATTTTTTTCGTAAAAATGTAAAATGTGAACCAACCATTTTTTTCTAATGTATATTCACACCCATGACTAAGTAATTAATGTTATCTATTGTTAGTTTAAGATAATATGCATAATATTAACTTAAAGTAGAGATAATAAGACTATGTACATTATTGATATAAGTATTGTTAGTAATTGATTAAACATCATATTTTGATGCAGGTATATGGAAAAATATTAAGAGAAAAGTAGTTTCTAGATCGAGTTAATGGGGTTGATAAAGATTATATAGTTTTTGAATATAATTTATTTAATAGTAATATAGGTGGCACAGGTAATTGCTAAGTGGTGATTTCGTCCAGTCATAAAATGTTTGTGTGTTAACTTCAGATTTAGATAAAAAGAAGGTGAAAAAAGTGATCAATAAAAAAATAGAGAAGAATAGTTTACTATTAATTATTTATATTAATATATTTAACAATTAGTATGTGTATTACATATTTTAATTATAATATGTATTAAAAATATCAACAATTTGTCGTTTACACTGTAATTTACTCAAATCGAATACGTTTTATTTATAACTATGCAATATTACCTATAAACGCATTTCATGTAAAATTATTAAACATATTAAATGTTTTAAATTAGAGTGATTTTTTTTTATGTTATAATGACCAATTAGCATTGGACCATTATTGATTGGTAAAATTACTCTATATAAAGACAAATAGGCATACTATGTATCATCCTAAGTATTGGTAAGTCTAGTCATTTATAAACTATTAAAAAAAAATGAATACATACGAATATCTAATAATATGTATCTCGTATATCTAATAAGTTATTGGCTATAATTTTAATTCGATAATATGTTTTAGTATAATTTTTAGCTTAAAGTTGATAACGCAATTAATTCATTGTAATACGGAACATGGTTGGAACCCCGGAAATGTTATGTACTGAGAAGAGTATTATGGTCGGGACAACGGACAGAACAATAAACAAAAATATATTTCCGTATACTATTTACATCCAAAATTTGATTGTAATTCATATAATACTCACTGAACTGTGCTAACTTATTTATATTCTGATAAAACTTTTAAAAAAATTGATTACAGTAGGATAGACCCTTTTTTATTAGTACTGATTACTACAATTTATACAATAGTTCATACCAATTTCTTTATTTATAAATCACATAACAATCAGTATAGGTAATATATAGTATATTATACAATAGCTTTTTGTTTAATCTGTGCGTCGGCTTAAACATAAAATACTCAGTTAAATATTGGTAAAAAAAATATCTTGCTTTTGTATTAATTGTTATAAATATTCACCCTTCTTAAAGTATACTTACATTATCATTTCAATTATTTATGCATGTAAGCTTATGATTCTCAATGAACCATAAGTGCAATGTACATTTATTTTTTAAACATTATTATTTTAAATAGAATATTTTTTCCTATAAAGACACCACGCATACCTAAGCGAATTGGAAAAAATTATCCAAATATATATGTGATACAAAAATATAAAATGAATTATTTTTGAAAATGTTTTCTAGTTTCATAAAATGCATAAAAAATAATAAATAATCTTAACTGGAAGATTGAATTGGGAGGTACCATCATTTAAGATTATTGGTAGTTATTAAGATCCTTATAAAATGCTTGATGCACATTTAAATATCATAGAAATTATACACAATAATGATTTGTTCCAAAATATTTCATATTTTGTCTTTATACATGGAAATATCAGGAAAACATTATGCTCGAGCTCTTGTAAGTTCTAAATAAGTTCACTAACTTTTTGCATAAACCTTCTCATACTGTTGTAAGAAGCCTTGTCAGATTCCAACGGTCGGAAGATTTATCTTTTTCGTTGAATACATTGAATACAACATTACTAAGCGCTACGTTATCTCTTTGTATAACATGTAGAATTCGCATTTGCAATATTTATCAGTACAACTATATAAAATTATAAAAATAAAATAAGAAAATATTTTTCGCTTATCTTGGTAATTATTTTAATTAGGTATTTAATTAAATTGATTTTATTTATATTTTATCGTTCTATTATATGATTGCAACCTATTTTTGAATATATTTGAACTAAACTCGTTAAATCATAATTTTCATATTTACAGTGTCATAAATTTGAACAAAAATTGTTCATAGGTTATTAAGGCAAATTTAAAAATAAAATAAATTAGTTCAGTTTAAACAAAAATATTTTGAAATTATCCTTAATTTAAATACAACAGTATGTAGTATATGTACTGAGTTTTGTTTATACACATTATTGAACGATCACTAAAAAATATTTAATAATATTGAGAGTAAAATACATTTTATAAATAATAATATCGTTCATGTATAATGTCCAATTTAAAAATATTTATGCACTAGACGGCAGTACAATAATTGACATTTGAAAAATATTGCATGCTTTAATATTGTATTCACTGTTCGAAAGTTTTGTTTAATTATTTCCGGAACACAGTTAAATTCGATTTTTCCAAATCATAAAAAAAAAAAAAAAATGATAAATATTATTTATGTTTTTTGGCCAAATATAGTTCCAAGAAATATACTAGTATTTTTTTTTTTTTTATTCATTCGACCTTTTTAACGCATGGTTAAGCATTAACTCAGATAATCCATACACAGGATAAACGTGTTAATTGGTTAGCTTTAAGGGATTAACATAATATATTGTACTTAAAAAAAATTTCTTATTCAATTATCCAGGTACGAGTATATTGCTTTTTTTTAAAATTATTCTAAAGTTTCAGTACTCACCGAAAGCTACCTGTGAATAACGATTTTAATCAGAACGGGGGGAGGGGTCTACCCTTTTACCATAAATTTAATTATTTCGATATGTTGAATTGTTATTGGGAAAGGAAAATAATTATAATACACTTATAAACTAGGTATGCTTTACCGTGTGATCGTGAAGATAGGAATAAAATTTACCGGGAGACTATTTTTACGATTGGTTTGATATTATTGATGAGTATCAATAGGTTTATACACTAAAAATTATTGTGGTAAACATATAAAATATTGAATTTAAAGACGAAAAAATACCTAAACAGTAATTTAATGCAAAAAAATATTTTTAATTTTAACAAGTTCACTGCCATGATGATTTTTACGAACTTTCCTGTATTGCCATGAGCATCATATATGGGTCACACTAAGTTGTTCCCATAGGTCATGAGCATCACATATTGATGCTCAACATTTTTTAGTTGAAGAAATGATCATTCATATTGGTTCTCTGTTTAGTTTATTTAATAAAATAATGGGTAAAAACTTAAAGATCTAGCCAATTGTAGCATTGAAACTTTTCGCTTTGGTAGGTATTAGTTTATTTGAATAAAAAATATAGCAAATTTTCAAGAACTTCATTTATTTGATCAGGATTCATATTAGTAAAAATTTGTCTTCACTTTTCATATAAAACTTAAATTTTTTATTGGTAAAAACAAAAGCTATTGCATTTGAGATTATAGCTATAAATACAGGCATACGCTAACGAAATATTATTAATAATACAATTTTATGAAACAAAATCTTTAATAAACTAAATTTGTGTAACTTTTTCGAGATCAAAAAACTACACGAATACGTTCTATTATAATATTGACATGTATATGTGTTATCGATGAGTAAGTACAGAGTGATCGGTTTGGAAATGGGAATTTTCCAGATGGACTAGACTATATTATGGATTAATGACCCGATCATTTTTTAATCGATATTATTAAAAAAATTAGCAAATGCGTCAATACCTTGTAAATATTTGTTGTAAATATTTTAATAAAAGTACGATATTATAGTTTTTATCACGATTTTAATATAGGTTTACTTTGAAAACTAAATCGTTAGGGAAACGGTGCATTTTATTCATTTGTGTTGTATTTAAGTCATTCATGTACCAATCTTTTCGTGTCGAGAATCGTATTAACAATAACTTATTTTTATATATTTCGTTTAACATATACATATTATACATGTATGTGTGTGCGCGCGCGCGCGCGCGCGTGTGTGTGTGTGTGTGTATGTGTGTTCACTTATAATTTAAATTATAAATATTGGGATCAAATGAAATTTTTAATAACCATTAAAATTTTACTCTTCGACGAAATACTGTTATATTGTTAATTTTGCGAATCATAACTTTATTATGAATATTTCTTTGAAATTTCAGATATTAATACTTTAACATAATTTATAAATAGAAATATATATATATACGAGTATATATATATCGACAGCTCATATTTCATTTTCAGAACCAATCATTTTAATTTAAAAAAAATTTGAATTTCTTAATTTTAAAAGTTTGATATTATGATCATTAAACATTTTAAAACACAATTGTGAATCATGAATCTCAAATTATTTCTCGCATTTAATGATTTTTTTGGTGTATTGTTTTCGAGTTAAAATCATGATATACACTCTCTGTATCTGGCACTGATGTGAGTCAAATGAGACGAAAGAGGACTCAACACTTAATCTCTTTTTATATTGGAATTATTATTCAAACGATGGCTTTAAACAGAACCATCAATAGACGGGGGGGGGGGGGTGGAATGATACCATTTTGCTCCAGACCCCAGTCTAGGAAATGTTAAAGGACTCCCTTAAAGCCCAGATTGAATAGAAATACTCGGCGTTACTTACTAAAAATTATTTTTTAACTATTTTTTTTTATGAAATATCAATACAATTAAATGTATATTTAAGGGCTTTTATACAGACTACATTTTGAGTTATTCTAATTTTTAAATAGTTAAAGTTGTAATTTACAATGATTACTTCCGGAAAAATGACAAAATGTTATTTAATTTACGTAGAAATGTGTTATGGCAAATATCAACGTGACAACATCCAAGTTCTTATTTTCTATGACTGTTAATAAATTATCTAGAAATTAATTAAATTTTTAAATGTAGTAACTGGTAACACATATGTGAAAAGTTAATAAAAATATTATTTTATGTATATTATATAATTCATTGTATCGATGCATTTAAATTACCTTGATTGGTCGAGTCTTGGATAACTATATTAACCAACATTTTGCAGACTTTAAATGTATTTTTTAATCATACTCGTGTATATTTTAATGATTGAAGATCTCCCGACTTAATTTTTCACAGGCTCTAAAAATTCTTAGGACGGTTCTAGCATTATAAATATTTTACCATAATTTAAGTAGTTCATTATCAGTACTGTTGGAATCTCAACTATACTTATATACTCAAAAATTATAATAAAATGTTGTTAATAAAATAGTCATAAATCGAGAGTGATTCGAAAAAAGTAAAGCGCTTCGTAATTACCTTGAAATTAGAAACTCACACCCCCCCTCTTCACGCTTAATTTATACATGCAGTTCAAATTGACCACCAATTATTTTGAAATCCGAACGATTAATTTTTATTTCATTTATTTTATCGCCAAAGAGCGAGGAAGGGGGGTTGTTGTCAATATCACGTGCTGCTTCATTTGATTTGATCGTTAAACTACAACACGTTCTCTTCGAACCTTCGGCCATTTGTACTGAACACATCAGTAGTTTTCGGTGTTCAAACCCTCGTCGCCATCTGACCATGTTTCATTTAACGACATTAATGTCGGAATCGGGTATCAACGATCCGGCATTCGAGTTTATTACGCCATAACCCCTTACATTTCGCCACAGTCAATTGCGAATTTCATTTCCCAACCGGCTATTCTCATATTCATATTGCGTAATTTATATTCATCCCTTACGTAAACTTAGACATTCACAATGCGTACCTGCAGTAAACAGTTTGATTTTTTTACCACCCCACTAACTAATTATATATTTTAAATCGTCGATCAGGTTCATGTTCCATCACGATGTAGGTACTCGTAATTTACATTTCAACGATGTAATTCGTAAGAACGAATTGTAAATAATCCGTTGAATCTAAGGATATTTGCGGTTTATTTATTTTATTTTTACTAAATTCACTTGTGCAAAGTCATCACATTTGCGACGCGACAGTTGGAAATTGCGTATTGTTCCTACTTATATTTACCAATGCTTTGCTGTTGGTTTCAACATATTTACCTATTTACCGCAGAACAGAGCGTATTGTCATATTTGAATACAAATATGTGTTGGATCTGTGCCAATAAAGTTAACAAGATCATCATTTTTATGACACGGCCAACATGGAATCTAATACGTCGTATGGGTGGTATATAAGATAATATATTATGTACTTAATCTATACGTGCGCGCGCGCGCAATTGCTTCGCTATAGACGTATGTGTGGGTGAGCCATTCAATAAATTCATGGTTTTCATCGCCATGCACTAACCTTTGTAGACTGGAAATATTTTTGGTGAATAAAGCGGTGTATTACCGTCATTTCAAAGTGCTTTTAGTATTTTTATATAAACGTACCTTTACTTAACGTGTTTCTGATACCCTGGAACGTATCATATTTTCAATAGTTTTTGTTCGGTCGGTTTCAGTTTTCGATGCAATAAAATTACCGAATTGTAATTACATTTCTGAACAATTGAATCCTATAACAATACCATCATAAATTTCAGGTTACACCGCGATTTTAGAGAACCTTAAAGTTGGTAAATACCGGACCTAAAAGGATTTACGAGAGTGTCAATGCACTGGTATAGTAGGTATATTTTATGTATATATAAATATATATATACACGTATGTATGTATGTATATTATAGGGACGTTCCGACTATACCAATCTACAGTTTCAATAATACATATGTACGTTTATATTTTATTGTAATTATGATGGTTTGAACGATGAAATTGTACATGCGTATTGTAGGTTAATTATTTCTCAGGATAATGGCTCTGATATTATTTGTTTGTAACAACCTTAATTGTGCTTGCTGATCTTGAACGTTTCGACACTGATACAAATTATGGACGCATCGGATTATCATGTCGAAGTAAATTAACAACACCCGGACATGTTTCTGTAGCTGTAGTCATCTAAAATCTCGATTAAATTATTTTCGTTTTATCATCATTCATCATCGTATTACGAAATATCAATATGCGTTTGATATTTCGAATCATGACATGACGCTTTTAATGCAATAATTTATTTTGTTTAAAATATGAAGAAGTTTTAAACGTCAAATATCATATAAATAACTGTAGTGTACGTAAAATCACTAGAAAATATATTATACAAGTACCGATAAAGACTAGTATGTTTTATTTATTTTTTCCAATAAAAATCATACGTATAAGTATTTATTGCCTACTCGAGAACGACAGTTTAAATATTTTTTACGATTCTCTGATGCAATAATATTGACAATCATTTATTCGGTTCGTTCTGTACAAATATACTACGGCATGCTGTACCGTTTCTATTCCGGTACCATATTTGATTTACTTACGTACAACTTTATTGAACCTCGAAAAATAATATAACTTTACAGTATTCAAATTAAAGTACATAATATAATACAGTAATCGAAAGTTTTATATTTTAGATTCTGAGCGAAGTGACGTATGTATTTAATAACATTATTAATAATGAACGACATCGTAATATTATTTAAAATTAATATTGCTCTTTGTAGTTAATGATGAAGGTAAAAACGACCGCATTAGTTATAGTCTTCCACGGATTGACAACCAAGGATAATTCGATTAATTACCAGTTCAAAACACTTTTAACCCTTTATTGATGTGCTCCCGAACTATTTATTTTTATCGTTCTAAAATAAAATGCTTGTAATAATTATTATGTGAGTAATAACAATAACTCTAAGACTTCGGTTGAAAATTAAAACTTGTTACTATTTCACTAATTATAGTGTTTAGATATAAATATGTTACGCGAAATAAAATAACTGCAAGGAAATACGAAATAATTCGTGAAGAAATCTTAAGTTCAGTGTTTCTGAATAGTAAGTTAGTAGTACCAATGGTAGTAGTAGTTCTTAATAGTTTTCTCTAACCTTTTAAACATTGGTGAGCTGCTATTTTCTTTCTTCGATGTGATTATGAAACTCAAAAAAAAAAAAAAAGAACTCAGTTAAATTGAATTTTTACATACATACCTACGTAGACATTTGTAAAGAGTTATTGCTCTCGAACATCTGAACTATTTTCATAATTCTCTTACTTCTAACATTAACTGTTTACGACTCGTTGAATATTAATACGTCGCGTAACACGTGCATGGCGTTCAGCAGCACTGCGCTTTAGTCCGCAACAATTCAGACGGTTATCCGTGTTACGCATACGACAACGGGGGCCTCGGGTTGGTTTTACGTCGAAGCAGTCGTTTTCAACCGTCGAGTAAGATGTCGCACCACCGGTAAGCGAATGAAGACGTTGTCCCAGTACGTACCGCCCGTATCGAGTCGTATTGCACGTGCGGTCCGTCCGCGTAACCCGTTTCCGTTGAGTACTCTACTGGTCGTAACCGGAGAACGGCGCCAAACGCGAGAAGACGAGAAGCGAAAAGCGCTAAACCGTTGTGAAAACGGTTGTTGTCCGAACGGGAAACGACGGCGCGCGCGGAGTGCTTGGAAAGGCCGCAACGTCGAAAGCACGGACCGTGACTGTTTGCGGGACCGGTTGAAAATGATTTCTCGGGCACGACGGCACGGCCGGGTTTCCGCGCGACGAAACGGACCACGGGACCCGTGGAGAACCGCGTCAAAGCGTCCGTCATCTGCGGAACACCGAAAACGGACGGCGTCGATCCGGGCGTTGCCGTTCGGTACGCGCGTCGGGTCGATGACGCGCGGGCAAATGTGACGCGGACCGCGGATGACGGGCACGTGAATCTGCGGCCGCCGACCGAGGTTTTCGATCAATCAGCGTCCGCGCAACGATGCCGATCGGTCGATTACGCGCCATTTAGACGGGCCAGGTGTTTTCCACACGTCCGTCCGCTAATCGTTGTTCGCTCGATATGCGCGCGTGCCCGTGTGTGCAATACGTACTCGGACGCGTATCGCCGGATTCGTCGTCTTAATAATAATAATAAACCGCGCACAAACTCCCCAGACGTCGAACGATAATGATTTTAACCTCAACGAATACATTAAAAACTCTTATACTCTTATTATAAAATACTCTTATAAAATTCTTATTCTTATACTTGTTCTCCGAAACTTGTCGTTTCAGGATTTTTAATGGTAGGACGATAAAAACACGCGGACGTCTTAAAATATTTCCCCGGCGCGTCCCATTCCCTAATACGTTTTCCGCTTTATTTCGCTGATAAACTATTCGGTCCGTATTGCATTTCAAACATAGGTTCACCAACGTTTTCAGATCGCATACATTTGTGTTTATTTATGTCACAGGTTTAAGCGAATAATTATTTACAATGATTTTAAATAGAACACCTAGTTTAAAATACTCGAAAATTATTTGGTTTGTCAAAGAAATTACCGTCCATATTGATGGGAATATCAATATAAAATAAGTTCCGGCTGAAAACAGGAATTTTATTTTTAACGAAGAATGAAAATGTTCTATACAATTCAATTTCAACAACATATGAAATGCGTTTATATATTTTCAGTTTTAATTTGAACGTCCACCTATTTAATTGCTAAAATGGTCATCGGCATTAGTTTTTATTCTATTACCTACTTGTGTATTTAATTAAACTATGTTTGTAGGTTATTTTTTAATCATTATCACCTGTAATGCAATATAATAAATTACAAAAGCAGTTATATTCAAAAATAATTTGGTTTTTTAGTCAAATGTGAAACATCATTAAATAATAATAATAATTTTCTTGACGTGTAATACGTCAGCTCTTATACCATATGTTACTGCAGTAATTTTTTTTTACAAAAGGTTCAAAAGTTCATGGGACATTTTGTTGTGGCGTATTATTTACTTTACAAACTAAATTATTATTATTAATTTTTTTAACCATTTTACAGTGTTATATAGATAACAATTCATTCGATTCTTATTTAAAATAACTAATTCACTTGAAAATCTTTCAACAAACATTTAGTAAGTATTATTATATAATGCTTATGCATTTAAATATATAAGTACACCTAATTAGATCAATGTACTGGAATATGTGAAGTTTGTTTTACATTTAAAACGTTTAAATAAATATAAAACTTATTTTTTATGACATATGAAATACAGTGGTCGCCAGTTTTTATAATCACGGTTAACGTTATCAATCGTTTATTGTTATTGAAAACTATAAGTACAGTTCTTTTGTACTCTGATGTATGGAAATGATGTCGATTTTTGTAATCGATTCGTCACAATATTTTCTCAGTTTGAGGTCATAAAAGATAATATTAAAAATTATACTAATTATCAACATCAATTTTATGTTAATGAATTAGCTAAAAATCAAAAAAAAAACCTCTTAGATTGTTACGTCTTATGATAGTGGTTTGGGACTAAGTGTCAGGACACAATAACACGAAACTGTTTTAAGCATGAAGTTTTGGCTGATAGTATCGAGGAGAAAGAGGAAGAAAATGAAGAAATACTCTTAGATTTTAAAAATTTGTTGTAAATATATCTACTTCAAATTTGTTCGAAGAAGATATTTTATTTACATGCTTGCTCACAAACAAATGAACCCGGAAGAGTTGAAAATAAAGAAATTATTCTCGAGTCAAAAATGGATAGTAAAATTCTCCCAATCCATTTGCAATAAGAGAAGCTCTTCGAGTCTTATAAACAGAAGTGCAACATAACTCTTCAAATTTTATTCTATATTACATGTATGAACATTTTACAAATGATATTTTAAAAGCACAAAAAAAAATAGACTTCAATGAAAAAATTATTTTCAAGTTAGTAAATTTTTATTTACATTTTAACTATATTTTAAACATTTTTACACTTAAATTTTTTTTTAACTACATATGTGTATGCAATATTACATTAATTTTTTGATTTGACGTATGATTTATTATTTTTTAATTTTTTTGTTAAATGTTACCACCAATCAGTTTATGTCATCAGTTATGTCTGGTATCAAAGTAATTACATCAAGCGAAATATAATTAATATAAATTAATAAATAGTTAATTATATAATAATAATTAATACTATAAACTTATTTTGAAAACAGTAAATTTTAGTAGGCATAGGGAACAGATTTCTTTAAAGTAAATGAATATACATCTTAAAGAGTAAGAAATTTTAAATTCTTAAGTGTAGATATTAATGAAGATATTCACAAAGAAGTTAAAAGACGACTCATTACCGCAAACAGGTATTACTATGGACTGATACTATTGTTCAAGTCAAAATTATTATCAAGAAATTCTAAATTAAAATTGTATAAAATTCTAGTCAAACCAGTAGCTATGTATGCAAGCAGTTCTTAGACAACGGCAAAATCAGATGAAAAAAAGTTAGAAGTGTTAGAGAGAAATATATTAAGGAAAATATTTGGCTCAAAGAAAAATAATGAGAAAGAATATGGAGTATTAAAAACATAAAAGAACCCTATAATAAACTTCATAAGAACGTATATGATGAACCTAACGTTGTTGGAACCTTGAAAATCGTGCGAATAGGTTGCAAATGTTGGGTCGGACATTTATGAAGATCAAAAGGACTAATTGAAAAAATAACTGTATGGAAACCTAACGCAAAGAGACCCAGAGCATGATCCAGACAAAGATGGGCAAACAGAATAAAAGAAGACCAAACGATATGAGGAGTAAGGAACGCAGAAAATACGGTAAAAGAGAGTAGTTTGAAGACAATATGTTGTTGCGGCTATGGGCCAGAAAGGCTGTAGAGAACTTTAGAAAAAAAACAGTACAGTTTTAATGTAATAATTAATTTTAGTTAAACAAAATTAGGTTTTGGATAAGGATTGTGAATAAAATACGTAAGCTATTACATTATTAACATAACTAATGTATAAGTAGTTAGCACATAATTACATTATATTTTATTACATATTAATTAAATATTAATTACATTTCATAACTTAAGTTATAAAATATTTTAATACGTTAAACATCGTGATATTAATTTAACAATATTAAATAATAATATTTCGTTTATTTTAGAAAACATATATTTATTTTATCAACTACTGAATTTTTAAATTGTATTTTCAGAATTTATTTTATATACGTTTTGATTGTTTAACTTAGAATATTATATTTCTATATTTTGATAATATAATTAAAATAATCGTTTTACAAGATATTTGTTTATTTGGTAAAATTGTATTCACATTAATGTTTATTGTTAAATGAATAATAAATTATTTAAAATATTAACTGCATAGTTTTTGTATAAATTACGAGTATTACAGTTCAGAAATCATTTAGTATTACTCAGATACGCCTCGAAAAACTTGTTTTAAACTTTTTAAATCAAAAGAAAAAAAAGGACATAAGAACTAAATTAAATTATATTTATAACTTTATATATAAAATATATATATATATATATATATATATATATATATATATTTAAAGAAGTGTGTTATTTTTTCATAAAAATACATTTTCTAAATCAATTATGTAAAGCACGTTTAGACTCAATAAAAAAAAAACCCCTTTTTGAATACTAGTTATCTCATCATTTTGACAGGCTTATAAGTTAAAAATGTCTTTAGAATAATTATATAATGCTATACTTTTGACTATTTAAAAACTCAGTTAAATGAGTAAATCTACAGCATTTCTCCGAACGCTAATTGATCATTTATTTCAAATTTCCTGATATAGCCTTACTTTTCTCAAAATTTAAATGTAACTCATATTTAGAGCATCTAATTTCTATGTTAATATAGTTTTAAAATTTATTATTTTATTACAATTTAATTTTTTGATATTTTTAATTTTCTTTTAACATTTTGAGAAAATAACTAATAATATATATATATTTTTTTAATACTAGTTAAGTATTACATTAATTCCCACTGTCGACCCCCCTAATCGATGAGTTGTTATTTGTAAAAAAAAAAAAAGAAAAAAAAGATTTTCTTATAAATCAATAGCTTCTACCAAACAGTATCTAAAAATATGATATAACTGTTAAACAATTATGATTTTGAATGTAATAATTACAGAGAACGGATTGTGTTATGAATAAAAATTAAAATATGTAATTTCATTTTATTGAAATACATTTTATGAAGAAAAAAAAATCAAAAATTTTATGAATTTCTTTTTGAAATATTAACATAAAAATATTAAAATTTCAAAGAAAAAGTAACATAAGATAATCAACAAAAAATGTATATCACCACCCAACTATATTTTGATAATTAATTATAGTGATATAGTAATAACTATAGTATTGTACATCATTAGATTTAGAACATTTCTACCGTTTTGCTATTAGTTCGTCAACTTTAGTTCAATTAATGTTATTTTTTCATCTAACTTATATATACCATGTGTCAAAAATGTTACAAGTAGCATTTAGTACTCGTAGTTTAGGAACAGTGTAATCTTAAACACTATTATAAAAAAAATTACATCATAAAAACATATTGTACATTATTATTTTTCTTTTGGAAAAAATTGAAATTATATAAAAATCCTTAAATAATATGTTGTGTTAAAAGAAGTTAAAAATAAGTAAAGATGAAGTTTTAAATATGATTACAATTTTTCTAATTTATAATATTTCATTTAATTTATAGACTCAGAAAAATACTTATTATATTTACAAAAGTACACATTTATAGATTAAAAAATAAATAATATTAATTAATTTTAAATCAAGAACATATTGCAGTATAATTTTTATTTTGTATTCAAATATTGAATACTCTATAAATATGAATTGAAAATAAATCGTAATTCCACAATAAAGTTCAATCAGTGACATTAATTATTGACTAAAATATTTTATTTGTAAACCATATTCTGTGAAAGTTGAAAGTGATAAGTTTATAAATAAAACATTTTATCTCAAATATTTAATAAAGTATAATATTTACAAATATTTAATAATTAATGTTTTGAATAGAATTATAGTATTAAACAAATTGTATAGTATAAAAACAAATTGTTCATTATAACTATATTGTTATGTCTTAGTGTTAGATTTGCGTGAGTCATTTAGAACAAAATCAATTTTTTTCGTTGATGAAAACTTTTAACTTTTAAGCTATATTAAAATGATCTACACCCGACATCTTGTCAACTCTTCAAAACGCGTAACATAGACAAATCGTACTCTCAGCAGATCACGTTTATCTCCTGTTAGTTTAAAGATTGGAGTGAATTGATCCCCTATAAAATTTAAAGTTAAGACTAGTTATCTAGGGCTTCTTATTGGCATTTTATTATATTTTAAAGGATTCTGATTATTTTAAATGTAAATTGTTTGAGATAATTTAAGTTTTAAAAATTAAAATATAATAAAATGCCAATAAGAAGCCCTAGATAATAGTCTTAACTTTAAATTTTATAGGGGATCAATTCACTCCAATCTTTAAACTAACAGAGATAAACGTGATCTGCTGAGAGTACGATTTGTTATGTTACGCGTTTGAAAGACGAAGACAACAGATGTGGGTGTAGCGTCCTCTTAATGTACAGTTACAAGCTGTGCAATCGAAAATGATAGAAGATTATATGATTGATAGGATTGATCGTAAATAGAATTATTGTTTTTATAGTTTCAAAAAAAATGTTTTTGCTTAAACGAAGTTTAATTATTTCCAGTCAATGATTTCACTACTTCTGTGTTGGTTTCACGAGACTAACAAACTTAACTATATGTATGTTTATTATTTTAAATTTAAACAGTTACTGAATCAACAATTTCCATCTGGCTAAATATTTTATATAATTCGTATTATTGCTATTGATAAAATAAAATGAACCATTCGGACAAGTGATTATGTCTTAAATTCTGAGTGAAATAATTCTGAAATACACTCCTTGTATTGGTAGTACCATGATTTAAGTATTATTATTATTATTATTTTTTTTTTTTTTTATCTGTGTACTCAAATAAAAATATTAGTATTTTCAGTAATAGCTTTAATGAGAATAATAAAAAACGTACACTTAAAAAATAAATAGTACACTTTTATTTTAAATAAATTTTCTTAAATTTTAAACACTACATCGGCATATATGTACATCAACATCTGTTTGAGTTCAACTCATCAATCCGCTATAATTATTTGAAATTTAAATACATATCAAACATATATAACCGATTTGATATTCGACGACCAAAAGATTTCAGAAAATTATTCAGTTTTACAATATGGAATTAAAATTATAGGTAATATTTAGGATAAGTAAAATTATTTGTAAAACTATTACGATAAAAGTTGTTTTGTTCAAAACAAGGATAAATCAAGATAGTACAAATTAACGTTCAACATGACGTAATGATAAAGTAATTATTTTAATTTATTGAGGTAGATTAGTAAACAACATTTTTTTAATAACAATTTCATTGTACAATTTAATTCAGAGTAGTAATTTTTGTACAGACTGCATAAAAATAAGCGTTCACAATTCACTTTTAATAATCTTGTCAAACCTACAAAATTTATTTACCTATAAAAATAAAGTATCACAATTAAATCGTAATTATAAGTACTATATTTTTTATTGTTCATCGTAATGTTACATTGGAAACTATTACTACTATTATTGATGACCTCATGAATCATAAATGAACTGTATAGAAAAATTATCCAAGTTGAAATATTATAATTCAAAAGGAGAAGACTATAAAGATTTTGAGGTGAATGGAGAATTCCTATTATTTTATTTAAACATAAGAATAAAACATCATTCAAATAGAACCAAGTGAATAATCTAATTCATTTAGAATTTGATGACTATGTACCTACTAAACTTTTAAGTTTTATTAGATTTTTAGTTTTCAATGTTAATTTGGTTTTTGTATCGTTTAACTGTTTAATTACACTTTAACTTTATTATTTTAATGTTTTAACTACTACGTAAAACAAAAACAAGTGTTCATCAAGAAAAATGATTCAACTATATTCTACATAAAAACACATTTCCTTGATTTATATAATATACGTTTTAAAATAAAAAAAGCCTATTAAACGTTTTATTTTAAGTGATAAGCCTAAGTTAGAATTAATTATCATTGTTTAAAAAATAAAATGGGATTCAGAATAATAGTCTTACGTACAACGTATTACTAATGTAAATATAAATCTTTTACTCTTCTTAAAAAGTGTTTTTAACAAAATTACATGTAAAACAAGTATTGCGTCTTAATAAATACAAACATTATTTGTACTGGAGTACAAAATAAAAGTGAACAGCATAATAGCATACATATTTATAATGAAACTGATTATTTAAATTGTATTCATTTTTTTTTTGCTTACAAAAAAATAATAAAGCTTCAAAACTTCGTTAAATTTTAATGTTCAAACTTATATAGTTTCAGCGGGAAATTATTAATACATTAGGAATACAAGCACCGTTTTGGGAACTAGAAACTTTGAATCCAGTTAAATTCAATCATAAATTAATAATATATTATGTTGTCGGCTTTGTTTGTAGTTGGGACATATAATTGTCATACCAGTATTTAATTATATGAAATGTATACAAAATTTAATAATAATATAATGAAAAGTTATACATTTAAAAAAAGTGAGATATCAGTAGATTTTGATATATGGTTGACATTTAAGAGTTAGTTGACTTACTGAAAGAGTGTCCAAAAATGTCAAAGGAATAATAAACTATCATGTTCGATAAATGGTGCGAGGCACAGATCGGTTTACTACAAAGTTGAAAGATATAAAGTACTCAAAAAAAAAAAAAAAGGAAAAAAAAAGAAGATGTATATAAATATCATTTATCAAACTTTTGGAGCTTTTAAAATATTTTTATAAAATATTTTGATTGACCTTGGTTTAGAAAGCTTCGAATTATTTGATACAGAATCATTAAAATTATGTAGTTTTAAAATTAAAGTGATTCGATATTCAAATATTCTTAAAAATAGAGATAACTGGTAGTGAAAATTATATGATATAAATATGATGTATAAAAACTAAATATTTTAACCAAAAATGATTTTTTTTGTTAAAATAATAAATAACTGAGTTATTCCAGTCTCTCTCAAGTTCTGAGTCAAAGTCTGTGAGCATAGTAAATTAATTAAAAATTAAACAGTCTGTGAAATAAAAACTCGATCGACCATATTTGCATAAATAATTATTTTTTGTTACATTGTGATTAACAACAGTGCATTTTAATAAATAATGACGAATTTTCATTTCGATCATATATTAATATAATTATTTATAATGTATTAATATAGTATATATAATTATTTGTTCTTTTAATTTAATTATAATTTAATTTTTTTAAATTATATACATTGTTATTAATCAGATGTAAGTACAGTACTTCTTTACTGTAATCTTCCTAATGGTAAATATTTAATGAAGTAAAATATAACATATTTAATTTGGGCATAAATGAGAAAAAATGTCCCAAAAATGTATGTTAATTTGATCCAGGATATGTATGAAGGTTCGAGTACTAGTTTCAAGAGTCGGTGTGGAGTATCAAAAGGTTTCAGTATAGAAGTAGGTGTGCACCAGGGGTCAGCTCTAAGTCCCTACCTGTTCTCAGTGGTAATGGATGAGGTTTCAAAGGAGATACAGGGTGATACAGGGTGTATGATGTTTGTGGATGATATAGTTCTGATAGGAGAAAACCTAGAAGTTGTCAATAATAGGGTAAATGAGTGGAGGTTAGCCCTCGAAGAAAAGGGATTGAGAATTAGTAGAAATAAAACTGAGTATATTGAGTATGATTTTGGACAAAGAGACCAAGAAGTTGAAGGAATGAGGAGACAACTGACAATAGATGGTGATGTGATAGGTGAAGTTGAGAGCTTTAAATATTTAGGATCTTTTGTTCAAAAGGACGGGGGCTTTGACATGGATGTAAAACATAGGATTAAGTGCGTGTGGATGCAATGGAGAGAAGCATCGGGCGTGTTATGCGATAAGAGAATTCCAATTAGGCTGAAAGGTAAATTTTATAAAAGTGTAATGAGACCAACTATGCTGTATGGTTCAGAGTGTTGGGCGGTTAACAGGAGAATAGAACAAAGTATGAGTGTCGCGGAAATGAGAATGCTTAGATGGTTAAGTGGAGTGACAAGAGAAGATAGAATAAGGAATGAATACGTGAGAGGTTAGTGTTGGTGTAGCGCCAATTGTGAACAAGATGAGAGAAAATAGGCTGAGATGGTTTGGGCATGTGATGAGGCGAGAGGAAACGAATGCAGTAAGAGTGGTTATGAAGATGGACGTTGAAGGGAAAAGAGAAAGAGGAAGACCAAAAAAGAGATGGTTGGAGACTTTGGAGAATGACATGAGGGCTGTCGGTGTGTGCAGAGGAGATGTGATTGACCGAGTAAAGTGGAGGTGTAGGACAAGGGTGGCCGACCCCAAATAGTTGGGAGGAAGGCGAAGCAAAAGAAGAAGAGAAGAAAATAATGAAAGACGAAATATCTTTTGTGTGTTTCACCTATTTTTTATTTATTTATTGAAGCATATTCTCTAAACATGCGAGTAGTTCAGTATTAGATTTGGAGGAAGTAGCAGAACACCTAAATTTTTCGTTATTTCACTTTTTATACTATTTCTCAATAGTCAAGTCATACGGTTAATTTTTAGTCAAATTTTCAGATTATTAAATTATTTTTATAAAAATCAAGTATGTATTAGTATAAATATATTTCATTTTGTAAAATATAAATAAACGAAAATTTTAAAAATCCATGTCGAACGCGAAAAATATTAATTTTTATAATATTATAGTTATTATAATCTTAATGAAATCAAACAATTTTCTCCAAAATACCAGGATTATTCCATGCATTAAGGATTATTGAATTTTAAATAGTTGCATCACATTACTAATATAACTAACTCAAGTAAACCCATCAGGTATCTATCCGATTATACTACATACGTAATATAGGCATGTTTCAAGTATCCCGTCAAAGAAAATTCAATGATTTATAATGCGTGAGCTTATACGAGTACATTATGTTATAATTTTATACACATTTCATTCATAAACATAATCACGTCGTGATAATACGTTTATTGAAGCACTTTATATTTTATTTCACACATTTTTTAACATTTTTTTTTTCAATCTATAATGGATATATGTTTTTGTTGTACATCGTTATGATTTCAATTTTTTCGACTCTATATTTTAATTAAAATAATTAATTCAGTATTTTTTTTCTCAAATTATTTTTAATTTATGAGTTTTATAAATTTTTCAATTGGCAATTACCGAGACCGAGTGAGACCAAATTGGGGGATTTCAGCAAACAGTTGGACGTTTATGTATATATATTTTTATTTTTTTTTGGCTTTTTTCTAACTTCTCACTTAAAACATAATCACCACTTTAAATTAATTTTTTTAATAGCAAGTTTTACAGAATTCATGGAGCTATATTCACTACTTGATATACAGCTGTATTTTACTATATTAAACATTAAAATAACCAATGAGCTATTAATATTTTATTATTCATGCTACTTCGACCAATTTAGCCTTTGGTAAGTGTTTATTTTTAATCATCTCAAAAAATTTAATTTTACTTATTATTTCTAATGAGTGAAACCCACTATGATTTCCATTGTATTTACATATTATATAACATTAAACAAAATTCTCCTTTTAACCTCACTCCAAGCCAAACCGGAATCAATAAATTTCATATCAGACCAAATTAATAGCTGTATCTGGTCAGTGATTTCTACATCGAGCACTCAACTCAATGGAAATCCTAGAAGCATAATAAAATGGTGTATACTATATTAAATTATTTAAATTATTTGTTTAAAGCAATCACTACGTTCAATATTCAATTACAAGTAAAGTTTTGATTATGGAAAAAATTGTTAAGATTTTGTTGAAAATAAATGTGCTGTTTACTTTTATTCTTATTTATTTAAAATTTTGTCACGAGTTTAGAAAATAAACAATACATTTATTTTTCATTAACTACTTTCCAGTGCGATAAAATTAAAAATTAAATATTTTCAACTGTTCATACTCATTTTCCTTATTTGCAAACTATTCTGTTTTAGTTTTATGCATTTCAAATTACTCCTATTGTCAATCTGGAGGTAAGCGAAGGAATCGTATCAAATAAAATATAATATATTATGGTTACTAAATTAAGTAATCAAAATAAGATTTTGGTCTTAGTGGTAAAACCGAAATGTCTTTTAAAAACTATAAATGAATACCTACAATAAACATTTTTTAATTACAGTTTTTACACTTCTCAGAAAAAATAATAATTTTCTTCTGTAGTATGCTTCGCTATTTTATTTTTATTTGTAATAAAAGTGTATTTGCATTTATTCACTTCTCGATTTACACTTAAAAAAAAATATATATATATAATATTGCTTTATTCATTACTTACAGTAATAAATTTATATATTTAAGCTTTTGTTTATGAAGGAATAAAATATTTTAGTTCTTTCGGTTAACACTTGTTCACTTTGTAGAAAATATATTTACCAAGCAAACTAAGAATAATATTTACTTACAATAGTATGCGAGAGTTTTAATTTTATTCTGTGTTTAACATTTTTACTTTAAGCAATAAGTGTTTTTCAAAAATTCAATAGAACTTTATAAACAATTTAGAAACTATGTTTGAAAAAATGTATATTATTATTTAGAAATTTATTATTTTTATAATATTTTAAAATTTTCAAAAATATACTAAAAACATATAAATTAGTTTAACAAAAATGATATATTCCAGCGAAAAAAATGTATATTAATGATTTGAAATCATCTCCAGATAGTAATTTAAGTTCTACGTTTTCGTGGAATAATAATGATAAATAAATAATTTTGAATTATGTATTAAGTCAAGGTTTCTTAAAGTCTTGTAATTATACATAATTTTTAATAGTCGACGAAGCCAAAATAAGTTATACATTTGTTAATAATAATTGATAATTAATTAATTGATTAAGCTGCAATATAAATATTTTAATTTATAAAATAATATATGGCATATTATTATAGTAATATTACTTAGTTTAATTTTAATTCTTAAAATGTTTGTAAAAAACAGTTAAACGTTAAGTAAAATTCCAAATACCTATTTATTTATTGATTTTGATCAATAAAATCTAATGAATTTTATATATGTACAAACAATAATAACTACAACCATGCTTCATTGACAGTATTATTTTCATAAACATTGTTTAACTCTTAACATTAGAAAATATATAAATACAGTAGCATCCAACCCTATTGCTAAGTTTAGTAACCGCTACACCTAGAAAATGAGTGGGTGGATACCATAACATGTAAGTTAAAAATAATTAACTTTAGACGTATAAATTATTATTATAATTATTAATACTAATAATGATAATATCGTATAATACATGCATCATACAACTTTTGTCCTATTATTTATATAATATCTATAATATTAAATAATAAAAAATTAAAACCTCTTTAAGTTTAAGTTTTTCGCGAGATAGGTGGGTATAATGATATTTTACTAAACATAAAAAATACATCTTGGGTGTGATTGTATAAATACTCGATGATAAATTTTTATTGGTTATTTTATTATTTCATATTGAAAACGATAACATTTTATAATAATAATACAAAAAATAATATACAGTGTACGCGTTTATTCTTTACGCATACAACGCATTCAATTCTGAAAAAACCCGTAAATGTTTCAGACTCGTATTCAAACGTATAAAATATATATCGTCCAATAAATTTTCCAGCTGTACTGGTCGGTGGAAAACGATGCCTGGGTGTCAGACATCTCAGCACTAAAAACGTAACTAATGTAGGAGATTTTCTAAAAAGTCCTTTTCCGGTCTATTTACGATGTCCATGGTTAAGGTAGCGAATCAGATGGAGGACGTGTATTTGTACGTGTAGATAATTATGATTAGTTGTAGCATTAACGGGAAATGTGATACAGAGCACATAAAAAAGTAAATAAGTGAATTTCGAAATACAAATGAGCGACCAAGGTGTGACAAGTGGAAGAAGGAGTGAACAAGGACAGATGTTCGGTTAATGGATTTCTTCGATTGGTATTGCGTTTGTTACATAAATATTTGTGATCCTATATCTCGTTTTCAACTTTCTATTGACAGGCCTATTAATTTTCGTAAAGCGAGATGTATTTTTTTCTGTACTTTCTTGTACGAAGCCAGTCATAATCATTTTTAAGTTAAACGAGTTTCTTATTCGTTTTACTTATTTAATGAAAAACAACTAAGGACTCCGTTTTCACAATATTTACTCGCTATGTTAAAGTTTTATATCATTAAACATATTTGTATAGACTTCCTGAAGTAGTGCGGGAAAGGTATAAAAGACGGATGACCATAGTGAATATATGACACATTATAAATCGTAATTTGTGAGTGTTTATTTTTAATTTGTCTCAGACAACCCAAATGATAAATTATAACGTTTTTACAGGTAAATTTTACAAATGTACCGTGTAAATACTCGGGCTCATGATATTAGTTATATCTACACATGACGTGCATATCGGTCATCATTGTTTTCAGTTTTTTTTCTTCGTACTTTGAACTCCCAGGTGATCCTAGAAGGCGTCTGAAACGCAAATGGTACCGGGACCTTTTAAATGATTAATAATTGTCTACTGTCATGATGTTCTATGACTGGATGGATTCTTCAATCAAGACTAAAATCAATCACTACTCTCACATTATTTATGCTTAGTGTAAAAATATATATTTACAGATTGTGTAAATAAGTTTATAAATTCAAAAATTAAATAAAATATTTTGAACTATTTTTTAAACTTTTATCGATCGAAACTATTCCGAGCTTCACACGCAGCGTGTATTTTTATATTTGTGTATATTAATCTTATTTTTTTTTAAGATTGATACTTAAATATTGGAACTCGAGTTCTGTTCTAACCATATACTGAGCATTAAAAATAAAAAAAATCAGTGAACACAATAATTAACAACTACTAACCATCGATCTACCATGCCAGTTGTATTTAAAATTAGGCGAAGGGAAACGTTCAATATTCCCTTATAAAATGACGTTGGTCTGCGTGTCACGTTTCCAGACAAATCACCGTCCTCCCTTTGGACAACCCATTATGACAATAAGAATAACATTGCTCCTTCTTATCATATAATATATTACATTTTTGTAATGAAAGTCATAATGAAAGTTTCATTGAAAACTGTAATAATAATAATGCAATACCCAAATATAATATTTTTACATATTTTTTAAATAATTCCAAAACTTTTTGGAAATATTTTTCTCTGGTACTTCATAATGGATGTAAAACATGTTTGATTAAAGTGAAACCAACATTCACCATCATATCTTTCATTATTTTTTCGTTCCACGAGTATTTCTGAACACAAATTATCTCCTCAAATAACATTAAAAATGTATCGACAAGTTTTATAAATATCAGAGACAGTCACTCAAATACATTTATTTTCATTTCTCGGTAATCAGCTGTAATGAGTGTAATACATACACGTACAAACAGCAAATTCCACAGAGATCCCTATGATTGAGTATCACTTTTAGAAACATTAAGCAATATTTTCTCTCAAACACTAAAATTTCCTTTTGTTCTTAATCGTTTTTTATTAAAATAAATGCTTACTTTTCATAAAAAATGTACAGATATATATATTACTAGAAAAACGTCACACCATATCACCTTGGTCAAAAATTCAATTCTCTCAGCTAAACATATTAATATATTCTGGAAAACCTAATTAAAAATAAGATTACAACTTAATTCTTGCCACACGTATTCTATGTTTCTTTTTTACGATAATTTTTTAGTTTCGAAAAGCAACTAATCAAATATTGTATAATACATTTTATCAAATCATATAACTAAAAAAATAAAATATCGAAGCTAAACCATATTAAAGATAATAATACATCAAAACAATACAATAAAATACATTAATAGATTTAATTTATTGTCCTATAAGATCTTACATATTTGACATTTAATTGATAACATTTTTTCTGGTTTAAACATTTCTATATAATATTATGTATCTATATGGCCGTTCTCACGAGGGGGATATATGGTGTATAGATCCCCCCCCAAGGTTCTTTAACCATTTTCTTCATTCCCCTTCATTAAAATATACTAAGAACGCTTCTGTGTATCTAACATCAATAAAAATATTTATAATAGATCCTATTACTTCGTGGAAAACACATAGGTTTCACAAAGAAGTACGGTGCGGGATGAGACGACAAAGGTGTTTTTCCTATGACGTCTCATATAATTTATTAAATGGCCACAAACATTTTTCGAAATGTCATAATATATTCGAATATAAAAGCACGTAAAAAATGCCAATATAAGATATTGAAACCCATGTCGTTTGTTATATATGACCCTATGCATTTTTTTTTATCTTGACACTTTTCTGCCCATCGAGGTAAATCAATGTTTAAACTTTAAAATCTTTCCTTATACATAAATCCCTCGTAGATATTTCTGAACGATAGTAAAAAATTCCACCATGTTCCAAATAAACCAAAAACAAAACCAAAATTAAACAGTCCTTCTAACAATTGTTGCTATCAACAGTTTTCACACGACCATTGTAAATCAAGATCCCTTGATCAAATTTTTTATACATGACATATGCGGACTCCCATCATGTTAAAATCAAATATTTGTTGTACATTAGCACCTCAGGATCTTTCAACCATATCTTACGAAGAAACTAGTTTAAATATTTTAAATTAATGATTTACAAAGCTTTATTGAGTCCGTAATACGTAAGGCATAAGGAATTGAATTTTAGGTTATTACCAAAATCTGAAATATTAAGAAAATCAAATCTCTCTTACGCTGAACTTAATACCTTAAATACTCTAAGATACATTTGTAATGTGATCATGTATAACTAACCTACATGTACAAACTCCAAGAGAGTGGTAGAAAATCTTTTAAAATCATATCCATAATAACCTCAATATTCTAACTGACAGGATTCCTATTTCGTGATTCTCGGAAATCCATATCATCTTGAAAACTAAGTTGGGATTAAATTATAAAACAATATTTGTAATATTTTAGTTTATAGTCACACTCTAAGTACCACTAAGAGTCTTCTTTTTTTCTGATCATTTTAATATTGTGAAATATTATATAAACATCAATTACATTTTGTGTATTATCTGTACATTTTTTTTTTCAATAGAAAATATTTGTATTAAGTATATAAATCTTACTGTTAGTTTAATATATAAATACTACCTTAAATCTACAAATAATTAGCAGAATAAATATATTAAATTATTTACTATACCATTATAAGTAAATGATAAAACCAATACAGTTGTGTAAAATTAAAAAAAATTGAGCGTTAAATCTAAAACCGAAATGATTGATTTGAACATTTTAAATCGATTTCCATATTATAAAAGATAATTTAAATTTAAAAATAAATCATAAAAAAGTTCACAATAATAATTTTCGTGTAACCTCATTTAAACTAAATATTTTATGTACTTTTTTTTTCGTAAACACTGATATGATCTCTTGGTACGATAAAAACTTACAAATTAAAAAAAATATGTTTTCACCATTGTAAATATATTTTAATTAATAATAGTTATCTGCGTAATAGCCTACACTGACATACCTTGAATGATTTTAATGTTATATGTTAAACACAACCTTATAGGATACAAAATGTTATTCATTATGATATACTGGTTTCAATTGATTTATTTACTTCATAATAAACTGCAACGAATGCCTGGGTGGAAATTCCTGTAACAC
This sequence comes from Sipha maydis, assembly GCA_034509805.1. Lineage (NCBI taxonomy): Eukaryota > Metazoa > Arthropoda > Insecta > Hemiptera > Aphididae > Sipha > Sipha maydis. Next base: position 105,590 of record JASXSY010000023.1, on the reverse strand, counting down.
TAGCTAGAATGATTAATATTAGGGTGAAATTGTATATGCTTACCTGTATGTATTGTGTATACCTATATATACTCGAGTGTCGTGGTTGGTGAACGTGTCAATGTAGGTGCTTTAAATTCCATTCATCTGGATTTCCTTTCGTACGAATACGTCGACTGAAAAACTCATTTTTGGCCACAAAGACCTTTTTTGTTGCACAATGATGCGCTACCGTCGTTATCACGATTCAATGATAACGGGTCAATGGAATACAAATTGTAAAAAGATATACAAACAGTAAACAGTGACTTTTATGCTCATCTAAATAGGCTAATCTAAATGTGTATGTATTACGCTATTATTTTTAATTTATATTCCAAAAATGATTCACTACAAGTGTTTATATAATCTTGTTCATTGGATATGGTAAAATAGTTACAATATATTAGCTACTTAATATTTATGATATAATAAATGTTCGGTTAGAGATGGAGATTATAGTTTGGCTAAATATATGCTAAAATTTAATTTCATGATCAACTAAAATTAGCATTAACATACTGATAGAAAACTTAAATAATATTGTAAGACTTTAAAAAAAATTTTTGTTTTTATACAATTGTATATAATATTTTATAAAAATGTATCATTAATATTTAAATAATTAAGTGGATAATAAATAAGGCCTTATTTATTACACTATATCTAACGTATGTTGAATATGTCACCTCAAAAATGTTTTACTTTTATATTTCTATAGTTTTCATACCTTACAATGAAGTTTTTATAAATTTATAGAGGTCTACAGAATACGATGTATAACCTTTAAATTGTATGAATTACTAAAATAAATCACAGCTAAATATTACATATTATAATACATATTATTTTTGTACCTGCATGCTGGTATCCGTATTTATTTTTATCGATCTAAGGTAATATTTTGAAAGCATTTTTTTTTTTAAAGTTTTTCACCTATTGACAAGGGAAAATATTTCATAAAATGCTACTACCGAAATACATGAATATTTATATATATCTACCAGTACGTTTTCGCCTCATTCATACACGTGTATAATAATAAATCTCACAGTGCTCAAAGCGAAAATGTAACTTACAAATTTAGGTTTAAATATAATCAACCATACTTTTACAATAAATGTACATTAGTTATATAAAAACGCCCTATGTAAATAAAGCAGACCTGAAAACGAAATAAAGTTATTCGATTTTAATTTTAATGTTAAATCACTTTAACATTTTTGTGATTTTTAAACTGCTATATTTTCAATTAATGTGTTAATTTCATCTATAATTAGTAATGTGAGTTTGTCTAATACAAATATCTAATATCATATTACACGGGATATGTAGAATTATTTTATATGATGGTATTTAATATACATACATGCAATTTTTTATTATTTTTTTCATTAAATAGTTACAACTCTTAGGTAGTAATTAGTCATTATTTATAATTTGATAACAACAATAAAACATTCATATTTCATTATATGGATAAAAATGTAAAATACAAGGATTCCCAAAACTATTCAAATGATGGTAATAATCACTAAGAGAGAAATACTTGAGTCCAATTATGGATAACAGTATTCCATGATACAGAATTACAACAGTTAATAACATTAATAACTAATAAGTAAGAATAATAATGTAAATATCAAAATAATAAAATTACACTACTGACATCGATGAACAAACTATTAACCAATGTTAGTATTTCTAATAACCACCGGTCGACGCACACACACACGCATACGTGAACGCACCAATGACGTCATGACAACATTCTCGGTGTCTGACAAATAATTTGTTAATTTGTAATAATTAATTATTAACAGAATGACCCCCAGCCATAAGACATATACATATCAATATCGTGAACAATAATCGAAAAATATTTTTTTAAGCTTTATACACCTATTCAATAATCCAACAGTGTGTGTAAAGATAAACGTCATCACGGAAAAACAACGATTGCACATAAAATGCAATATGCTCAAATTGTTAATGGTATCAGGTTGGGGAACCTTTAAAGGAAATTAGTGAGATTAGGGTAGGAGAGCCAATAGTATCTTTTAGGAATCCATTTAAGAACCGAATATCAGCAAAGTGCTTACGATCATCTTAAGAGGAATGGTCTAACAAGGAAGTAATAAGAACTACAGTCATGAGTAGTGAAGGGATATGGAATGAGAAGCTAAGGTACTTACGTTGGATCCACTCAAGTTGTTGAATATTACAGGTAGCTTGAGTATCCCAGATTAAGGCCCCGTATTCAAGAATAGGTCTGACAAGAACAACAAATAATAATATCGAAGACAAGATTGAACGAAAATTGTTGCCAGTTTAATGATAATGCCAATTAATTTAAAGGCCTTCATACACACATGGACGATATGCAGGCTGGGATTGAGGTTATAGCTTACTTTAAGGCCAAGATCCATTAAAAGAACACAATTATAATAATGAGGAATAGTAGAGGTACCAAAGTTATAAGAAAATACGAGTGGAGAACGACTAAGGGAAAAAGACATAACCTTGCATTTAATGAGATTGAGAAAAAGGCCTAAGTCAGTGTAAAGAATCTAGCTAGATCAGCCTGAAGACAAAGACAGTCATCTAATAAGTCAACTTGGGAGTATAAATTTATGTCATAAGAAAAACAAAAAATGATGGACAAATTCTGACGAGCGTTATTAACAAATAAAAAGACAAGGAATATTTTAAATTTTACTCCATTACCTTAATCCATTGGTTCCTATCAGCAAGGTAGAACCTAAACCCGGAAAAGAGAGGATGACCAATACCGGATTCTTATGGTTTGTGAATAAGAGTTAAACTGTATCAAATGTGAAAGTCAGTATAAATGACATCAACATGTGAATAGCACTGAAAGGAGATGAAGATACTAAATAAAAGATTGCAGATGGTAGCCGATCAACCAGGACGGAAACCATGTTGTTCTTAAATGAGTACCAATCAATAGAAGGTTGACAGAAATTAAAATCAAAGACACAAATATTTTAGATGTATGGGATATAGGACGATAGTCTGAAATAATAGACGGGGAGCCGAATTTCAGGGAAAGGTGTAATGAAACTTAAGTATAGATAGGAAAATATTGGTGTCAAGTGAGTGTCTAAAAAGGAGCCAAACTGGATAAGCATAACTGATCTTAGCTCGAATAGAAAATGGATAGAAATACCGTCAAGGCCAACCGACCAGATATTGCGAGGAGTTGAAAATATCTACGCTAAATATAGCACTTTTAGGAAAGTCAAATAAAGGGATGACTTGATGCTTTTTATTTTTACTTATAGATTGAGGTGAATAAATAAAAAAAAATTAATTTGAATTACTTATAATATTATCATGTCTTCTAGTATAGCTATTCTAAAAAAAACGTATACAAAAAAAAGTGATCAGTGGGAATCACACTGAGCATGGTTATTGAATTTACTCGTACATCGTAGATTACATATTGTTTTGATAATAATAATAATAAAAACCACGATTAAATATATACATTAAAACATGATAAAAGCTTGTAACATAATGTTGAATAATAAATAAAAACTACAGTTGGCCTTATATTGGTAATTAAAAAAAATTTTCAAATTAAAAATCTAGTTTTCTTTTAACCTATTACAATTTTGATAGCAAAAATCTTTTTAACTGATTACAATTTTGATATCAAAAACAGATTTTAATTTTTTTCGATTACAGATTCAATTTTGAATATTATTAACAAACAGTTCAGACTTTTATATTCAAAAATAATTTTAACGACTTTTATCGATATTGAAATACATTTTAAACCCTGGAATGTAGTTTTAGATTTATTCGAATAGTATTTTTATATTAAATAATTATTTATTTTAGAATTATGTATTGTTATTTTTACATCAAAAACAATATTATTTAAATAAATAAAAAATTGTAATTATTATTTCAAATTTTATCGGTCATGAAAATTTAATAGAAGTGTTATAGTACAATATTTTTTCATCAAAACCATTAATTTGCTTCATTTTTCTTCATTGGATCCTATTATTATTATTGTTTCCTATAATCAGACGTAAACAAGAGTATATTCAAGGGAGAAGTATAGAGGAATATGCTCCCTATCAATTTTTTATCGAAATTTTTTTTTATGTAATTACGAGTGTCATAAATGAAAAATTCAGTAATAAAGAATGATACTATCTCATATTTTTAGGTGTTTTTTACTAACATTATGTTTAATTATTTTTCTTTTTGTTACCCATCTAATAATATTAGAACCCAAATAAAATATAATTTTTTAATAATAAACTATTAACTTAAACTTATTTTATAATTATAGTTTTAGGCTTACTTATGACTTCATACTTAATTTATAAGCATTACTTATTACCAGGGCTCGGGACTTAAAGCACTTAAAATCATAAAAATAAGTGCTTTAAAAAACACTTAAAAACATCATTATAAGCAATCAAATAAGCATTTAAAAAACTTAAACTTAAACAAAAATATTTAATTAAAAAAAAAAAGATCTAAAATAGGAAAAATTAGCAAAAAATTCTAAATTTTCTTTTTAAATGAACACAATAAAGTACTAGACATATTTTGAAAATGTGTTGAATATAAAATTAAATTTTACAAAAAATATTAAAACAAAAAAATGTAGTTCATATTTTAATTTTTTAATTAAAAAATAAAAAATAAAAAATTTTATATTATAAAAAAAGCTTAACTTTGAATTTTGAGACATTTTATTGTTTATGGGTTTTCCAAGGAATTTTGTGAAAAATAAAATGTAAACGATATTTATAAATAGTTAAAAAAAAATTTGGGGTCAGTGAACTACGTCATCGTTTATAATTAAACAGAGATATGCAAAAAAGCAAAAATAATCAGAAAAACAGGAATAAATCATTTTTTTTAAAAATCGTCAAAAAAAGCAAAATAAAAAAGCTCATTCAAATTTCATAATTGAACATGTTAGAATATGACATCACATCCATAATTCTCTGCTACATTTTATGTCAAACAATAAAATTAAGCAGATGCTATAAGTCCCGAGCCCTGCTTATTACTAATAATCACAGTCCACAATTTTTTTTATTACAGAAAACTTGAATACAGTACATAATATTTAAATATTCTTTTTAACACATTAAAAATAATTATATACTTTGCGATTTTTATATTTTATATTATTAATTTTATGTAAATATTAATTATACAAATGAAATAAACCAGGTCATTGATAGATTTAAAACTGATTTTAAAATTAATTTATGCTTATATAGAAATACAATTTTTAAATAGAATATAAGAATGTATTATAACACTTTACTTTTAGAATGACTTCTCACATTCGACAATTATATTCGTCTGATGAGTGACAATATTTTACTCATGAATGACGAATCACGCGTCTAACTTTATCTCACTTCTTATTTTTCAAAAATTTAAATAAAATTAGATGCTGAATTATTTGGTTTGTTGATCACGTATAATGTAATATACAATATTTTTTCCAAACTATATTTAAGTAATAAAATATAATTAACAATAATTTCACTTAGATTGACCATGCTGAAGAAAAAATAAACATATTTAAAAACTTAAGGATTTTTATTTTGAACTATTCAAATACATTCGTTTTAAATTATCAAAACTATATTATATTGTTCATATTAATAAAGCATTATATAAACCTATGTGTAATAAAATTAAATAAAGACTTTAGCCGATCGTATAATAACTAAAATACTGAATGCAAAATTATTTTAAAATAAAATACCTACATATAGGTGATTCCACCAAGATGTAGTAATTATATAAAATAATTTTTTAGAACTCTTTTTAACGTACATAAAGAGTTTATTTAATTTTATAATTTAAATTAAAAATTCACAAAGAGATTATATTTCTGAAAAAAATAATGCTTACGAATGAACTAACGGACAATTAATTATAACAATAATGAGGAAAACGGAGCTTCTTATCCATTTTTAAATGTTATCCTTCTTTATTCTTCCATTCAAAGCTATAAAGAATAATAATTAATTTATCATTAGTCAGATATTTGATTAATGCGTAACAAAATATTTGAATATTTTATATTTAATAATATAATTAAATAATCATTTTTTTAAATGAAGCCCTTGGTGGCGTAGTGTGAGGAGGGTATTAAACAGTTTATTTGATATTGTCGGTTTAAAAACAGCAAATACATTTATGTAATGTTCAAATACGAAAGTAATTAACAATCATCAAATCGACAATTTATAGCAAACAAAATGTATTATATTCAAAAATAGATTGTTACCCAAAATATGAAAACAGTTTTAAGTCAATCTAAAGAATTGTTTTCAATTTTTGTGTTCAATTATTATATCATTAAAATTTAAAATAAAAATTGCTGATTAAAATATATGACGCGAAAATTAATATGCTCATAATATTAAAGCAATAATTGTGTAGTGGTTAAAATTAAAATCATGAAAACTATATTGTTTTAAATAATATTAGTGTCATGGTTACTTATATGCGGCATATAACCAGGAAATTTTAATAGGGGGAGAAGTTTATTAAATTTAAATGTATGTTAAACTAGAGAGCTGCTCTTTGTTGAAACAATGAAATTAATCAATAAATTAAGGGATTTGAATTTACGAGTGTTTACCATTTACTAATTTTTAATTTTTATTTGATTTTCATTACTTAATTACACATTAATTATTAGAAAAAGTAGTTTATTTATAACAAAATTATATCATGTCATCACATATAATCAATAACAATGAAAAATAAAATTAATGTTGAGTGTATCTTAAGATATACTACATTGTAATAAACTCCAAATAATTATACCCTACACCGTATTTTTCATTATAATATATTATACTATTTAGGCCCGATTTTTCATTCATTCAGTTATCCACCAAATACGTATACATCGGATAAACTTATCTGTAGGATAATATTTAAAATAAAGTGATTGCGGTTTTTCAATGTAATTTTATTCTCCAGCTATCTGACGGATAAAGTTGTCGGTAGGAAAATTATACTAATAGATGTTAGTAACTGTTCGTTATAGGACAAGTTACACAGACCTATTTGATTATGAATCAAATAGATAAAGAATCGTAATATTATCGTAATATCAATCGTTATATTGCAAAAATTGTACGTAATTATTTATGCGAATGAATATCGGTCGAAATACCAACTGAATACCAACTGTTATTAAGAAATTGCCAGTAGCATAAAACCGAGCAGAGCCAACAGTAATTTATTTATAGTTGTCACTGTATTATTCCTTTATATTAAAATACGTAAAAAATAATTATTTTATCTATACACCTAATAATATATATTTATGTATCAAAAGTTTGTTTAAACTCACCTATGAGTTTGTGAACCTATTTTGTCTTCAATGTATTGTAATAAATGATGAACAACATTTTTTCCAAGTCTGAATCTAGATCTAAAATCATCGTCACCCCACGCCCGCATATGGTTTATTCGTTCGTGTACAGTGTACGGACGACGTCGAAAATTTAAATGTTGAATTATTTCAATATCGTCATCTTCTTCAAATAAATCCATTAAATGATTTAATTATTTGAATGAACCACAGTGAAATTTACGACAAGACAACGTAATTCGTAACTGAATATTACAAATAAATAATTTATAATAATAATTTATCAGTAGGTTTAGGATGTTTATTCTAAAAATATAAAAATATATTAATGTATGCACTAAAAAAGAGCTAAATTTGTACGAAAAAGTTAAAAAATAAAAAAATATGGACAAAGATTATACTATAAATATAGAAACAAATTTATTAATAAATAGTATTCAAATTCAGTAATTTATAAATTTTCTAATTTATCAATTGATTATTATTTATTTTATAATTAAATTGAATAAAAAAAAAATATATATTTTAATAAAAGTTGCGTTGAATTACGATGATTTGTTTTAATTTTTCCATAGTGTATCTTAGTCAATTTGTTACCAATAAGTTCTAGAATCAATAAAAATAAAAATCTCTAAATAAAAAAATTATATTTGTATAAATAAATAAGTAGTTGTAGTTTCTGTTTCTGGAAAAACTTCTCTCCACGTCAATAGATGTAATAAACTTCAAAAATATTAAATCTACTGCAGTTAATTCCTTATAAATTCCCTAAATGGTTTTAAGTTCTCCATTAAGTACTTTTGAAAGTAGACATACAGTTTTAAATTCGCTATTTATCTCAAGAACTGTTTTAAATTTGTTACTTATTTCATTGCCTTTTCGTCCACCGACTTTGTCAATTTTATCTGAGATATTATTGACTCTTGATATTGCTCCTAATAAAAACTTCACAGAAGATTCAATTCGAGTTATATTGACTGATAAGAACCCATAGTTAGGTTGAATGTAAACTAAATTTGCTTCTATAAATGGATTTTTTAAAATTGTATAATAATTTTCTATAGCAGCGGTTCCCAACCCATTGCCGCGGCCCACTTGTGGGCCACGAGCAGCATGGTACTGGGCCGCGAGCCATAGGTATAATATTAAATATTATATATAAATATTTAAAATAATATTATTATATATTTTTTGTTTTATTTCTGATCATAATAATATTTAATCAATTAAAATTTAACTATAGTGTACAGTAAGTGTACAATTAACGATACGATATCGAATGTTTGAATGTAGTTTTATCTTATATAGTTCGTTGATTATTAATAGGTTCTTATTATTTATCATTTTTATCGTATTTAACGTACACGGCGTGCGGGTTGCGATAAATTTAATAGGTCTTTCGATTTCGTAAATTGGTAAACTAGTTATTTTGCGACAGTGTGTGTTTATGCGTCGTTGTGTCTGTTGTGAGTTACTACATATAATACTACATAGTGTCATAGTACATATTATTAATTACGCTACACGTAAATATGGATACTTGGTTTAAACTGGGTCTTGTCGTAAGACGAAGCTGTCAAATGATGAAGGAACTAGTAGTAGTGGAACTACTAGTAGTGAGATTGTTGATGTGTCAAGTTTGAATATAACAAAGAAAAAATTATTTATATAAATTTGAAAAAATTAAAAATATCAACAAGTGAAGAAGATTCGTTGATTGAAATGTCATGTGATCAGACTTTAAAATCGTATTTTAAAAGTACACAATTAGTGCCATTCTGGTTAAATGTTCGGAAAGACTATCCAGCAATCGCTAAAATTGCACTGAGAAACTTGATGGGCTTTTCGACAACTTATCTATGTGAACGTGCTTTTTCTACTTTAATTTATTTAAAAAATAAATATAGGAATAAACTGAATGTTGAGAGTGATTTAAGACTAAAACTAACAAGTTTTAATCCAGATATTGACTTTCTCGTGAAGAACAAGCAATGTCAAGAATCACATTAAATTGTTTGTCTTGTGATAAAGTTGAATTAAGTTTTTTTTTAATAAACAATTGTTTTTTTTTTAAAATTTAAAATTTTTTTATTCCTAATAACTATATATATACATGTATATACATATATATAATATATATTATAATTTTATGAAAACGTATATAGATACGCTATGGATTGGCCTCAAATATTTTTTTACAAAATTAGTGGTCCGCGGAACTAAAAAGGTTGGGAACCGCTGTTCTATAGCTACAGCATCTTCGAAATCCAGTTTATCAAAAACTTTACGTATATCAGAAAGATGATTTGCATAATAAACAGCCGCATCTAACCACTTTCCTCATCGTGTTATTATAAATTTTGGGAAAAGTAGTACTGCGGGTGTTTCGTCTTTAAATATTTGTATTCTACTTGGTGCTTTTAAAAATACTCTTTTAGCATTTGATATTAATTCGTCAACTTCTTTAAACTACCCCGTATTTTCTCAGCAACTTGATGGTGCTCATGTAGTAAACATGTCACGTGTATCATCTTAAAATACAAAGCTTTTAAACTGTTGGCAGCTTTTAATATATATGGCATAGCATTAGTAAGAAATAATAAGATGTTATCGTGAAGTAAACCGTTTGGCCATAATAAATTAATTGATTTATCAAATCACTTACTAATAGTTGAAAAGTTGGTTCTTTCTAACTTTTGTGAGGCTAGTAGAATTTTTTTATTTTTTTGGTATGCTAATTACTAAATTGCCTATGTAATAACATTCGAAATCTGTTATTTCATCAATTAAAACTAAGATTTTACTTTGAGATATAGAAATTCGAATTTAATTTATTGTTTCTTAATAGCAATCTGATAAATAGTTTTTACGAATTGTCGATTCATCGGGTATCTCTTTTCCTGTACCTATACTTTTCAAACAATTATGAAAAGTAGCGTTGTTGATCTTGTTCAAGATATATTTGCTGAAGTTAATGTTTTACACATGTCTAAGTTAAATGACGACTTTTTTGTGTTAAATATTAATTTTTGTACATCAGAATATTTTTTATTTTTTTTGTACTTAATTGGATATGTTTAACAGTGTTAATATGTTGTTCATCGATAAAGCGATGATTGTTACTGACTTTAACTTCACAATATTTGCAATAATGTAGGTATTAAACCATCAGTAGATAAAATGGGCTCTCTATATTCATTTAAAAAAACCTTTTAGTCGGTTAGAACAAGAGCTTTTTGTTCTAAGCATCACTATAAAGCGAGTAAAACGAAAATACTTAAAATAAAACACGTGGCAAAAAAGTATTCTCTGGATTGGCTGTAGACAAAATGGCAACTAACTTTTAAACGTTTTATCAAATTATTGAATCATTAAAATTGTAACTATTAACTATACAATGTAATGGCTTACAGTTGTAAGATAAATATGATTAACATTATCGACTTGCTTATATATAATACTATAATACAAATAATGGATTTCATATTAGATTCAGTTAAATAAATACCGTGTATCTAGAATGAAAATCAAATACTGTCAGCGACTAATCGTGAATGTTCACGTCGATTTGAAGCATACGTTCTAAATAATGGAGGGACTTTCGAACAATTAATCGAGTATCATATGTTTGTGATTTTTGTAAATTGAGTTGTAAATAAAAAATGTGTAGTAGAGTTTAAAACAATAAAATTAAAATTAAAAAATAAATGTTAACAAAATATTTTTTTTTTAATTTTAAATAGCTCTCATTCAGTCAATGTTGGTCTGAAAGTAAAAATTGTAAGATCAAAATTACTTGAAAAAAATCTATTGATCCGAAAATTATATTCAAAATAGGGGTTGCCGTTTAAAAAAAGTGAAGTTGTGTTGTGCATACACAAAATACATGAGTAAAAAAATGTTAAGTCATTGAAATTAAAGATCCAATAGTCTAATTAAATTTCCCGAAAACAGAATTGAAAAATATATACAGGGTAATGAGTGGTAAAATGTACCCCGTTTCAACGGACGAATGGTATATTTTTAGCATATTTTAAAACAGTCAAATGTGTCAAAAACAATAATACGGACGATAATTTATTATTTATCTACCCATTAATAAAAATCATTTTTAAAAATGTCCGATTAAGTACTGAAATATGCATTTATATACTTAAAATTCCCTAAAATATGCATTTCAAATATAAAACAGAAGAATATGTAAATGTATGGAAGTAAAAAATAGAATTTTTTTATTCAGTAGAACACCAATCAAAGTAGTATTCAGGTCCACATTTAATTGAATCAATAGAAAAAATTGGAGTCTTTAATTTTTCGTGATAAGTTTTCACCATAAGTTCACCTTTATCAAAGTTAGGATCTTTGCATATTAACACTATCTACTCGTACTGTTGCTAGTACGAAAACTTCTGTTTCTTTAGCTCTGTTAGCTTTTCCGTTCTACCGTTCTATCTCTGAGTTACGTAGTTCTCAGATTGAGATGATCGCAGAGTGTAAACCTATGGATTTGTTTCAATTAACTGAATTAATAACGAACATCGACTATTTTAAATCTCAAATTGTTGAGGTTAGGTTGGAAAATACCGTTCCCCGCAGTGAAATTGTCACCCTCAATAATAGAATTTAAGAACTGTCAGGCCGAGAATGGTGTTCCTGCAATATTATAGTGCATAGTATCCAAAAGTCTTTAGTTAATTCCCTTGCAGTCAGAATCGCATCAGATATTAAACTCTTTGATGAAGCTATTAACCCTTGTAACTTGTCTCTTCCATCAAATCTAAGTTGTTTAGGTCGGTTTCAAGAGGAGTGGCAATACTCGACCACTTTAAGTGGTTCTCTCGTCTAAGGAAATGGCTCTTAATTTATAACTTTCTTTAACTCTCATAAGCGATCTCAACTAACTCCTGCATGCTTCATCTCTAACTCATGCGCAGTGGCGGATTATGAATTTTGACCGAGAATTTCGTTTTACTGGCCCAAAATACCATAAATACAAATAATTTAGTGGAAATGTAGTAAAATTAAAAAATAATAATAATTTTAGTTGGGTTAAATAAATTATTTAACATTCTTAATTTATAACTTACTTAAATTATACAAGTATTATTAATATATATATATATAAGTATTTATAACATCAATAAATTATATCATACCGTCGTTTGGGGTTACTTTGCTCCGATTTTAACATTTTTTTTTTGTTTTTGTCGTAATATGTATAAAATTAAAAAAAAAAAAAATGTTTTTGGATGGCTCAATTCTTTAGAGTTCCCCAGACCTAATTATGACATAAAATTGAACATATCTCAATTACTTTGTCTTTTTTTTTTTTTTTCAATAGTGGAGCAAAGTTATCCATAGGGTCTGCATACTTTGCCCCATCTCAAAAAAGTCATATAAAATTGTTTAATTTAGTAGCTGGGGCAATGTTAAAAGTTGTAAAAAGAAACAGCACCATTACAATTTATTTTAGTAAAAAAGGATAAAATGCAAAACAAATTATTAAATTTAGTTCAAATAATTTTATTATTGTTTGTATTTTACTTCATATTACAAAAGAGACTTATAAACTAAGTATTAATAAAGTAATTGCACTCATATTGCACTTAAACTTTAAATATTTAAAACTGTAACAATTAATAATACATTTAGGAATCAATGTATGTTGTCTAGGAACTATAGTTTTATTTGGTTAAATTAATTGTATTATTATTTTTATTTTACTTTGTACATTTATTACTTTTAATTGCGAATTGAAAACTTACAAACTTAATAAATTCTTATAAACTAGGTAAGTAATTGCACTTAAATTACCTACAACGAAATAACAAAAAAAAATTGATTGAGGAATTATTATTATATGTTGCTCAGTTCTGGTACTCTGTAAATATTTCTAGTTTTCGAGATTTTTATTGGCTCATCTATTCCTCCTACCACATCTTTCCACTCATACTCTAACACATCAGGCACTTCAGGCCACTTCCAATAAGAGTTTGATTTTTTCATAGATTTTATCTTGGCTGTGTCATCGCTCAACTCCAAAATGACACCAGGATAAAACTCATTTTCGTATGTTACAATACAATATGAGCTTATGGACTTTACTATTGGTTTAAACCCTAGTATAGAAGTCTCTTGTACAGCTATAACGTCTTCAATTTCTTTTTCTTCTGCCAAACATCTCTGACGGTAGGTCTCCCAGTCTTCTTCGTCTTCAGATTCATCTTGATATATTATTCTGTCTTGCGGATGAGCTGCAGTGGAGGTAGATGGTTCAGAAGCTAAATCTGTTGTTGTAATACTTTTACCTGGGGTTATATTTATTTTTTTTCTTTTACCACCAGGTTTTTTTTCTGTCCATTCTGCCCTCCTTTTCACTAAACAAGTAACGAATGATGACTCAATTATACTCTGTACATCATCATCTTGACCAGGAATTTTTTTTAGCAACACTTCCACATCACATGGGAAAATTCCACATGCTTGAAACCCAGATTTTAAGTTGTTTGTTATAGTTGGGTTTATTTCTATTAACAAACGGCCCAAAAGAGTTGGCATGATTTCTTTAGTTACCAAATTATTGCCATTATTTTCTTTCCACTCTCCCAACAGTTTCCTCCACGAACCCTTTACACTGCGGAATACTGCCACATCTAGTGGTTGTGTGATGTGTGTACTGTTAGGAGGTAGGCAAATGAAAGTGATGTTGTTGGTCTCACTTAACTCCAAAACTTTAGGTGAAAAGTGAAAAGCTACATTGTCACAGATAACAACTTTTTTGCCGTCTAATCTGCGAGTTTCAGGTATAAAAATGCTTTCGAACCATTCGAGAAAGGAAGCAGAATCAAACCAACCACTTGTACTATTACTGTACCGAGTACCAGGAGGACCTCCTTCAGTCCAGGTACTCCATATATGGCGGGATTTGTATAACACAAATAGTGGTAACAATTTTCCCGAAGCACTACCGCAGAACATGATAGACGTCCCTGCCTTAGAGGTGGTTCGAATATGCTCGAGATATTTTGTTCCACGTTGTGTGAGAACTTTTTTTTTGCCAGGATCGTCAACGAGATTTGTCTCGTCAAAGTTGAAAATGTGGGTTGGAGGAACTCCCTCCAATTCTTTAGATAAGAATGATATATACTGCCTCAAATCGTCTTTCGTTATTCCCGCACGTGATTTTTTAATATTGTCGGCAAAACGTTTTGTTAATTGGGGATGTCTTTTTAAGAAGTTTAAAATCCAATCATGCCCAGGAACATTAGCTTTAAACTTTTTCACAACCCGACCAATTTGTTCAAGGTAATGTTTTACCACCATTTTTAAATCAAATTCTCCTATTGGAAAGCCATAATCGCTGGCCTTTATTATGCAATTAACAAATATATTTTCTTCATTTTCGGTAAATATTGGTGGCACACCTGGATTAAGAACATGGTAACCTTTTAATTTGTTCAAAATGGTGCGTCTAGGAATACCAAATTCTAGTGATGCTTTTCTATGAGATAATTCTTTATTTTGAATTGCTGCTAGACATCTGGATAAGGTTTCCTCTGTATAATTTTTATATTCACGGGATCCCAATTTTCTAGTATAACATCGAGGCATTTTTGTCTATGAAAAATAAAAGCTTTGTAGGATTACCTATTATTAAGAAAAACTTTTATCTAATCTAGAATCGAGAATAATAGTTGATGGGGAAACATTGCGCCAAAACACTATAGTAAAATACTGGCGCAAAGATACCCCTTTTAGTGGTGCAAAGTTACCCCAATTATGAAATTTGCTTTTAAATTATTCAAAAGTGGTTTAAACACAAATATTTGATACAGCATCGTTTTCGCAACAAAATTATATACAGAATGAGTTATATCTTACCTTAAAAATCCAACAAAAAATGCGTCCCACAGAGAAAAGTTTGCCAGCTCAAATTCTCACGTGCTTAACGGCTTCACAAACGATAACGCACAAATAACAGAAAATAACTGCCTTCATGTATGGAGGTAACATATGAAATAGCTATAACAGTGCTGCCACCAACGCACGAACTAAAATTAAATTATCACCATTTCCAGAGTCACCAGCTATCACTTAAGGGTTTTTTTTTTTTGGAGCAAAGTTAACCCAGGGGGAGCAAAGTAACCCCAAACGACGGTATTCAAGTATATATATTTTATTTGACATACAATATTATAAAAAATATTGATAAACAGTTTCAGTATATAATATAAATTACAAAATTGAATAAGGTAAAACATGCTTAGAAATCCAAAACGTAATATGACAGTTTTTTATTTAAGAAATCAATACTATTTTTTATAATATTAATAATTTCTTCTGAGTCTATATATAGAGTCTATACATAGTATACTATGTAATATACTTTTTTCCACATTCATAAGCATAAATACTTCTAGCTTTTCTTTACTCAATGAATTTCTTAGTCTTTCTTTGATTTTCTTTAGCTTGGAGAATGACCTTTCACACGCTACCTGGTAAATCAAAATAAGTAATCAAAATATACGATATAATTTAGTACTAAAATAAGATTTATAAAATTTGAAATGTAACTACCTGTGTACATGGAAGTGTAAGCAGATACTTATAAGCAAGAAACAAAAAATAGTATGCATTACTGTACAAATTATACATTAAAAGTACATTATAATAACAATGAGGACAATTCTTGCAAGATTTGCTGAGTATTTCTTTAATATTTGAGCCATTTTTATCACTTTTTTCTTCTTCAATATCATCTTCACTACTTTTTTTGTAGTATTATGGTACAGGCCTTTTAAACTGATCCCAGGATGATGAAAAATTTAACAATTCATCTAACAATTTAGTATGGATCAATTTGTCATCAAATTTTTTCAAGACTTTGGACAGCTCAAGTAGTGTATTCGATGATAATTCTGTATCATGCAAATTTTTTAAAGTTATTTTGTGACAAACATGCTAAATCACAGTACAGTTTTTTATTGGAGGAGAACCTTTCTTCCATACCAGATATTGTTTTGTCAAAAATTATATTGTGAACTTCAACAGTAAATTTTTTTTCAGCATTAAGAATAGGTTGATCTGATTTCATCTCATCAGCTATCTTTTTTTTATGCCTGCATCTGATTTTTGGAAACTTTTTTAATTAAAATATTCATATTAAATTTATCTTTTAATGTTTCTTCAACTATAGTTATGAATTTATCTGCTTCAGATTTCACATCTTTCATACCTCTCTGAATTTGTTTTAAATTATGTAAAGCTTTATTTTATAATTCTTAAGATTTTATCAAGTCAATTCCTGAGAGCTTATAGGTATCTAGATAAAGGTCCAACAATTTTAAAAATTTGAATGTAAATTAACGCTGTTAATATTAATTCATAACTCAGAAATGCTTTTTTTTTTAGATTTCTGGCTTTTGCTTTAATTTCAAGGTTAAAGTCAGAAGATGTTTGAATTGTATCTAATGATATTATAAGTTGTACAAAAAAGTTATCCTCACCAAAAATAGTTTTTAAAGATTTTACTTTTGACCACCACCGTATCATTCCAATTGGAACCAATTTTTTTTTCTATTTTTTCCTACAGTATTTTCCAAATGTTCATTCTTTTATAAAAATCTTTAAAAAACACAGTAATTTCATTAATTAACGAAAATAGTCTTACAGCATTCAATGCAGACTTTGTAGATTCTATTAAGACTAAATTAAGAACATGACTATAGTACCAAACGTATACTTGTCCTAGTAATGATTTAGTAAGCCATGAAGAAAAGCCATTATACTAACCTTGCATATTTGAAACCCCGTTAGTAGAGTTATCAATAGAGTTTTTTATATCAAGTCCAATACTTAATAATTTATTTTCCAACATTTCATAAAAACTTTTTTCTTTGATTTCTGTCATAGTTACAACTGATAAAAGTTTTTCATGTACACCACTGGAGTTCACATACCGTACAATAAGTAAACATTCGTCCTGTACCGAAATATCTTTGGTAGTATCCATCTGTATTGAAAACATAAGTGCCTCTAACATTTGTGAAGATATGTTTTTCTTAATTAGGGTACTTATGAAATCAATCATCATATGGACCATGGTTTTTGAAATGAAAGTAACCTTCGAAACTTTTCCTATAGAGTTCCCACTATTTTCTTTACACTGAGCCTTATTAATTACCGAATCAACATGTTCATTTAGGACAATATCATATTTTTTTAAAAGAAGCAATATTTCCAAAAAATTTCTATGATCTAAAATGGGATTACTTAAAGACAAGGTTGATTCGTTTCTACGAACTCGGTAACTCAATCTTCTCTTATCAATTAGTTTTACTTTATCTATGACACACTGAAGTATTTGTATATTTTTTTTAACTTCTTCTTTTTGTTTCTTCTTAAAATCGGAAAATAATAATATGTCAATGGTTTTGTTACTTGTATGTAAAAGATGTGATTCAGAACAAGACATATGTGTTTTGCTAGCTTCATGTTCTTCTATACGTTGATATAGATGTGTCCATATTGATAAGCCTTTAGTGAATAGATTAGGTTCTGAAGAAAAAGCTTAGCATACACTACAAAACAAGCTTTTTGTTTGATCATCAAAACTTAACCACTGGCATTTAATACTACTGTTCCTAAAATAAGCTCTAGATGATGTGTATTTAAACATAAGGTTGTTTTGAATGAAACATTAAAAAATCATTGATACCAGATAGCATAGGTTTTTGGAAACAATTAAAAGAAGCAGAATTATTATATTATTAGTAATTTTGTCAACATATTTAACTATATCTTTACCATCATCAACATCAACATTAACCAAAGCACACATTTTCATAACATTATCCTACACATAGTTTAATACACAAAAATATATTTAATTTGCAAGTACTTTTAGCAATTACTATGTTACAGAATAGACATGAAATAAATATTTTAAATGAAGCACTATGATTTATTTATTAATATATATTTAGAATTATACTTTAATTTTACCTTTTCTAATGTATTTAATGTATTATTAAAATCTTTGCAATTGATGACTTTATCAAAGTGAACCATTATATTATATTTGATAGCTCTAAGACCATTTATAATAATATAAAGAATTATTTATGATCAAGGTATGAGAGTTATAGCATTTGCTTATTTTTATTATTTGACATAAAATGTAGCAGAGAATTATGGATGTGTATGTTATGTTCTAACACGTTCAATTTTGAAATTTGAAAGTGCTTTTTTTGACAATTTTTTTTAAAAAAATGCATATTATTTCCCGTTTTTCTCATAATTTTTTCTTTTTTTGTATATCTGTGATTAATTATAAACGAGGACATAGATCACTGACCTCCCCCAAATTTTTTTTAACTATTTATAAATATTGTTTACATTTTATTTTTCACAAAATACTTTGGAAAATCCATAAACACTAAGGCAAAATATCTCGAACGTCAAAGTTGAACTTTTTTTATAACATAAAGATTTATTTTATTTTTTTTTGGATTTTTTTATTAAAAAATTATAATATGAATTACATTTTTTTGTTTAAATATATTTTGTAATCTTTAATTTTATACTCAACACAGTTTCAAAATATGTCTAGTAATTCATCGTATTCACGTAAAAAGAAAATTTAGAAATTTTTACTTATTTAAGATCTTTTTTTTGTTATTAAATATTTTTGTTTAAATGTAAGTTTTTTAAATACTTAATTAAGTGCTTATAATGATGTTTTTCAGTGCTTTTTAAAGCGCTTAATTTAATGATTTTGAGTGCTATAAGTCCCGAGTCCTACTCATGATCAAATAAAGTTTAAAACTATGTTAGTTAAATTTTAATCTTAGCATATCAACAGTATTTAAGAAATTATCATCACTAGTGCAACCATTGACAGCATTAAAAATTGAAGTATCACTAGCAATATCACATATATCACTCTAAAACAGTTAAAATAATTCAGTATTCTTATTTAGGTACCTAATTTAATATGTATCTATGCAATAATATCATTCTTTACTGAATGAAAAAAAAAACAATATTTTAAATTATTACTCACTTTTCTCACTTTTTGAATTAGTGGGATTGAAATTAGTTCCGAGATTGGTCAGCATTGGCTTGCTTGTGCAGATAAAAAAATTTTATATTTTTCCCTAACTTTTTACACTCCGCCTTTACGTTTATTTTCGAACATTGCTTTCTTAGACATAAAACACTTATGAAAAAACGTTTACACCAATTACAAAATAACAATTTATAATATAGTAATGTAAATTTTTAGTCCATGCGAAATTATGTTTTGAAAAAATAGTTATCATAACGACCGCATGCTACATCGTGTATATGCCGCACGGTTAAATGTACAACTGTGGTCGTTTGATATCGAAATGTTGATTTATCGTTTGTATTTCGGTATCATTCAGTTATTGAGATAATACCGAGCATATCATGAAAATTACTAAAGTAATTTTTATACATAGATAATAATCACGGATGTATGCACGTCCGTGATAATGATGCACATGTATAACATACAATAACATATAAAACGTCAAGTAGGTAATAAATAATATTTTTAAAAATAAAAAAAACAAATTTAAGTATAAATAAATTATAAAGTTAGTTTTAGGATAATAGGCCCATATAATCATGACATGTTTCGGCCCACCGGGAAATTTCCCGGTTTCCTGGTGGCACAATCCGCCACTGCTCATGCGATCACACTCCCTTGAATGACAAGAAATCCGACGTATCTATATTGGGCTTGCTGATCGCAAGAAAAAAGGTGACCTCAACGTCTCCTTCAGATATAGAGGTGGGGTTTCCTTTCTTGTCCTCAATGATGATGGTTGGTAGCTTCTCATATTACCCATTTCTCATTTAAAAAACTAATTCCCTTTAGGGATTCATACATCGCCAAAAAGACAAAGACTGTCATTATCCACTCTTCTCGGCATCCATTAATTGTACTATTTGTAATAATCTTCAATCCTCTATAAATAATTATATACAAGAGGTTTTTTTATTTAAAAATATATTTATGATAAGCAACAATAAATAAGTATATTTTAATAATAATGTAAATGCTTTAAATTTATAATACCAAAATGTTTGAGACATTAGATCAAAATTATTCAATTTAAATAGAAATTTTATTTTATTATCCTATGAAATTTTAATTATAAATATAATTAGGTTTATATTTATGATTTTGGTATTCAATTATCACTTTGTGATTTTTATAAATTTCTACTAGAAATATTTATCAGATTTTTACGTTCTTTACTTCTTCAAACTCATAAAAAATGTACACGTAGACTGGTGTCGTGATTAGTCAGTTCACCCAATATATTTTTTTTTTTATTGTAAGTTTGTTATAAGTTTGTTTTACTCCATGGTATAACAAGGTTAATTAAATGTAATACACCTTATCTACTAATTACAGCTTATAATGATAAGCATTCCATAATCCCAGACCATAATATCTCGCTTGCCTCGGCACGTGTCGAGGCTACCCGTTGTCGTTTGTCATCTTGTGTCGTTTGTCGTTTTGTACGTAAGTAATAACATCTAGACTTATATTTTATTAAAAAGTAATACATTCAATAATATAAGTTAATAAACACAATTATTGATTCATAACAAAGATATTTCATATTTTCTTTTATTTAATGTTTTGTTTCCAAATATATTTGAATATAGGATCGAAATTTTTTTATAATATTTGTTTGACGCATGTTCCTCGATTATAAGTTTTATGATATTCCCAATTTGTATGATTATTTGAAACTTCAATACCATCTTTCTAGTTTTTAAAGGGTTTCTGTACCGCATTAAAAAAAAGTTTGTGTAGCAACACCTACACCAAACATAACACAATATTTACTATAAGTGCCATCGTCTTCTTTAGAATACGTCAACCAAATTCATCTTTTTAGCAAACATCGTTGACATTAAAAATTTTTTTACCACTATTTAAAAATGTTAAACCATCAACTAGTACTTAAATATCTGAAAACGTATACATGATTACTTTTGTTGATAATCTCTCCGTTGTCGGTCGATCGACAAATTATTTATTTTTAAATTATTTGAATGGAAATATAAAATTGAATTAAAAATATACAAAAGGATTTAAAATGGAAGATATGGTAATAATATTTGTTAACAATTAATGAAGTAACAAAAACAAATAGTCATACGTTTTTAATTATAGTTACCAGTCTTAAGATGTGAGAAGCTATAATTTTCTGAGTTTAAAAACTTTTAACTTTATCCATGACCAAAAAAAAGATAATTCACTATATAATATTTAGTGTAGTTTTGTTGAAAATTATATCGTTTTTCTACGGCATTTAAATCAATTATAAGCAAAAATTTTATTATTTCAAAGAATATATTTTCTAAAATACAATAAAAATATATCATAAATATTGTTCCACAGAGTTTGCCGATAGCAAATATTTTTCAAAAGCGTGAAATTCAGAAAAAAAAATATCATCTCAAAATATAGTAAATATATGAGATTTCCAATCCATGATTGAATATAATAATACCTAACTTTGGAAGTAAAAACTGCCGTTCGTCCTTCTACTAGGAAAAAACACACATACTAATGGGATGAAAAAAAAAAAAACAACCTTCGCTTTACTCGGCATCTGCACAGTAGTGCACACTAATGCGTATGTTATTCGAGCCAACGATACTGGGCATAAGTTTTCTATTTTTCCTTCTCCCATACACCATATTTCTGGTTTCCGATATCCAGTATTGCTATTGGAATTATTTAAAATTAAAAGAACATTTTTAGTTTATTCTTAACGTTCTATTGTTATTGTCTTGTTATTATAGAGGTCGACGAAAAAGCAGCAATAACTTTCTTGCATTCCTATAAATTTAATAGCTTTCAGTCATGTTACCCATACAACTATTTATCTGCACTAAAGTTACCAGAAGTGTAAAACGTTTATTTAATGTATTATACTGTGTGTGGTGTACAATATTTTTCTATACACAACTATATCATAGTAGCCAAAACTAGTAGTATTGTCTACAGATTTATATTATTCACTATTTGGATATTTCAAATTTATGGATTTTATTTGAAAATAAATTAATAAATATTCATAACATGTTACGGTATAATAGCATAAAATAAATATACGTTTAATCCATGCCATGCAAAATTATATTTAAAACAAATAACATTATTAAATTACTATAAAATAATTTTTATTATAATTTTATATAATTTATAATTATTGTAAGTTATGAGTTGTGGTAAAACTAGGATAAGGAGGATTGAAATTTATCCCCGGGCATACAATTTTAAAGGGAGTAATTTTTATAGTTTATAATATAATTAAAAAACAGCACATAAGACACGAGTAACTAATTGTTAGCAGTTATACAACAATTTCAATAATTGATAAAATTATAGATGAAAACGATAGATTTCGTCCTTGTAGGCGCGACATTACGTAGGTATACCTTGATGGCTATACGTTCCGTTTTGAATATGGTCGCTTTAGATATACCGCAAATTATATTGATACACTTTGGTTTACCATATTATTGCAGTTTAGATCATTAGTTTAACCTAATTTGTGATACTACCACAGAATTGATAGAATATTTAATAATAAAAATAATTTTATCAGAATTCGTACATTTTACAATATTATTAAATGAATTTATCGGGTGTCACTAGTGAGCATGTAGGCTGTGCTTCGGTACTTCATAAGATACTGCTTGTTAATTAAAAGATCGGGAATCACTTGTTTATAAGCATTTTTAAAACTGTTTTAAACACGATAAAATACATTTAATAGGACATTTTCAAAAAAAAATTAACAAAAAATTGTTTTAAACAAAAAAACAAAAAAAGTTTTTTTTCTGTTATTTTCTAAAAAAACATGAAACATAACAACTCTGAAGCCATAATATTAAATGTATAACAAAAAGTAGCTTAAAAAAACATTAAGTTTGTCTGTATTAGCAATAAAGGCGACATGTGACGCGTTGAACCCTGCAGGAGGTCTAGCTAATGGATGCGATTGGGTAGAAGGATATTAAAAAATAAAAATAAAATTGATAGCAACTACACGAAGGTGAACTAAAGAAGATTTATTTTTGTAAAGACTCGTCAGGTTTGGGATGATAACCTGAAAGAGTTTGGAAATGAATATCGTCAGAACTTGGTTTAATGTTAAAATTAAACGTAAATAATTTAATGTTTTTATCTACGTGAACCATTAATTGCTGCGAAATAAATAAGTTGATACATCACTTAATAATACATCTACAAGCAGAGGTGGATTTACGATTTCTCGTTTCTTTTTTACGGTTATAGACACCGAAAATTTTCCGCTCTTGAACAATTTATAATACCCCTTCCAAAACACCCACTATAAATATTATAAATATAGACAATAGTACATACATCTATTTGAATTTTTTGGCTATCATAGGCGTAAGGTGGTCAATTTTTGGGGGGGGCTTTAGCCCTTCCAGGGGAAGGATGTTACGACTCGTGGGGGACTCTGCCCCCAACCGATGTACATCTGCAAATGTACATAAAAAAATACAAATAACGTGTGACAACCTAAGGTTTTATTAAACTATTCTATTTTTTTTTTTTACTGCTATTAAACGTCTATTTTCTTTATAATATATCTCTAAAATTTCTTCAGCATTTATATTATTCGATACATCTCTTTCAATATTAATAATAGCTAAAGAGGAAAAACGATCATGATTCATGGTAGAGCGTATATAAGTCCTGATTCTTCTCATAGTCGAAAAAGACAGTTCACAAGATGCTGAAGAAATTAGTATACTAAAAGCCAAGTTCAGAAGTTTGTATGGATTCGGAAATGCTTCAACTGTAATACATTTTTGAAATGAACTTATTTGGTTTCTAGTTTCTGAACCCTCATATTTTTCCAGACAGTTTTTAGCTACCATCATTTCCGCTTTAAGCGATGCTAAATCAACCTTATCTTATATTCTTATCAGTTATCGCTATTACATTTTATTGTTCTGTGATATTAGTAAATAATAATAATAACACGTGCATCTAGAGACAGCGCCTCTTATTAGTACTATTATTATCAGTATCACACTAACAACACCATGATTATAAAGAACTTTATAATTCTTAATAATAGTGATCATGACAGTTGCTTTATCACATAATCGTTTGATTACATTTAAATTATATTTAAATATTATATATATTTAACATTTTATTTTATTAAATTCATTGAATTTACATACGTATACAATGTCTTCATCTTCAACATCAACATTTGATGTTCATTTAATGAACAACTGGAAACAGTACAGTTAAAATTTAGATTTTAAAAAATTCTATCTTTAAAAAGAATTTAGAAAAATTCATATCTAATATAATTGATAAATTAGATAAATATTAATATAATATACCATTTTAAATATTTATATTTATTGGTTTATATAAGTACTACCACATAAATAATAGTATTTATAATCAACTTATTTATTTTGTATGGACGGTCAATCAAATCAACACAATTAAGGTCATAATATGACAACTTTGAATAACAAAGTCCAAGTTATTGTATAAATGATTGTTTATATTAAATAAGCAAAATTATAATAATGTACAATAATGTGTGTGTGTGTGTGTGTTCATGAGGCTGAGTGTCGTGAAAGTGTAATACTGATAATAATAGTACTGATAAGAGGCGCTGTCTCTAGACGCTCGTAATAATAACACAATAAAATAAGGATAATTTAACCTTAACGACATAATATCGACTGACAAAAACAACACTATAACTATAAAATAATATTATAGTATAATAGTATAATATTATAATATATATATATAGTATAGTAGTATAATAGTATAATATTATAACTTATAAGAAATTTTAGTTATTTATGATAATTTTTATTAACTATGAACCAACAATAATAAAACAAAACTATAACTATTTATAGGAATATTAAATATAACACTACAATTTAAAATATGTTTTATAATAAAAAACTCATTTTATAATACAAATTAAAAGGCATTAAAAACAGATGTTTAACTTTAACATCTTAACTAATCTATATTACATTTATACCTACTTAATTATCTTAACTTTAAAAATTGACGTTGTACTGATTTGCTAAGGATTTTATAATATCTTCATATGAGAATGAAACAAAAAGACTTAATTAAATTGCTAAAATTGATACTTTGTTTATATTCTCTAGTCTTATTTATGACTGCAAGTACGTTTTTATTCGTTCATATGTAGGAATACATTTCCTAAAATCCATATACTTTTTTATATTACTTTTATTACTTTTTAACCCATTAAACAACTGAAATATTGATATCTTATCTTTATATTTAAGGAGGGCTTAAAGATGAATGCATTAATTTGGAAAATTATATCGAAGATCTTCCTCATAAGCATTTTGTAAATATTTTTCAAATTCCATAATTTCATCCGCATTATATTGTGTTAATTTGCCAAGAAAAGAAAAACATGAATTAAAAAGAAAATACGCTGCTCGCCTATCTTTCAATTAATTTGTAAAATAATCTAAAATTACTGTATATGTTCTTACTCGAAACTTATTATTCCCCTCTAAATATTACTCTTGGTTACGAATTTCATTATGGAACAATTTTCGTATTATATTTATTGATATTTTATTTTATTTTAAAACTGATAAAAGTTTTGCTTTATCTCGTACTCATTGATAATTGATGATTTGATTTCTTAATGATTTTGTATATTCAATTAATGAATCATAAATAACTACTATGACTGATACGTCAACATTAACACTCTAAAGTTGTTTACTAGCCTTGATTAAACGGTCAATAAAGCAACCCCATAACACTGACATAAACGCCGTTTCCAACCTATCTATTTTATTAAGTATAAGCTTCATTTCTCGTGGTTGCCTTTCTGTTAAATTGTTCATTGTCGTTATTAGTGCAATACGAATTTCATTCCAAGAACTGTTCAAACTTTTATAAGCATCATCAAGAGAAGTCTATCTTGGGTTTGATAATTTTTTCACTGTTTTTTAATTAGGATTCAATTTTCAATAATTTCCATTATTGCTATAATTCATGGTCGATGAAAAAAAATATTGTTTAAAAAAGGAAAAAATATGTTAATGTATCGTCACAACTAATAGCTGCACAAGATCTAACTAAATTTAGCGAGTGAGCGGAACAAGGTACATATTCAATCAAAGAATTTAACACTTTATTCTTTGCCTATAGTCCTCAATATATTCCTGACATATATCTGGCATTTTCATAAGACTAACCTTGGAAATTTTCTATTTCTATTTCGTAAGAATTATGAAGCTTTGTAACTGAATCAAATAACTCAGTAGATTTATACCAGTTGTTTGGAAAAAATTGAAAAAATCGTTCTATTGGCACAGCGTTTTCTTGAACATAATAAATAACGAAAGATAATTGGCCTACGTATAAAATATCGGGACTACTGTCTACTATTTTCGAATAATACTTAACTATTTTTATTTCGTCAATAATTTGATGCCTGATTTTATCAGCCATTAACTAAATACTTTCTTCGTATGTAGTAGAATATAAATAATTTGTTTGACCAATGTCGCATTGACCAAATTTCCCAATATGTTCAGCAAGAAATTGATCAAATTTGGAGATAAGATACCATTAAATAATTACCATTTTTAGTTGAACCAAATTTTTCGTCATGACCTCTAAAATGATACCTATGGAAGATAGAGCTTTAACTGTAGCAACTACCCATCTCAAAGTATTTTCTCAATCATTAATATGTTCATCTGTCTGTTTTATTAAATTAACATTTATTGTTCCTAATGTATTTGCTCATTTTTTTAAAGTAATAAAATTCGATTTATGTTTGTTGAAATTTTACTTTCTGTATTTTTCTAATCATTAAAACCATCTTTTGAAAATTGTGAAAAATTATCTCTATCAAATAGAAGATAAGATCCATAAAACACAAATTTTTTTTTTTCTGAATAAATTAACCATATTCGTTAACATTTTTTACAGTTTAACAATTTTCTTTCAAATAATACAATTTTAAAATATCAATTTACATCACTACATTCTATTTTGTTATTTAAAAAGTTTAAATTTTTATTTTGATAAAAGCCTTACATAACAATAAGGTCACAAGTAGTATTATCAGTTATCCAATCTATTGAGTTTTATGGAACACAAAAAGTAGTATTAGATAAAGTAGGTATTTGTATTATGATTATTGTTAAGAAGTATATTTTCTGTCTCTGGAAGTTTATTATTTAATCAATTGTTTTAATATTTTCTGTTTCTGGTGGTTTATTATTTAAGTCATTATCAATTATTTTGATATTTTCAATGAAAGTAGATTCTGAGTCGACAATTATTTGATTAGTTGTATTTGTACTATTATCAACACTTTTAGACATAAAAATAGAATTTATTTTCTTAGATGTTTGTAATAACTTCCTATTTTTTTCATATTTTTCTTTAGCTTATTTTCTATAATCATAATCAGATCCACTTAAGCTTTTTCTTCCATCACTCCTTATTATATAAATACCTACACAAAATTATAGTCATATAAAAAAAAACCATTTAACTACTCTACTATCCTTGGTATAATTTAAAATATTTTCTTATTACTTACCAGCAGTGGCGTATTTTCAATTTTTTCTAGGGGGGAGGGGGTTGTCTATAGTTCATGTGACAATATCTCTGTACAAAGTTTCTTTCTTCATAGTTTATATTTCAAAGATATGAGTAAGTAATACGTATTGCCTTTATAGCATTTTATATTTAGTCGTAACTTGGAAAGGAAACCATAGTCAGAATAAAATTACTTACTAATTGTATAGGTACTATATGTACGTAGTATATATGTTTATAGTATATAAACTTATGTTGTAAGAACATGTATCTTTTTTTTCTCCTCTAGGGGAGGTCCATTTACCCCCTCCCCCCTGGTAAATATGCCATTGCTTACCTAGTTACCTACGTACTTTCTCGCAGTGTCTATAATTGAATTAATTTAATTATTAAACTACGTATGTAGTTCACTGAATTTATTATTACCTAAAATTACACATATAGTTGATAAAAACATATTGAATTAGGAGTTCACTCACTGAATCAAATCATTGGAATGAACTGAGTGAAGTGAATTGTTATCGTTGAAATTCTGAGTTCATAATAACAGCATAGGATTGTCAAATTAGTAATACAGTGTAGCAGTGTAAACATTTATTTCCTCCGAAATTACAACATCGTCGATCGCCGATAAGAATAATATTAGTGACCATTGTTTCTTGATATATGAGCATAGAATAAATTAAATCAGAATGGAAACTGATAAGAAAAATACACAGCGCTTAAAGCCACCCAAAAATATGGTCCGCCCATAGATAATAAAGATATCTTTATTATCTATGGGTCCGCCATATTGAAAGAGTTTATCAGTGTAAACCTGAAATTTAATATGAAATATTTGAAATACAATAAATACACTAGTATACAATATTTTTTCTAATATTAAGCTTAATGTTGGCTTTTTCTTGAAGAATGTAAATAAATATACATACATAATACATATTTACTAATTATACTATACAGTATATCATATCATATAATGATGAATTCCTATTTTTTTTTTATAATTTTATTCTTGTTTTATTTTATAATATAATTCATTTTTTGTACATATGAATACGAAAGAAACTATCCAAACAAAAGTAGGAATCACATAGAGGACAAATCGTTGATACGCAAGAGGTTTTTTTTCTTGCTATTTATGTTCCTGTATAAACAAATTAATTAATTTAATACAATAAAATATTCCGAATATGTGTCAGAATCTAATTCTAGCATAGAAGCTATTTCTTGTCTATTCATATCTGATGTCAATATTTTATGAATAAAAATACAAAATAATTTGAAATTGTGATTTGAGGAATAAAATTACGCAACGCAATGAAATACAACCGTCTACTACCATTTAGTCAAACCCGTATAGTTAATAGCCAGTGTACAACTTCAAATTGTAATCAGATATAATAAACAAAACATAAAAGAAAATCCCGAAAGAATAATAAAATAATTTCATGTCTAAATAACCGGGTCTTGTTATTGTTAGTCATGATGATTAAACTAATCATGTACATTTAATGGTGCACGTAGCTCTGCAGTATAAAATTAAGTGTAACACTTATTTACCATTTTTGGTACATTTTAAAATAATTAATTTTTTTGTATAAATAACCATTCAAATACTAAAAGCATACATTTAAAAGCTTATTCTATGATTATTGTGGTATAGCGTAATGGACAAATATTATATAAATGGAATGAATTGTTTAGCAATACAACAGTGTACCATATAATATATATAATTATTTAAATCACTTATAAATGAAAACTAGTGTTTATTTTTATCACGTTCCTCGTGATATTCATAAAAAGACATCTAACAAAATCTGTACAAATAAAAGGGCACCGCCGGCTGAATAAGTTGGGAACCGCTGCCATTTATGATACACGTGGCAATTAATTTGCTAACTATTAAAAAAAAACGTGGAAACAATCATAAAAAAATCGGTAAACAAAATACGTCCTCAGTCGACCAGTAATGTTCATCAACAAACCTAAAAACGTTAAATTTTTTAGTCTATTAACAAAACATTAAATGTTGACAAAAGGTTTGTTGACAAAAATCTTGATGAACAGTATATCTAAATAATACAAATATCTTTTCGTTCTATCTTTCCAACCTGTCGATCCCTTTTAATATAGCGGACTAAAATTTGAGCGGCTAATGCCGGGTTGCATAAACGTTCACTAACGATTCGATAACACAGAAAACGATTCGATAAAAATATTGTCTGTTGCATAAACGACTTTTATCTTTTATTGATCCGATTAATATGTCGTTATCGGTTCGATAAGTTGATTATGCAGAGTTTCCATTTTGATTTCATCTATTCTTTGACTATACCAACATGTTAAATATAGTATTATAAAATATTGTTTTCCACACAGTTATTTACTATATTTATAATGACCATTGATTATAGTGCACTCAGAGCGAAAATACAGATAGCGCGACTGAACGAGTTCATTCACGTCGGTCGCCGCAATCAAATTGGTTTGTTTTTAATCGCGCGCGATATTGCGATTAATGTTCTGAATTTAGTGTCATGCACATTATATTGTAATTTATCTTAAATATTCAACGGAATACAACATAGGACTTCTTATATCCGAAGTTCAAAAAAAAAAGTGTTCTGTGAACAAGTTTGAAGTATAGGGACAGAATCAGTGCATTTTATAAGGAATTTTCACTGGGCGACAAAAAATGTTTTTCTCAAAATAGTCAATGTATAATACCATAGTATTATGATACTAGTATTACATAGTATTATGATACTAGTATTACATAGTATTATGATAGTAGTATGATTTTGTATTACACGTTCGTTTCGCATTATTTCGCCCAATCCTTCAAAATACTGTCGACAAGGTATAATCACTGAGCGAAATTTATGTCACCTAGTTAACTAGTTAAAAAATGCACTAGAAAGAATTATAGAATGTTATAGCGTCTAGTATATAATCAAATGTTTTTGTTGACATTTTAGCGTATGATCGAAATGACACCTCATTTTCTCTTAATTGAGGATATAGATGATAATGTTCACCAAATATCAATCGATCATTGTATATTACATTTGAAGCTGTTCTTTTGTTTTATTTATATTTTTTATACAATACATATTTAATTGCAAAACTTTCAGTAAGAAACATTTTTTGTTCAAAAGTCAACATTTCAATAAACATTAATAAGAACAGTAATTTTAGAAAAAAGTAACTAAACGACTGCCTGCGATTGAGGACAGATACAAAGTGGGTGTGCATTGGAATAAACATAACATACATGTTCTCGTAAATTCACGTTCATCGCGTTTACATTGGACACTACCGTGACCATTGCATTGACGGACGACGACGCGAACCGCATTAATCGCGCCGCGACGCGATTTTCGCGTTCGTCGCGTTTACGTAGGACACCGTAATACAATAATAAACCTGCGTTTCGTTCCGGATGGATACAGTATAAATGGATACATCATAAAATAGACTCAGAATAATATGCCCTCAAAATTAATGCATACATAATATTTTTAAGAGTTTGGACTTAGTTATTATTTACATGTGATATATCATGAAACATTTAAAACCTTAAAAATTAATGCTAATAAAAATTAAAAAGTAGTATTTATTTTGAATAATTCATACGAAAATTTCGAATTTTATAAACGTTTTATTTTCGTAATGTTCGACTGTATTATAATAATTGACTTGCATAAATGTATAGCTAATTAAAATAATAACTTATAAATTATTAAAATTACTCAAGTGCGTAGAATGATATACAGATTCTTGACCCTCTATACACTTTTTCTCCACGTTCATCTTTATTCATCTACAATTTTATTCAATTATAAACTTATATATACAGGATGTTTTTAAAATAGTGAGTAAATTAGAAAAAGTGTACTCGCTGGAGTGACCCACTGAAACCCAATGATCCTCACACATTTTGATTCTAGTGATTGAAGCCTGAAATATGCATAATGATCAAAAATAATGTTACAGCTTGATTTGCATAAAAATTTCTCTAAAATAACTTTTGATTACCTATTAATTTTTATGTTTATGATACTGTTCTAAAAGAAATTCGATAAAATTCAGATTTTGAAGATTGAAAAAAGTTTTAAAAAATCTTAATTGAGTCAATGCCGCAAGTAAGCTTATACGAGTGACCTCAATCATTTCATTCTGTGTATAGTAAAACGGCAGACTTCAGAATAGTTATCAAATTGTTTGACTTTTCTAATTGGAATAGTTTTCTAGTTAACATTTATATTTTGTTACATTTTAGTTGGAAGTTAATTAATATTGTTATTATTTTTATTGTTATTATTATTATTATTAATATTAAATAAAAATGGCAGTACTACTTTTAGATAACCACTAACACTTGAAAAAATTGATTATATCGTTGACTCATGTGGTGGCATACATAAATTATTTAATGCCTTAACAGCTACATACTTCAATCGTAATGACAATATGTATATGCTATATCATAATAGGTTGTAGACTGATAAAATAATAACCATTACTAATAATTATATGATTGCGGTTTTCAAGTGTGTACAATGAAAATGACTACGCATAATCATTTTCAGATCATTTTAGTTTTCGATACAGCCGCGAATGAATTATTCGTTCCACTATTATAATTTGTATAATATTTAAATTTCATGTCTAATATTTTTACTATTGTCGTAATTTATTATTAACTATTGTATGATGGTCGATGTTCGGTCTAAGCCCGTGAGTGTCGTTAGTTGCTACATGCTTTTCTCTTCTTCGCTGTTGATTTAATGAGTCTTACTCGCAGATAGCTTATTATTAATTAATATTACACGGTGTAATTTGTTTTACCCTCGTGGCATAACGCGTGTCATAACTACTTTTTATCATCGTTTTTGTTCCAAAACTTCAATAAGTTATCTACTCGTACAAGGTAGACATAAAAATTACCAAATTATTGTGCACTGTAAGTCATATCTTAAATTTTTTGTTTCCGTGTCACCCATACCTCTACCGGTTCATCATTCGTCTTATAGGAATTCAGTCGCTTAGTGTTGTCGGTCAGATCCGTCCAACTGCTTTGCTTACAATCTGTCTTGTCATCTTCTAGTGCCCATCAACCATCACTATTCATCATCCTGGCCACTATATCCTCTTTGCGTGTAACAATATTTAGTTTATAAGTTGTATACAGAGTGTTTAGATCTTAGTTACTGTATCTGATTCATGTGATGAACTCTGTGCATCATCACAACCATACTAAATCGACTACAGGAATTCACCCCTTACCTTTCATGGTAACTAAACTTGTTATCTTCGTTCCTGGTGTAATTGAAGTTTCTGATTTTCCGTCTTTGTCGTCGGCGTTAACATTTGATTTTTCGCTCGCGCAATACGGTCATACTACTAAGATTTACAACGTACGTTATCTTGACATATTATTTAATTTTAATTTTGGAATTAGTCCGCACAAAAATAAAAAAGGTCAGAAAAAATTGTAATTGATAATCAGATAACATTTAGCACCCTTGTAAAGACAACACGGAACAGAAATCACTGATCTAAACTGTATTTTCATTTTTTCAAAATAATTTTCAGTGTCAAAATAATAAGACAAGAGAGGACGAAGAATAATAAACAATAGTTCAAATGATAAAAAATATTATTTTTCAGCATCAAAAACGATTTCAATAAAATAATTTTAGGGTATCTTTTACGATTTTTTGTTTTTTTTTTGGATACATAGAGCCCATTAAATTATATTTGTAGAGAATTTACATACGTAGCTTAGTTATCATTGAAATAATCGTGTTTGGTTTTTATTTCAGCTTTCTAAGACTACTGCGTTGGGTTTTATTAATGTTCGCTGAACTATAATGTCCATATTACCACCAGCGCGCGGAAGAATTTTGTTCGGACTGTGCATAGCTTACCTACTAGTGCAGTACATATACGTAAGTTATTATAACGAGTCACGTCGGTTCGACAGTATCATTGCCACAACGACGCAAGAATACATCCCCTCGACAAATCTCGTGTCAATAACGCACCTCAACATTTCCGCCATCCAGACAATGGTGAGTAAACAATATTTTAGTAACAGTATAATAGGCGGATAGTGAGTATGCTAGAGTGTACGTAACTTTTATTAACTTCGAGAGATATTGTATTATATTTCAACTAGTATTTTTATTTTAAAACACTTCGAGCGTGTAAATATCGTAAAATTACTTATATTTGATTTCACGTCCCAACGGTGTGCGATATTAAACTTGTTAAAGTTAATAGAAAATGTAATTAGTTTATTAAAATGCATCAATCTTTTTTGTCAAGAGCCAAAGGCTCAAAATCGATTCCAAAATATAAGGTAATCGGTCAAAAAATGTTTAATATCGGTTACCCTTATACTATTATTATAATCTTATATGACTGTTATCAGGTAACCGTTTTATCAGAAGTATCGAAAATATCATGGTAACTGGTTAAAAACCGTTATTGATAACTTTTGATTACCATCTATTAGTTAAAAGCCGATTTTCGAAAAATTTTCATTTTCATTCCATTGGTATACAAATTGTTAACGATTTAGTCTCTTGCAAACCTACAACACGATAATATTAAAATCAACTCATTACTCTTTATATTTTATTTCAATCAGTGGTTTCTTCACGTTTGAAATTAACTAAGTTAAAATAAACTAAATTATCAGAATGTAAATCAATACGTCAATAAAAATAACAAAAAAAGATTGAAAATAGATAAATTTAAACTGATAAATAAAAATCTATGAAAGTTATTTGTGTACACGTCGCCGAATAAGTAATTAAAGTAAGGAACACACGAGCGTTATTTTATCACATAACATTTTTAATAAGCAAAAAAATATCTTCCTCGTGTTTAAATTAATATGAACACTGTTGATCCAACACTCGATCGTTTATTTACAGTGCAATATTATCGGTAACTACGATACTCACGATAAATATATATATATTAATACAACTAATATTTACTTCTATTAAGAAACATAGAAAACAGACATTATGACAACATAGATAACAATCATGACAGAAAAAACATTATTTTTTTGGGTAAGTAACTTTTTATGAAAAATAAAAAATAAATGAATAGATATATATATGGGTTTATCTATCCATGGCATTTCGAATATGTTCTCCCGAAAGTGCATTCCATTTAATTATTAAAAGATCAGCAATGATTCAGTAAATTTTTAATAAGTCCCGGATGGTCGTATTATTATTACTCTGAGGGTCGTATCGACATTTAATGAACTACTAACTGTGTACCTTAACTGATAATACTTGGTAGAAAAATAACGAATTTATGAATATTGAAAATATAATAATAATCAGTTGCACATTTTATGACCACGTGTGCAGTGGCGACTCGTGCTATGGTGCACAGGAGTACATGAACCACTAAAAAAATTATATACAAAATTATTAAATCCCTGTAGCAAATTATTATTGGTTATTATCAGTGCTGACTCAAGGATTTGCGGAGCTTGGCGTGAAATATTTTTTTGTATATGAAAGTGTTCTCTTTCCTAGATATTTGTATAAAATATATTATTTGGCTATTGGCACATGTATTTAAATTTATACAAGAGCTCTTTAATATTGGTTTAATAAAATAAGTCTCCCTGATTTCATAAATTCGTTACAGCGTACGGCGATTCGTTGTCACGTCATCGCGACTAGTCGCTGCAGGGAAACCGTACCTTTAGGCCCTCCTCACACGGGGATACTCAAAAAACACTGCAATCGCCGAAGTACTAGGAGACTGGGTAACTAGGCAACTACAGCTGCCGGTTAACTTCACACACAGTATACTAAATTTTTGTAACTAGTTTCTAATGTCACCCTACACAGATTTCGACAGTACAGTTCAGTTTTACGTATTATTTGTGTACATTGATATTATTACAGTAAATAAATTATAAATAAATACATTTTTTATAATGTCTAGTAGCAGTGGTTAAAGTGAGTTAAATGTTGAGGGGGGACTAACGTCATCAAAAATTGAGGAGCGTTCCCGAGTTCTTCATCCAAAGTCTAAATCTAACCACTTTTTTAAGAAACCACAAAAAACAAAAAATTAAAACTCACCAACTAGTAAATAATACAATAATGTTATTTATGTTAGTCATTACTCATTAGTTACTATTGTTTATCATAGCTATTTTCAATATCACATCAATACTACTGCATTAAATATCAATAGTTTTATGAATTATGATTTATAATATATTATTGTGTCTCGGTGACAGGTGTGTACGTGTTATCAAGTTATTTACACGTGTTATAAGACACAGCGTGAATGTGGATTACACACTATTACACAATAATTTATTATTTTATAATGGCTTATCACACTAAACTTAACCATCATCAGAAACATAGAGATTTTTCAAGCGATATAAAATAAGTTTAAATTCGATGTTTAATCAATGTGTGTCTACGTAAGCCAATTAATAAATTATTAAAATTAACATACGACATAAAATTACAATACATTTTTCTTAAATACCCCTCGGACTTTGGAAACTGAAATTAAAAGGGACGCATAATCTTACCGTAAATTAGAAGGGGTACTCCGTCCTCCTTCGTCCCCCTCCACTTTAACCACTGTCTAGTAATGATTCGAGTAGCGATGAAAAAAATTATTATTTATTATAACTATAAACACAACCTAAAAAAACGCAAAAGAAATATATATATATAGTAAATATAAATCCGGGCCCTAATTATAATAATATATTAAATATACATAAATATACAGTCGAACTTGGTTATCTTGAACTTCTTTAACTCGAAATCGTCGATACCTCGAACTTTTACTCCGGTCCCTAGATTTCCTATTTAAAAAATCTTGTTTAACTCGAATATTTTCGTGGATAACTCGAAGTTTTGAGTTTTATTAATGCATATGTATTATAAAATTGTGATACAATATCCCTCATTTTTCTATAAAGGTTAGGTTAGGTTTATTACTCATTAGTCATTAATGTTATCGTTACCGATAAGTTGTTTATCTAACTAGTTTACTACACGACGACGCACGAACAACAAAACTCAAACAAAAATAAATACTTTTTTTAAATCATTTTTGTTTAACATATCTACCTTTTTAAAATTACATATACATACATATAAATACATAGTAACTAATTTTTATTAAATTACATATTTTATTTATAATAAACACATAGGAATTAATATACATATTTTGTACTTTTTTTAAAATTTCTTTTTTTTGAATAACTCGAACTTTTACTCCGGTCCTTTCAATTTCGAGTTAACCAAGTTCGACTGTATAAACAAATTATAATTAATAAATAATTATAAATAATAAATTTTTTATAGCCATGTACTCGGATTATTATACCAATCATTATATGTACATATTATTTCGATAATACTGGAATATCCTTATCTGTGAGCTTAACTTCTGTGGCTACTTCACTCCAATCATTATCCGTTATAATTCTTCTGGAGTAGCTTTTTAAAGTATAATTCTATATCTCGGGATATTTTACTATTGTTGAGCAAACTTTATACTAAAATTTTGATCCATGTTATATTATTTTATTATACACGAAATAAAAATCACCTAGCAACTCGATCAACCAAAGTAGCGAGGAGATCAGCATGTCTAGCCGCCAGTTGACTAGTCGCGTCAGTTTATTAGTCGCGGCGACTTTAGTAGCGCCGTCTGAACGACGCCATTCAGATACACATGCGCAGTTGCCCAGTCTTCTAGTACCTAGAAGATTGCAGTTTCTTTTGAGTATCTCCGTGTGAGGAGGGCCTTACACTTACCGTATTACCTATTTGTTATAACTTACAACTTATTAGTTTTCAAACCAATAGTACTTCGATGTTTATTAGTAGTACGTCACACATTATACTCGTATGTATCTATACTCCGTTTCAAAAGAGAAGACACGAAGCGACGACCGGTTTTTTGTTCGGCGGCGCGCATCCCAAACTTAATACCCATCTACCGCAATTTTAATTCGTTAAGCTCACTGTGTGAAACAAAGCCAGGTGGAAGGGGAAAAATCGGGTACGCGTTGCGTCAGCCGTCATTCGACATACGCAGAAATCGTGTCTTCTCTTTTGGAACGAAGAGTAGATAATGCAATATGAATCTTAATAGGTATCTTTCATTACATTTTCTTCCCAAATATTTTAATTATCCTAATAGATTAGATAATTGGTTAAATAAATATTAATAAAATCCTCTAAAAATACATAAAAATATATTAAAAAATATAAGATTTAAGAATATGAATAAAATTAGGTAAATTATGATACCATACAATAATACAACAATAATATATGTAATAACATAATATTTTATTAATATCACTAATATAATTGTATAAATACCATTTTAAGAACTGGTATAATAATCAATGTGCGATTAATATCAAATGAATTGTAGAGTTTTTTGGTTGAATCCCAATTAATTGTCTCTAATAATAACTTGTTTGATAGATACGTTGGTAAAATTTTAAAATTTTAATGAATTTGAACAGGAAGTTTTTATCGCACGATATTCTTACTGCGGTGTAAAGTCAAGGTGTGTGCGTAATTTTATGGCACGACACTCGTGTGTTGTGTTTTATTTATTTTAATCTATTTCATTATTTAACAAATATAGTAACTAACCAAAAGGCCCGTGAAATAACGTCGCAGTAAAATAATATTCGTGTGTTCTTTACCTAACTCAGAATTCCACTAAACGACTAAATACCTACTAAAGATTAAACAGGTATATCCATAACAATAAAGTGAAATAATTTTTATTTAAAAGTGAGATGTCTACCGTGCGGGTTGCCTAAAAACAGAGCATAGTATTCAGTCCACAAATACATCCGATTATTTGAATTTACAAAACAAATAAATTTAAAAATAAAACTTTTATAAATAATAATATTAATATTAGATATATCTGGGTAAATGAAATCTGGACAACTAAGTGTAAGTAACAATAACTATACAACTATATTATTATAGTATAATTATTATTATAAAATCCGGTTCTTTACTGACTTATGCGGTTTAATAGGTAAGCAATATTCGCAGATTAACAATTCTAAAATCCGTTTCAGAGAATTAATTTCAAATATTACTACGATTTTAATCGTGAAAATTTACAACAAGCATGTTGCATATTGTGAAAAATGTTATTTTATTTTAATATTTATTGTAATTGAACTTACTACATATTATTTGAGAATGTATTATTAAATATATCAACATTTTCAATTATTTTAAGGACTTGTTGTCCAAGAACCCCTAGACCCTTTATCAGTAGTGAAATTAGAGGAAGAAGACGGTTGTTTATCAAAGGGTGTACAATTTTAGAGGGGACTTTTTATAAATTATTATTGTTTACTAATTTGATATTTTGAACTTTGTCAATCATAGGCGGCACTTGGCTCATATTATAGGGTGGGCAAAAATTAATCATAATTTACTGACCCATATAAAAATTTTCTCATATTCAACTTATCTAATACATATACATTCCACCTAAATTTTACTTATTATCTCAATAATAACATATAACATCTCACACTCCTATATTTTTATAATTTATATTTAAATAATTTCCTAGTCAAGTGCCACTAATAGGTGGTTTCTTATTCTTATTTTCATTGTATTTTTGTTCTATCACCACATACACTAAGGGCCGTTCTTACAATGTTTGGTTAGTGCCTGATAACGCTAACCAGAAGAATTTATCATGTGTTAAACGACAGAATTCTACAGGTTAGTCTTAACCGACACTTAATCGGACATTGTATGAACGACCCTAACTGTGCTAAATAGTACAGATTCGCATCTTTATAAAATAAAAATATGTGGTATATCTTATGTTATGTTTTAAAAGTAATCATAATATTATATTAATATACAGTTTTCTAGAATTTACATTAGTTTATATTAATTTATGGTAATGTTGAAAATTTTGAACTGACTTAACATATGATTTTCTTATATAATTTTACAATAGTAATTTCAACATTAATATTTATAAAAATTAAATATCGTTTTAATAATATTTATTTAATGAGGGGGCAAAATGATGAGTTTGCCCTCCCAATATTTTTCCTGGGGGGGCAGCAACTTCCCCCTCATACCCCCCCTAAATGCCGCCTATGTTGTCAATTATAATGTGTTATGACTCAAAAGGTACGATTATATACTAATTATTAGAGACATTATGTAGGAAAGGATATTTGATTCTTGG
Organism: Sipha maydis; assembly: GCA_034509805.1. Taxonomy (NCBI): domain Eukaryota; kingdom Metazoa; phylum Arthropoda; class Insecta; order Hemiptera; family Aphididae; genus Sipha; species Sipha maydis. Next base: position 65,184 of record JASXSY010000023.1, on the reverse strand, counting down.
TCTATAATAGGATGTAATTTTAACATCTTTCCCAGGAATAAGAATCCTTAATTCCGCTTTCCCCCTATTCCCTAGAGTTCAGAGGTACTGTTCCACTTTGCTTTACACTTTTGTTTTGATTAAATAACTGAGTTTTATAAAAAAGGTAACCAATAAATCGTTTATAAATGTATAACTTTATTGATTTCCGGTAGTACATTATCTCTGTTTTTTAAAAATAAAAGTAATTCGGTAGTCGGTTATTAAAATATTTGATCTTATCTGTTTTTGTTAAAAACCGATGATCGGTTAAAATCCCTGCTTTTAGCGGTTTTTCCCTTTATCTTAAGTGTCTTAATAAAAATGAAGGTTTATTTAATGAACATTATCAACAATCAAAATTGTATAGGTATGCCTGAGATTAAGTATAAAAGTTTTTTTCAGCAGCAGACTTGAGCAATACATTTTTTAATTAGTTAAGCATAATTAATAAAACAAATTTTCTGTTTTAATTTTTAAACAAAAATAATCATGTTTCATAATTGTAATCGAATACTCGTATTCTGTAATAATATTATTGACATTATTCTAAAATAAAAGACAAAAATTATACGCTTTGTTATAAAAATTTTTATTTTTTATAGTTATGCAATTAAAAATGTTTAAATATTTTAATTCATTCATTTAAATCACTGAACAATTTTATGAATTAATTTCCTTATTATAATTCAATATCATTTATGTACAACCTTACTTTTTCTTTTTATTATTATAAATCTTTTTTTTTAAATGAAAAAAATATTTCGTGATAATTTTACTTTAGAAGTGTAATAAGTATAATAAGTCTGGTCCATTTAAATATATAATTATTTTTCATACAAAAGCTTATTGTGGCAGTTCATTGCAATCGTAAAGTTGGAGTGAATTATTAGTCCATTTCAAGTGGGGATATTCAAACTTGAAATTCTGAAACATGACTAAAGTCATGTTTTTGAATATCAAGTTTTTGAAAATCAATACTATAGAATGCAGAATTTTCGAAACATTTTTTTCTTATTTATTTCATAAATACTTTTATACATAAAATGCGTATAAATTAGAATTGAATGATTTGTGTACAGATAAAAAAAACTGAATAATTAATAATTCAAAATTTTAATTATAAGCACTCATAAATTCATTCAAATTATAATTAGAATCAACAACAATTCGTTTAAAAATGTCTAATGAATTCTTATTTTGTGTTTCATTATACTTTTTATTTTTTTAATATTCTATTTGAAATAAACGATTTGATTGTAGTTTCAGTCTTATGTTGTTCTTTTTGGATTTTTAAGATTAACGAATGTACTTACTTCAGAATGTGTTGATAATAAGCAATGTATTTTTTATGCCAACTTTCTATTGCATTAAAAATTCATGGAATTTCATTAACAGTTCAGCTATTGACTGACCATATTTTTATTGGGAAACTAAGTTCGTAACACATTATTTATTTTTTTCTAAATCTAATTTGAATTTTTCTAAATACGTAGATTTCTTCAAAATACGTCAGTAGATAAATTTAATCAGCATCAAATTCAGATTTTAAAATACTTCACACTTCCTTCACTTTTTCTTGGGGCGAAAATGCCAAACTTGCAATTTACGAGCTCGTAAATTAAACTTGAGTAAAGTTTGATATTTTACTGCCAAACCCAGCGTTTGAATCTTACAATATATCGACTGTTGTAAATTAAAAAACACCCCGAGTGAATATCGAATGGAAACACGTTATTAATTACATTAATGCTTCCTGTTTATAGTTTGTTATTATTTCCAAATTATTATTTTTATTAAAAAATATTCCATCTTTTTGTGAAAATTTCTTTAAACTAGAAAATATTGTTTTATATAAATCTTCATATTTATCAGTTATTAATGAAAATACAAATGGAAATACCATATCATTTTCACCTTGTGTAATTGAATCATGTATAACATATAATTGTTTAAATAGTTTAGGATAACATTTAAAAGATCCAATATTTTGAATTCATTAAATAATTACAATTATCAGTTGTTGTAAAAATCATAATATAACCATTGTTTCGTTTGACAGTATAAACTAAAATTTTTTTTCCTCCTATGCTATTTACAAATAACTCTTTAAGATCAAAAATTTGGTTTGGTTCTTTCAGATTAATTTTTCTTCCTATTTTTATCGTTGATTTAGCAGTGCATTATTTTATTTGAGAAGCTTTAATATTTCCCACTTGTGAAATTGATTCTTGAAAAAATGCATTTAGTTTATTATTAATCTCCAGAATTGCGTCATGGCAATTTTCGATCATAGTATTGAGCCTTAATTACCTTTATCATCGGGTACACGTGTGTTGGCAATGGTGATCGGTTGAAACTTGGCTACGACATCACGACAATCGCGACATCTCAAATAGTAAACTAATTTTTCAACGGTTTTACGATTAAAAATTTTATTAAAAACTTAAAAAACTATCTACACATATCACATTATGTTTTTGATCGTTGATTTCATCGACGTTAATGTAAAATTTTAAACGCTTGTATTTTGCATTTTAACATGATTTCAAAATTAATATTAAATGAAAAATATATTATAACATGCAAGACGTAATAACGTTTATAATTATGTAATAAGTACGTAAAGCTATCTCGTGAAATGTAATTCATCGATAATGTTAAAGTATATATAAGTAATAAGCAGGGCTTATATCGTCGATCGTGTAAACAATAACACATTTCTATACAATGTGCATTGACCATTAATTGCCCCAGTCTGTTCTCACATCAAATGTAACTTCTATCAACAATTTAATATGAAAATAATTTTTACTTTGATAATCGTATTATAAACTAAATATGTATTCAAAATTATATTTATATTATTTTTTAGAACATAATTTTTCTATACGTTTTTTTTCTAGATCATGGTTTTTCTAAGATTCAGTTTTCTAAATCTTGATCTTCTAAAACAAGTAACTAAATCTTGTAAAGATGTCGTTGAATTTTATTTTAGATGTTTTATCACATGCTTGTCGAGTAGGCACTGATTTGCGTTGATTTACTCCAATAAAAAAAGTTTAAAAATAAAAATTACTAGATACCTTTGAACATTCATGAACAACATTATTTCACTTTATTGCATAGATATTCCTTGTATAACATATACTTATATATATTGGGAGTATGAACTCAACAATCAATGCTAGAAAACGCGTATTATATAAAACGATTCAATATTCTAATTATGCTATAAATGAAGCAATGTTCTGGGAGAAGTCTAGAGTTTGTTCAGGATATACTTATATATTAAAATTTTACAGTTAAAGTTATTTCTTGTGTACCGTGACATCACAAATAATATGTTCAATCAGCGGCTTCCTATTTTTGAGTGGATTATAAATTAAATCGACTGTTACGTAATAGAAAACGACATTAAAATCTTACACAAAAATAGTTGAATATAAAGATTGGAAATATAATATAATAACAGACATATTTATTAATTTTTTCATCGAATACGTCTAGTACCCTTTTAAATAATATACTATACCATTTATATGAGGAGTTAAGTTAAAAATATATGTGTTTTGTTCATATTTTCTGTCATTATAATACATAGGTATACACATATTTTACTTTAAATGCTTTACAATTTTATAAATCAATTATAAACCCCCTATATGGTAATTAAAATAGGTCATTTTTATACTACATATATTTTTTTCAACAGTATTAGTTTTCAATATTTTTAATATAAAATTTAATATTTTATTTTTAGTTTTTCTTTGATAAACTCATAATTAATTTTCAAGATTTAAAGTATTGAAAACTGTAAGTCAATTCTGATACCAATTTATAATATAAAAGCGCATATTCTAAACAAAGTTCCAGTTTTTGTCCATTAGAACTTGAAATTATTAAAATAAAATATTTTTAATAAAGCTTTGTATTTAAAAAAAATACTTAAAATCTATAGAGAATTATTGGATATATGTAGTTGATATGAAATTTCGTTTTCCATAAATCGATATTTTCCTGAATGATAATTGATTTCAATATTCACTCAACATACATTACTATAATTTAAATTCTATATATTTATATCAATAATTATATATTCTTATTTTTAAAATACATGCAATGAATAATGTTACGTTCCTTTGTAGTTATGTCAAAAACCCACAATATTAATATTAATAATAATTGTAAATTATCCATTTTTATTACACGTAAATTTATTTGAGATTGTAACGTGTGTTAAAAAAATAAAAATAAAAATGTTTTCGAAAGGAATAAAAGAAAAAAAAACTAATCATCACATTAATACATACTTAATATATAATGAGATTAAAAATATTTAATAAACCGATATAAATGAAATATAATTATACAGTACAAATATATAGGACAACAAAAAGTTATTACTGTATTTATTTAAAAATATTGAACTGTGCTTACACAATATGAATTATATGATACCTACATTAAAATTAATAAAAATATGATTCGACTGACAAAAGTATACAGTTATAAATTATAAAACACCGCGATAACAGTCTCGAAGATAAAACTCAGAAGGGCTTTTACTGACAGCTATATACGTCTGATTTCTGCTGGTCCTGGAAGATGGTTATATAGTCCTCGATGTTGCCTAATCTCCCATGTTATAATGCCTCCTCGAATAGAGTTTGTTCATGGCTATTTCTAGTAGATGCTTCGACAGCATTTGCGTCTTTCTTATGGCGTGATGACCTCTCTTGACACGGGTTTATTAGCATTTTTTATGTAAGCCTAATGAGATTTATCGTTTAGAAGTTGGCTATTTATATAATTTAGTTTATATAATTTATATAATTTAGAAGTGTTAGCACTATTGAATGCCATATATGGTTATGAGTATTATACAGTTTTTTATAATTATGTGTTTTTATCAGTGTACGACGAAAAAAAAGAACAATTATTATCTGTTTTTTTTTTATTTTTTTTTTTTTTTAAGGTTTACAGGCTTAAGTTGAATTCAACTACTAAGGTTATTAGTCAACATTAGGTTTATAATAGATTATTTAAATAATTTACATTGAAATTGGACTTAAACTATATTCTGTTGATGAGATTGTCTTTAGTGATAAATTCAATGGTTTTTAAAGTTGATTCTTCGTTAACGGCTTCTTTGATGTTGCGTGGGAGGCAGTGGCGTGTCTAGGACCAAAATTCAGGACAGACCTGGTAATAGAAATAATTTGGAGTATTTCCAAGAAGTGCTTGAGAATTGCCGATCAATTTTAAGATTATTAATTTTATTTAAAGACAAATATTTATATTGTTTACAGCAAAAAATATGATCGATAAAAAATATGGTCACACAATTGCCTATGCAGTATGTTAATGTACTTACATTTTACATTCAGTATTCAGTATGCTTATATAAATATAATTTTAAAATGCATATTATGCGTATACTTAAAGGTTAAAAATTAGGGTAGGCCCGGGCCTACCAGGCCTACTCGCTGGACACGCCTCTGGTGGGAGGTTGAGAAGTGTGCATAAACATCTTACTAAAATACCAATTTAAATTACAAAATAATTCATTAATATGAAATTTATACACAAATATATAATGTAATCAATATTAATAAAATTTAATACAATAAAAAACATTTAAACATTGAACCTATCGTTCATTTAAATTTGGAATTTTATTTAGTTGAATACAGTTCTTACTATAGAAATTGAAAAAACAAAACTTATGATTTAAAACAAAAATATAATAATTTTATTAAATAAAGTATGTAATATAGGTAAGTTGCGAGCTAAAGAAGTAAGATTGAAAACCATAACGCTATGATTTAAATTTTTGATGAACTATTATATATACATACTCGTATAGTATATCGGATATTTTTTTTCTTTTATTAATACTGCTATAGACAGCAATGTTATTTTACTGTGTACCCTAAAATACCACATCTAGCAAATCTCTGCTGTCACGTGTCGTCCAACGAATGCTAATAAAGTAATAAGTAATATTCTAATATGCGGTTCGCCGCTGTATCCCACAAGACCATTCCAAAATGTAGCAATTATGATTATATTTCCTCATCACAATTATACCTTCATGCTGTTATTATAAATATTTTATCCTGGTCTCTAGGTGTTCCGTAATTGGTACCATTCCTTGTAAAGCTGTAAACACAGTTGAATATCATACGATTGCCCTGAAGCGCAAACTGTTCAAGTACCCTTGATGCCCACCTCATGTTGTGTTGGAAACCACACTGACAACGATTGTATCAAATGTAATACGACAAACATGAGGTTTCGCCGTCACATTCACTGTTCAAGTTCGAAATCAATATGTGTTCTGAATTTAATTTTTTTCTCCGTCGTCTGAATATAGAGTTTTTGCATTTATGTCACCTCTTTTCTAAAGCTATTATAACTACTTTTTTTTCATTATAATTTTGTCCCTAGCATCCATCTGGGTCAGCGTAATTTTCTTGATTTAAAAAACTATATATGTAAATTATCTGTGTGGTTAACATATTGTTTCACGTGATAACACTATCGAGGTAGAATCAAATAATAATTGAATAATAAATCCGATAGTGATTTACGTGTGACAAGAAGAAGTCGCTGAGTATAATCTAACTTGTTTGATATCAATGACCTTCAATATACTGGTAGAATAGAAAGTTACTTTGTAACACTGATATGAAAAAGGTTCGTTTATATTACAAGTTCAAAATCAGTTTCCTCAATCAGTATCTGCAATGTAAATTTAAAAGGTCTCTTGAAATTGTCATACCATTATTATTCAGTGTAATATAATTAATGAACTACATGCACAGAATACGGGTAGATAATCACTGCCCTAATCGAGGATTTATCTTTTGATGCACACAACTCTGTAAGATTCGTTTTCAGTCAATATTAAAATCTGGGGTTTCCAACAGCCTAGTTTTAGATACCTGTAAAATCACCTGGAATATGTGACTGGGAATCTGTTACCAACCAGTACAACCTCGAGTTTCAAGAGACTGACCTAATCTGAGGATCAACATTGTGAAACCTTGATGGTCGTTTGTCTGTATCACGATGGCTGTTACATCAGTTTAATGCAATGATGTTTTTTCACCTATTAATCAATTTTACAAGTCTTCTTGAGTTGTGAATCGGGATGCTTGCAACATAAAACACAAGTTCATTGTCTCTAATATCACAATAGTTATCTCTTGGTTGTTTTTCATCGTGACAATATGTAATTATGTCATTAAATTTTACGCATTAAGCCATAGACATAAATCTAGATGTACGTTTGACATGATTTAATGATGTAGCTGGATTAACTTAGGTCTTCGGTACAAAAATTGAGAATGGTATTTTTTATCATCTAAAGAACATGCTATCAACAAGACCTATTTTGAATGCCTTCATCTACATTATATTGTTTGTATCTTATCATACCAAAAATCTTATAATGTTCTTTATATTTTAATATTTTAATACCAACTATATACAATAGCATATAACACTTTATTTTATACTTTATGAGCAAAAATCATTGAACATCAATTAAATAATATGTATTCGAAAAATCTAAACAATTTAAAATTTTAGTTCAGTTAAATTCATCTTAAATATAAATTAAAGAGTGAAAGCACTGCATTTTTACGTACTATGTCTAAATTTGTAAATTTACAATATTTAACACAATTTTTTTAAAACTATATTGTAGCACCAAGTAACATATCAAAGTAAATATATAATGTGATCAATATATACAGAAATCCTCGTTATTCGCGAATTTTTTTTATCTGTGGTTTCAGATGTCCGATGTTGTGTCTGCGAAAAAGTTGTTAATGCGATATTTTATCGATATTATACGAGCACTGAAGATTAGTTTTCATAGATAATTTTTGTTTTACAGCTTTTATTTGTAAAATGTTGATTAAAACTTTAGATTAATTAAAAAGTAGTGATACTATAGTGTTATTTGCTAGAAAGTACGAAATAACGAATCTAGAGTTCGAAAAAAAGAAGAAAAAATGAAGAAACAATACGAGGCAGTGTTATGGAAAATGCTTCTATTTATTAAATAAAAATATAATTCCAAAAATATATATAAATGCCGTTATCATTTTAAAAATAAAGAAAATCCTAACATCCTTTTTTACATTGCTTTATAATCTCGTTAGGCGCCCAATTTGGCTAAAACATATCGTGATACACGGGTAACGTGGAATTACTGTATATATTTAATATAACTAATCGATAGCAAAACTGAAATTATGACTTACATGAAAATATTGTTATATCAGCTTTTATTAAATTAAACTTGGTATAATTTTTCATAATAACTTCACAATATTTGTATAGGTTGGCAGGTTAATTTATTGTATTAATAAGTATTAATAATAATAATTATTTTAATTTTTTTTTTTATTATTTTATTTGTTAAAACATATTTTATACACGAATCCATAAAATGTACTAAACAAATTATATGTGTGTATACTTTATATATTATATATTTTATGGTTTTGTGTACAAAACCGCGTTTTAACAATTGTATTTATAATTTATCCGAACAAATAAATTTCGTTTATTTACACATATTACTATAAACAAAAAATCAATTTTAATAAAAAAATAAATAAAATATAAATGTAAGTTATAGTTAATATTATTATAAATTAACCTATTATTATAATAGTAAATTATATTAATAATAGTTGAGTTTCAGAATAAAAGACTTTTTTCGTGTAACTAAGTGCATTAAATCAGAAAAACTATGGATATATTATATTACATTATTAATATTAAAGTATACTAAAATATATATTATGATAGGAACGACATGCTTTACGAATTTAAGCTTCTGGATGTTTTGTTGGTATAATAACGTTAATAATTTGATATACACTACATATTATTTGATATTCAATTTAACAAAACAATGGTAAATCGTTTCGATAATAGATAGTTAGTACACCATCTCACTGAAAAACTATTGAAATAAATATAGATGTTTATTAATATTATTGTAACTATATTTGAAATTTTTTATAGATTTTCAATAACATTCAAGTGAAACAAACGAATGAAAAACAACTTCTCACGCCATGTCCTCAAACTCCACCAGACTTAAGTAAGTTGATGTTTATAGATATAAATTAAACTATACAATTGGTGGGGGAAAAAAATAATACAGCTTACATAAACATGTGTAAGATTGCAGTCTTTAAGTGATTTCAAATTTGAAACACTATACTAGTACCCAATCTTATTAGACGTTGGAATAATAATTTTAAATTATAAATGGTTAATATATGGTTTTAAGTTATGCATCTATAGGCATCAAAAATCTCTGTAAAAATTAAAATAATCAAATGATGTTTTCCCTATAATCTCTAGTGAAAAAAATACTTAGTTCGGAGAGTAGTATATAAATTATGTAAAATAAATTATTTGTTTGCGTTATTCACAATTGCGGTACCACAAACTATATTTTATGTAAAACGTTAATAAATATATATTAATGTATAACAATAGGCGATAAGCTTCACCTTAATGTGCTTAGTTAACAGTAATGAAGTCGGCGGAGTACGATTGCGCGCGTCTTACCTTTTTAGGTATACGATTGCGCGCAGTGTATTTAAAAGAATAACAAAAGACAAAATTTTAATTACTCAAAGACGTACGATTGCGCGTGAAATTGGGTGCGTCGCGACGTTGCCAAATTTTTATATAAATAATAAAAAATACAAAAAGTTAAATTAAATAAAGTTTAATTAATTAATTCAATGTACGTAAATAATATTTTAAACCCTCGATACCTATTTCCAACTATGGCCAAATACTTAAGTAAATTTTCTGGTGTTTTATTGTTTACATAATGTTTGTGTTCATTTTCCAGATTTTCAATTTTCCTTGATTCTTCCTTCGATTTTGGTTTGATTATACCTTTGGAATTGGTTAATAATTTGGTAACTGTTCCTGCCTGAGTTTCCATATGGGTACTTATAATAAAAAATATTGGTGGATGAACACTATTTAACTGTGTTTACGAAAAAATTCGTACATTTATGGAAATTTACAATAAACATAATATTTTTGATAATATAACCAATTCATTCCTAATGATGGGAAGTTTGTCTGATATCGGCAAAAATAAGTAGATAATAAATAATCTACTATAATTGGTTTTATGCCAGGAAAATCGACAATGGAGCCATTATTTTGTGTTAGGCAATTAGTAGAGAAGTACAGAGAAAAGAATAAAAAACTATGCATGGTGTTTATAGATTTAGAAAAGGCGTATGACAGAGTGCCAAGGGAAGTTTTAAGGTGGGCATTAATGAGGAAAAATTTCCCAAAAATGTATGTAAATTTGATCCAGGATATGTATGAAGGGTCGAGTACTAGTGTCAAGAGTCGGTGTGGAGTATCAGAAGGTTTCAGTGTAGGAGTAGGTGTGCACCAGGGGTAAGCTCTAAGCCCCTACCTTTTCTCAGTGGTAATGGATGAGGTTTCAAAGGAAATACAGGGTGAGATACTATGGTGTATGATGTTTGCGGATGATATAGTTCTGGTAGGAGAAAACCTGGAAGTTGTCAATAATAGGGTAAATGAGTGGAGGTTAGCCATCGAAGAAAAGGGATTGAGAATTAGTAGAAATAAAACTGAGTATATAGAGTATGATTTTGGACAAAGAGACCAAGAATTTGAAGGAATGAGGAGACAACTGACAATAGATGGTGATGTGATAGATGAAGTTGAGAGCTTTATATATTTAGGATCTTTTGTTTAAAAGGACGGGGGCTTTAACATGGATGTAAAACATAGGATTAAGTGCGGGTGGATGAAATGGAGAGAAGCATCGGGCGTGTTATGCGATAAGAGAATTCCAATGAGTAGGTAAATTTTATAAAAGTGTGGTGAGACCAACTATGCTGTATGGTTCAAAATGTTGGGCGGTTAATAGGAGAATAGAACAAAGTATGAGTGTCGCGGAAATGAGAATGCTTAGATGGTCGAGTGGAGTGACAAGAGAAGATAGAATAAGGAATGAATACGTGAGAGGTAGTGTTGGTGTAGCGCCAATTGTGGACAAGATGAGAGAAAATAGGCTTAGATGGTTTGGACATGTGATGAGGTGAGAGGAAACGAATGCAGTAAGAGTGGTTATGAAGATAGACGTTGAAGGGAAAAGAGGAAGAGGAAGACCAAAAAAGAGATGGTTGGAGACTTTGGAGAATGACATGAGGGCTGTCGGTGTGTGCAGAGGAGATGTGATTGACCGAGTAAAGTGGAGATGTAGGACAAGGGTGGCCGACCCCAAATAGTTGGGAGTAAGGCGAGGCAAAAGAAGAAGAAGAAGAAGAAGAAGAAATAATCTACTATAATCTATTATGGTATCGTACGGATTTACCATGGACCCCATTTGGCAACGTTGCTTAAAAGTTAAAATAATATAGCGCGCGAAATCGTACGCTTAAAAAGGTACCGCTGATATGGACCGCGCGCAATCGTATCACACCCAACGAAGTATCTGTTGATTTTGGTTTTCTTAACAAAGATCAAGACATACTTGCTGACTAATGTTCATTAAATAAACATGACTCCGTAATAAGTAATTTTATTTTGTTGGAAAACAAACATAGTTCGTTCGATATTAATATTAATTAACTATAGCACTACAAACTAATGCACATATTATGATACGTAATGTGTTACACGCTGTATATATAGGTTTGTATAAAATGTTTGAAGTATACAATACCGCGACAGTACAAGGTAGATTCATTTTACAATTAGCGTTATATACAAAAGCGTTGTTACAAATTCTTTATGAGGGGAGGGAGGGTTTATGAGTATCAATTATTTGTAAAATAAATGGATTAATGGCTGCGAAAAGAATTTCTAGAAAATTAAGAAGCATATGATAAATAAATATTTTAATTTATTTAAATCTAACATAGTTAAAAAAAAATACTCATAAATATTATCCAAGTAAATTCAACATTTGTCTTTGTTGTACTAGTTTGTTCACAATTGAATGGCTTCACAATAACGTTTCAGTAAATTTAAGCAAGTACAAATCCAATTGTACTCGATCGATTGTATTTTTTAAATATGTTTTTAAACGTTTCAAAGGGGAATAATTATGTTCCGTTTTTGCCATAAACACAAGAAGAGTATTCAAATTTTTCAAAAGCTTATATATCATAGGCAAAAATAACTAATTACGTTTTTCCAATATTGGTAATATAATCATAATTAAGTCATCACTACCTATGGTTTTGAAAATAAATGTACACATTAATATGATTTTATAATACGTTATTTTATATTATTATAACAATAATGTTGAAAAAAATATTCCGCACGAGTATGATTTTGTTTAATGTGTAACTAAAAAAAAGGTCTTTTATTCTTTTCAGTACCAACATAAAAATTAAAAATTCCTTTTTAAAATTAAATATTTACTATTTGAGGTTTAAATGGACTTTCGAAATGGAAGGGTTTAACCTTCTCTTTATTACCACATATCTGGTTATACATTTTGAAAAATCCTACACTATTACGTAAGACACACAATATATACAGTAAAAATATTAAATTAATTTACCGAACAGGATTTTATGTGACGGGAAAAAAAAAATTTGACATTTTTATTGCATGAATGTATTTAAGGCGTGTCGATAAATAGCAGAGGTAGCCAAAAGGGCGATCGCGATCGACTGGTCGTAACATGAGTTTGAGTCGATCGCGACTTACTTTCAAACGTTTTCAATTTCTTTGATAATAGAGTTAAAATATTTATTTATTTTCTGAACATTTTTATATCTTTGTTCAACTCACAAATAAAAAAGTTAAAATAATAACAACTAATAAAAAATATATATGGTAATTATATATAGTGTTAAATAACTACGAAAAACGAAATTATACATTGAAATTGAATAGCTATGTAGATATTTTGTATATATTCTAATACATATTCCGTATTAAAATAATAGTATTTATCGCTTCGTATAAATTGATAAAATTTTTATTAAAATATGTGTTATGTAAGATTATAAAATTAAATTTATTATTATATATTAAGAATAGAATAAATAAAGGAATTATAACATTCATACATATAAAATAAAATTTTATTAGTTACAACCATTTTTTTTTTTTGGTTCTTTGTAACAACCTAAAAAAACTCAGAAGTCGATCAAAAGTCTTTGAAGTTTGGCCACCCCTGATATATAGCAAAATGTAAAATATTTGTTTTATTTTAATTATTGCGTTTTATTTATTTATTGATTATTTGGTAAAATAATACAAAAATTAATTATTAATAATATTTTACGACAAAAAAAAAAATTAAAACACTTACAACAATATTATTATTGCATTGATTATTATAAAATGTTAATATTTTACCTCATATATGCTAATCAAAAATAGTTTTACATTATTATTATTTTTAATGAAATAGTTAAGTCGTTATTTTTAATTAATGTAAAATGGCTACATACTTTGCGAAATATTAAACGCTACCTGTATTGCAATATTGTAAATTTTTAATAATTTTAATTATACCTTATATAGTATTTGGTTTTAATGGTGAATAGAAGAATAAAAGCCAGCATTTAAATATATAAAACGTTCAAGGTCAATCTTTAAGTGATTTTCCACAGTATACTTTTTTTTCTACTATCTTACAGCATTTTATAATAGAGTCACTGTCCAATGGTATTAGTTTAAGTTTTAAACATTTAAAATTGTTACTATTTTGATGTTTCACATATGACATTAAATAATTTTAAATGTTATAATTCTTTCTAATATTTTTAAATTTGATATACCTAGTAACGATGGTCCATTTACTTGTATGCCAACATATCAAGTTTTCCTATTGTTATTATTGTTGAAAATTAACTGTTATAATTTGTCGTTTTTCAGTCATTAGTATAGATATATTACTCTAATGTATCATGTATTAATAGACATGACTTTACGTAGGTTTAAAAATAAGTAGTAGTGTTTGACATGATTGTGTTAATAAGAAGAAAGATATTCGTCGTATTTTTTGGTGAACTGCGTTTTCTTATTCCCAATTTTTTGTCGATACTGCACCCTAGGTGTTCTGTGTTGGAAGTGAGTGCTATCATTTTGATTATATTTAATTTTCCCCTGAAATAAACAGAACCTATTTATTTCAGTCACACAGCTATAATTGAATTACATTTTTTTTTATTTTACCTCTAAATGGACAATCATTCGAAGAATCGAATATCTATAACTAGTTAGCTTCATTGGATTTAGTAAGTATCATAAGCACAGTTGGACATAAGTCAAATATAAAATTCTTCTTCTTCAGCTTTTAAATGCTATTAAGGCCCATCATTGCTCTACACAGTCTCCTTCATTTTTCTGTCACTTGCAAATTTAAAATTAAAAGAGGTTAATAATTTTTTAATTATCTTTTAATTTTTTCGTGTAGCATACTTCGTGGTGTCCAAATACAAAAATAACAATATTTTATATTTGAAATATAAAGTTGACTTTGTACCTGATAATAAAACGTATCCGTTGATTCAATCGAAACTTCCCATTCACAATTTCACAACTTATAATTATTTTTGTTGGTATACGTTTTTCATGAGTTAAATCTTTAGCAGTCATTAGACAATTAATTTCAACAAGCCTATCTCCATCAATCAGACCACCTGGAGAAGCTAATAAAAATGGCAAATCTTTATAAATTATTAATCCTGATGGTACAGTTATTAAATTTAAAATATTTCTGTTTCTTACCTATTCACCAACCACTTGTATTGTTAATTCTTTTAATGAAAAAATTATACAAAAAAAATATACAACCCGGACACACGCGCGTTAGGCGTTTGGTAATTTGGAAGTTGTATCACTGAATAAAATACTTTATTATTTATTTAATATAATGGTAATCATACAATTTACAAGACACAATATTGTATCATTTTACATTATATATAAACTGTTGTATCGCTATTGCTAATGTACTCGTATTGTTAATATTTGATAACGCAAACGAGATAAATAATTAATAATGAAATCTATAATAATGAATAATAAATAATGAATCTAGACAAATTTACTTCTTCAATGCTATCGATAAATTTGAATAATATTATTTACTATCGTAAATGGAGAGATTATCGATTCCGCTGTTTTGATATCGATTCCGTCGAACTTTTGTATATATTGATTGCGCCCAACATTTTTATACATCGATTCCGCCGAAGATTTATATATAAATATAAAAATATAACATACATATATTATAATATTAAAACATTTTCGGATTTTAGACTCTGAACGGAGTGATGGAATCTATTGGTTTTACAATGATGTGTGTGTTTTTTTTTTTGTTTTTTTTTATTTTTGTGTCTGACGACACCTTTTTTGGCAGTAAAAATGCTTCGATTTGCTTAAGCAGCAATTTTTCTGAAAGGAAAGTGAATGTAGATGGTACTTTGGCTAGTCTAAAATCCAACTTTTCAATACTTTTTAAAAAAAATCGAAAAAAACAATAAAAAAATTACGAAAAAACTGGAAATTTTACGCAAAATCACGTTTTTACAAATTACATTTTTTTAAAATGCTCTAACTCAAAAACGAAAAACCGCAACAACTTGAAATTTTCACCAAATCTTTATATTGACGTTTTCTATTGACTTTCTAAGTTTTCAAAATATTTTGATATATTTTGACATATTTATAGACAATTTAAATTTTCGATTTTTGTAAAATTTTTGTTTTTAAACATCTATAAAATTTAATTGGCAGACCGAAAACTCTTGAAAATTTAATAGAAGGTTTATAATAAGTTAAACTTATCGTAACTAAAAATATCGGTGATGGGTTTATTCAAATTTTTTTTACAAGCCCTTAATGCTCAAATTTGTATAAATTGTATAAAAATCACGATAATTTGCAAGTTATTTTGTATATAAAAATTCATAAAATGTTTTCTGTTCATACTTAAGATTCAAAATTTTAACACTATGTTGTCCATAAGCTAATCTTCAAAAATACTTAAAACAAATTCTACCAAACTTAAAAGAAAACATTTTATAACTGTTTGAAATTTAAATTTTTACGAAATTGCATACTATTGCATTATATTTCAATTTTTTTTTTTACAAAATTTAGTGTTTTTATACAATCCATCCCAGAATTTTTAAAACTTCCTGACAAGACCCTAACCAAATACGGTAACCTTACACATAATAGTATTAATCTCAAATGATTCGTAGATAACTTGGAATTTCAACTTTACTGAAAATTGAAATTGGTGTGTTTTGTATTTATATCTGTATTGTACGTAGCATTTGAAAGCAATTATTCAAGTTATGTATGGTGGTAAAATGTAAAGATTAAATATTTAAAAGATGTACAAATGTACATATATAATGAGCGTGTGTGACTATTGAAAATAAAAAATAATTATACATACCTACATAAATTGGGCGATTGCGACCAAGAAGAAATAAATATATATATATATTTTAGTTGCACATATCTATGTGGCTACATTAATGAAAGTGTATAATGATACTATTTACATTAAATTATTAAATTATTGTTTTTTATATTTACATTGAATTATATATATATATATATATATATATATATATATAAAAAATAATAATAATAACAATTGTAAGGTATAATAGATTAAATGGCAGACAGCTGACTCATTAAACCACTAATATGATGCTGGAATTGATGTGGTACATCAATAACAAAGTGAGGAGTGATTAAAATGTAATTATACACTTGAGATGATGTCGTCCTAACATGTGTATAACAATATTCGACGAGATAATTGTACCTCTGATTGGACATGACTCGAATGTTCACTATGCTCAGCAACAGGTGAACCGTGAACTACATATATTAAAATTAACAGTTTATGAATTATTATGGAATACATTTATACGTCGAAATTCAACAACAACTTATTATCTGCTATTTAATATATCATAAAAATAGTTATAATTTTTTTGTATCGATAGAGGCTAATCTAACAAATTTAGCACACGCTATCAACGCTATCAACTCCTATTATTATATTTTATATTATTGTTTTTTTTTCTTCTTTTTTGAATATTATTTAAAATATATTTAATTCATTTATTCATAAGTTAAAATATTCAGAGTACATTTTATTTTTTTATTCACAGCTAAAACTATTTAAAATAAAATACTATTCTTTGTTCACAAAATAATCAGTTATTCATGCATTCATTTTTTATTCATTATTTTGATTTGATTTTTCCCAACTCTGGTTTGAAGCAAATATTATTATAAATAAAAAAAAATTGTTTTTACTCCTTTTTGTTCATTAACTTTCAATGTAAATCGTTTAATTATTTGTTGGAAGTTATTTTTCTATCGGCCGTATACCATAGTTATCAGTTAAAATTATCATACATATTTATTCAAGGGTATAATTTCATTTTTAAAATAAAGCTGCCAAATTTTTGACAGACCACATTGTATATAAAGACGTTATTTAAAATTATGTTTATTTATGAAATCGGCAAAAAAATGAGGCAAGCCATTATATGGTACGGGTAAATATACGGTCACCAATGTGTACCCTATGATACCTCAAATGGTGCTTCTGTCTTTATTATAGTAATATTGAACACGTCAGTTATCAATGTACAACTTCATACGGATTGAATACATGTATAGTTTGAAGTATTGAATCACATGACCGTTAATAATTCGAATGCTATTAAAATAATATGTTTAAAAACAATTAAAAATCATATCCACCTGCATGCCCACTTACTCGACAGGAAACATAATTATTTATTATCCATCGATTCATATTAACAAAAAAAAATTTCTAAACCCATCTGACAATCAATTAATCACTTGGCCGCTAATTCACTACTATAAATATTATTTCAATAAATATATTATTAATGCCCGATTAAATATTTTAGATTACTAAACGCACAGTAACAATGCTAGTTAAATAACAGTAAACAAGTAATTATTCAGCCGATGGAAATGCTATTGTAAATTTGATAAATAATTAACGTTATTCATAATTTTACTACGTACCGGTGCACACTTTTCTGAAATGCATAGGCGCAAAAGTAGTAGGTACCCTATATTGTTTATTGTTATGTATTTGTAATTTTTAACGATTTTAACAATTTGTATAATATTATTTTCGATTAAATACTTATATGTTAAAATGAGTTACATGAACAATATTTAAATTATATCTTTGCTTTTGGTATTGTATGATTGTGAAGTGATTATCAGTTTTTCAATAAAAATAAATTTAATTTGTATATATATTATATATTGTATATTTGCATCAATGTCGAGTCAATAAATAATATTTAAAGGTTTGATGTATTGCTCATATGAATATTTAAAATGAAATAAATTTCTATACATATTACATATATTATCAATTGTTACAAGCCACCAACGAGGTGCAAAAACGTACAATTTATTTCCTAAAAGGAACCATGGTGATCCATTAAACATAAGAAATATATTGCCTTGAAGAGTTCAACCTAACTTAATTTAAATTTCAGATTCTGAGTAACACAAAGTGTATTTCATACGAGTATACGTATAGAGGACTTACAATGATATATTATTATTATTATTATTATTATTTTTTTTTGATCAATTTTTCATATAAATATACAACAAAAGTTTCACGAGCAAATTTTAAGGGGGGAACTGGTCACATATGTTATTTTGAAACAAGTCATTTTTTGATTTTGTCTGTAAGTCAATACAGAAAAGGAGAAATATATTGAAAAATCTAATTTAATTGCCAAAAATATGAAAAATATAGACATAAAGTTACTAATTTATTTTGTAACAATTTAATAAATAATAACTCTACAAACCCCAAAATAAAAATTATAATAGATGCAAAATTATGTTTTGAGATAAATTATAAAGATTGATATATTTTTATTTTACTTTAATTCATAAAAATATAATTTTAATTATAGTTTCTAATAAAAATAATTGAAAACAAGATTAACTAAAAAATAGATAAAAGTATCATATTTTATAAAAATATGTACATAATATAAATTTAAAAAAATTCAATCATTGTGTGATAAAATAAATTATTGAAGATCAATAACTTCGAATTAAGATTTACTGTTTTTATTATAATAATATTAATAGTTGTGTATTGGAAAACGGAAATGTTGTTATAACATTTTTTTCCGTACTTTATTATTGTATTTATAATTAATATAACTTTTTTAACTATATTTACCAACTTAAATTACATTAAATTTTATAACAAAAATTAACAATTTATCAACTCTACATTTTTAAGTTTACATGTTAGGGTAAAGTCGGTAAGTTTTTATAAATTGGTGAATTCTTTATTTGCATTAAATTATTTATAATGGCAAAAATAAGTGAGAATAGTCGGAACTCTCTGATTAAACATGTTGACTACCAGTTGAAATTTAGAATATTGATTATCACAATATTTTTCATTGGTTAAATCATCATACTCCATATTACATTGATGAAAATTGAATAACTGATATAAAATTGATGATTTTATGATCAATATTCTTCTAATAAAGTAATTCTATAATTATTATTTGGATTAATAATGAATATCTCCTTATAATGTTTAAATATAATGCTATGTTTTAAGTTAAAACTATTATTTTACCTTTGTTATACACGGAAATTATTTCTATAAAAAATAAATAACACATTTTTTTGTATTGTTTAATTTAAATTATTTGACATTAGCTAACATATAAATAATAATTATAAATGTTTATTTCCAGCAAATATCACTAATTTAATTTAAATAGAAAAACAAATATTCATTGTCATTTCAATTTGTAATTCAAATGAGTATTTAGTTGATAAGAGTAATGAGTATTATTATAAATTAGTAGGTAACATTAATATTAAATAGTATGTATAAAAACGTTATTCTCTAGTTATCATAATTTATCATACACCATTAGATGATCTTTGTTTTTTGAAATTACAATTTTTTTACACCTACCTCTTCATTTCCGTCATTATTTGAAAAAATAATGAAATTTGGATTACACTAGTTAATGATAACTCATCCAATTATCGTACAATAAGAGGGTTAAAATATTATCAGAAAGGGTAATTTGAGGTTTTCGAGTTAAATTAAAAAAGTATAGCATAAAAAAAAATATGTGTTTAATCTTTATTATAGAAATCAATATCGACCATAATGGATGTTGAATTAATATTTTTTATTAGCTCATTTTTTTTACAAAAAAAAATAATTACAATCTAATAACTATCAAATATTTTTTAAATTCATAAAAATCTGATATTTTCCATTTTTAGTTTTCTTCCTATGTATTGTATGTAGGTACATTTTACTTTAACTTTTGACTTAAAATTACCTTTAAAAAAAAATTGTTTTTACACAATTTTAATTTCTATTGTTTCGTCATACTTTTTTTTAATTTTAAGTAAAATAAAATGAATCACTAGATTTTAATTAAAATATTGGCATTTTAACTATTTTATGAATACTACGAGAATATTAATTCTTAAATCCTTACTCATTATCCATATTTCTTATTAATGATCCATCTAAAATATAAAATTAAATTATTAAAAAATAAATAATCTCTCTAAAATATTTAGAAAAGTTTGTTCATACGCTCAAGTTGATTTACATAGTATGTTATTATTACGTAAAATATATTAAACTTTTTGTTACATTTTTTGAGCACCTACGTCTAAACTATCTTTGTACTATTTTTACTTCTCTAATGATCACTGATTAATATTTATAGGTCTGTCGCTGGACTCCAAAAATTCGTCAATCTCGTAAAATAAATAATTTCCAAACAAATAACATAATGATGTTAATTATTTAAAATATAAAATATAATAAATAGAATAAATAAGTACAACTGATTATTTTACCACATCACAACGTTAAACAATGATAATCTTAAGTTACTCGCATTAACATTTCAGTAACACACACAAGGAGAGGGGGTTAAGAGATCTAGAGGTTCTCA
Organism: Sipha maydis; assembly: GCA_034509805.1. NCBI lineage: Eukaryota > Metazoa > Arthropoda > Insecta > Hemiptera > Aphididae > Sipha > Sipha maydis. Next base: position 44,092 of record JASXSY010000023.1, on the reverse strand, counting down.
ATGAGATGGGAAAAAACATCAAATGAGAGATTGATATTACATTTATAAAATCATACTATTATGAATACATTATTCTATTATAACAAATTGGCAATTTTAATTTGTTTTCATTGACCTTATAAACTGTTCGTAATAAATTAAGAAGTTAAACAGAAGTATATAGAATAATAAAAAATAATATCATGTTAGGGGTTTATTTTCCATGTATAAATATAAATAATATGTACTGTTTTTGTACAACGTTTTACATTATGTTTGCATATGGTTAACACTTATACAATATATAATTCTTATGGGCGCATTTAAACTCCGCCACAAGTACCTTTTTTTACTGTAAACTCCGCCAGAAAAAAAAAACAGGTAAAATTAGGTTCATGTAAACTCCGCCAGTGAATAAAATCAAATAGTAGTATAAAATTAATATGATATATTATTAAAAATACCTAATAAGTAATACTATAAAATCATATATTTCATAATAATAATTTATAATTATCTACATTAAATATTTAAATCAAAGAAAAAAGATGTTATACCTAATAAGTAATTATAAAACGATCATATTTTTCATAAAAATAATCGTTATACTTTATAATCCAAAAATATATATGGTTAACTAAAATGATGTGATACAATTTGTAAATACTCTAGGTCTTGTATCACTCCATTAGTCCTTATTTAGCCTCCTGTAATACAGGCTTTTTTTTTTTTTTTTTTTAATTTTTTAGTTTATTTACTTGAGTTATGCCATTTAGTTTAATATAATTTTGGGTTTGGAATTTGATAAGAACTTTATTAAAAATGTGAACATTTGGGTGACTTATAAAATTAATTTCTTAGATGAATGTGAAAGGATTATTATGTATTATTACATTTGTATATTCGACATATACCATCGCAATAGATGTTAACGTATTTAATGTGAAAAGACACAAGGTAATACAAAACAAAAATAACTGACGGAGTTTACATATACCCATTTCAGGTAGAAAAAAAAACTGGCGGGGTTTACAATCGCTCATTCTTATAGTAAATAATTAATAGCAACCCCACCCCCCCCCCCCCGAAAAAAAATCCTGTGTGTGCTACTGTAACATTGTAGTATGTCAACTGATCTTTTACACAACAAGATTGACCGTTAACTTCAAGAATTGTTTCTTCCCTTGTTGTACAATAATGAATTCGATATTTTAGTTAATTTGGCTAAAAACGGGAGATATAAGACTTGTCGAAATAGTATAATTTAGACGTAATAAATATACATGTTTTTGTACAATATAATGTAATAAAAACTTATCATTTTAAGAGAGATTATAGTTAAATGCTAATGTAAAATGAAAAATATTTTCTACTAGAACCACAATTAAGGAATCTCAGTATTAAAACATCAAGATATTTTAGAAACTTCATAAGATTTATAATTATAACTCAAACATTTAAAAATATATCTATATATATTTATCATGAATACCTGTATATAATCTATAAAACTAGTGAATCATTTGATTACTATCGTAAATTTGTTTCGATTATACTCCAAAATTATGTATTTTATTTTTATTATATTAGTTATTGCTTTAAATAATGACATATTTGTTCTATACATAATAAGATAAAAATAATTCATTTTAACTGCATTGTTAATGTAATAATAATTGGAAATTAACCACCCATGAAAGTTCTAAATACTTGATCATTATTATAAATGAATGAGTGTAATTAACGGAAACTTTGTTTTTGGAAAATCTGTGTCTTTGATAGAATGGTTGTAGTAAATGATATATAACAAATGGTTATTAATATAAACCATTTACTCGAGTTGAAATACTTGCACGCGCAATCATCCCAGTTGTTTGGACATTTACATTTGAAAATTATGCAAAATACAGATAACACATTAGCAAACCTTCGCCAAAATATGTCACATATTATAGTGGAGTCGTATTTATGGGCTTCAAAAACGAAACTGTATAACCATGACTGTGGTTAATAATAACGTATACTGTCGACTTCTCTTTTTTTCCAATGATAAATTAATACACTTTGAATATATATATTTATTTTATGACACTTTTGGCACTATTTTATGGAAAGTTTAAATTTTACGTAATAATACATTGAGTTCAGAAATATGGGATCATAGTTACGTTGGTAGCTGTACGAAAAATCTGATTAATGCACATTTGTAATTTATGAACAACAAACGGTAAAATGTGTACCTACAACGTAAAGCATACTCGTATTCAAAAATTAACGTCAAACAAATATATTTTTAACACAGACTTATAAAATTTGCATAGTATTCCATAAGATATATTTTGTTTCGCGAAAGCGTGCACGAGTGACGTCTATGACATCTGCGTGTGACAATAATCCTTCGATACCATATTATATAGCATGCAACATCAAGATAATAAATTATATTGTCACTGTCAACGACATAATATTTATGTTATAGCCGTAATAAACTATAACCAAAACATTTTAGAACACCAATTGTGTAATACAGTAGACGCCACTTATTAGACTCGCGGATATAAGATTTAACCATTTTTTTGGACTTAAAATGACATGGAACGGTTGTATCCTGATACATTATTAGTAGAATTTAGTTATAAGATTCAAATGTCTTATGAAAAAACGTAAAAAATTAACTTTTCTGTTGGTTATTATTTATAACTGGTTTATAATCGTGTAGCACACTCTGTATGTATCTACGAAAAATTATGTAGCACATTAAGTTTATTGCAATTATTGTTCTAATAATGAGACAACGTGAAACAGCAAGTAAGCTATACATTTTATAATTGATGTTGGGTTGAATATTGAAAATAGGGAAGACATTGAAAATTAAACGTTACAAAATGAGTCTAAAAATCGAAAAAATAAAAGGAGTGGAAAGGGTGATAATATTTAACACGCGTTGAAAGAATGGTTTTTGAGAGTCAGAAATCAAAATACTCGCGTGGCAAGTCTCTTGCTTTGCTAAGAAACTAAAGAATTGGCAGAAAAAATTTCATGGCGACATATGGATGGTTCTGTCGGTGGAAAAAGAAAGAAAATATTTCTTCTCGAAAAACACCCGGAGAACAAGGTGATGTTGTTTTTGCAGGTGCATATTTTTCGGTAGAAAATTAATGGCCTTCATTTATAGCCAAATATTTACACTTTGATGTGTTGAATATCATTGAAACTGGTCTGTACTCCAAAGCAGTACATGAACACATTTACGTTATTAAAAATAATAGAACAAAGGGAACAAAAACTTCAACGAATGATGTTGATTTGTTATGTCAGTATGATGGGAGTTGTCGGAAATAAAAAGCAGTCTCGTCATTTTAAAGGATTTAAAGCTTTACCTATAGACTATAAAGCAGAAAAAAAATAAAAAATGTATAAATTACCCAACAAATCTTTAATGGTTTATATAGTTAATAATTAGTACGAATGTATGTTTTTTTTCACAACGTCTATAAGATTTAATCGGTTACAATATTCACTTTGTGCTGAACCTAAAGTACTCTTATTATCTGGCACTGCATAACATATAATTTTCATGTTATTTGTATACATCATTTTTGGGCACAAGTTTTTATCTTATCAGCTTATTAACTGTATAGTATTTGTACTCGTATTTTATGATTTGCGCCATACTACGCGACGTTTATTAATATAGGTACATGTAAATAAAAAATTAAAATACGATATTATCTGGTCGCAAATTCGGAATAAAATAAGAACAGCTGTATTTACACATTGTCCCAAAAGAGTACATAAAATACAGAAATACTATTTTGTCCTCACTTTCCGTATTAAAACATTTCACTTAGTTGAGTGCTAGATGAAGTTGTGCGTTCGTAAAATCATAGTTTTTAAACCAATGACAAATAATGATCTTAGTAATTGAAAAACTATTGTAATCGAAACTCGATTATTAATAAATAAGTTTAATTAAAAACACTTTCCAACAATTTAATTGAAATAAAAATATAATAATACCAAGGAAGAAATATAAATTGTACGAAAAAAATCTTAAGCCATAAAAATAACTCGTTTTACCAAAAGTAAAACAAAATAAGAAAACTTACCACCACAGTGTAATAAGATGAACTAAAAATTACATTTTTCGCTGGAAGCATAAAATTGTTCGAAAATATTTCAAATGCAGTGAAAATCTCCATTAAAGACACTAGTCATTACATGGTTACTGATTACACTCCAATTATGATACTAAACATTTTCTAAATGTATTACAATTACTTACCAAAATATTATTACTTTAAATTAATTTTACTATAAGACATAATTTCAATTTCAAATTTTCAGGGTTCATAAATAAAGTGAATTCACATTTATAGATAACAATTTAAAATTAATTAAAATTAAAATTTAATAAAAATTCAAATATTACAACTCAATGTGATTTATTAAAAATTATAATAGTTATTTAATAATTTTAATAAATATTATTAATGGATATATAATTCAATATATTTATTTTTTTTTAATTCAAGTATTAAATCCTAATCAAACACTTTTCTGATATTATCTATATTTATTTTAACATTATAAAACTAAAAATAAATGGTTAAAAAAAATAATATATTTTTATAATAAAATTAATAATAATAAATAATAAGACGAGGAAAATATGCGTGGTAAATATATATATATATATATATATACATATATACACTCAAAAATTAAACAAACAATTTTTAGGTTAAGGTTAAGGGATTGGCTTAGGTTAAAAAATGAAAAATGCCAAGTAAATTTCTGAAGTTAAACAAAAATAGTTAATTGGGTAGATGAAAATATTTTGTTTGAGAAATTGTTATATTTATTTTCAAAAATGTTTACTTAAGTTTCGGATATTAAACACATATTTATTTATTCTGAAATTTTCAAATTATTTTTTAATAATATAATAAATCCAAAGCAATTAATCAGTTATAAAATAAAAAATATATGTATATTTTATATCATGTTATCAAATAAAATATTATAATTTTATTATGTATAGTTTTTTAAAGAAGTAAATTTCTGACTATTCAAACACTTTTCAATATTCTAGACACTAAGAATATATCCATAAAATAATGCAAAACTTTACTTTTTGTTTTATCATCTTTATAATTTGCTTATGTTTACATTTAAACTTTCTTTGAATTGTTTAGTTTGAATTGACTTCAGTTATTAAATTGAATATCCATTAAAAATAATTCAATAGAATTTTTACATCGTTATACATAGCTAAAACAACAATACGAATAGGTTTTTATAATTAATTTATAAATATAATTGAATGATTAGAACTATCTTACTATACTATTATAACTATACCAAAATTAATGATTATATTCTCACAAACTGTAAGAAGATACTATGGAAATTATTAGATTACTAATTAAATATTTTTTGGTAATTTAATAATGTTTTGTAGACTTATGGCTTCATAAAAAGAAGAAAGTTTTGTATTTAATTAAAATATAATACATATTTAGTTCATCGATACCCAACTTTAAATTTTATTCGATTGAATATTTGCTATTAGGTATGAATATGCCTAAATATGGAAATAAAAATATAGAATAAAAAGTAATCAAAATTCAAAAATTTACAAACTACAATAGTATTATATTATTAAAATCATTAAAACCTATATGGCTTAAATTAATAAGTACGTTTAAATAATAAAATAATATATAATATGTGATTAAAATGTATTCGGGACAGCTTTTAGAAAGTAAATTTATTGACTCGTGCCATTATCTGTGTAGGTACAGAATTATAGGTAAAAAGAAAAAATATCAGTTAACATCAAATATTTAACAATGAAAATAACAAAAATTATGTGATGCAGTGAAACGAAAAAAATCCGACCGATTAAAATTTATATTGACAAGGGTGAAAATAAAATGAAAATGTGTACTAGAAATGTGAATGGTTACCAAAAAACAATTTCTGAAAATTATTGTTGACAGATAATTTCAGTCAAAATCCTTTTGATAGGTGTATAATATTGTTTGAAACACCCTAGAAAGTTTTTTTGACCGGGTATTTTTTTCTCTCCAAAAAATTACAATGGTACAATTACTTGTCCCTTGGGAAACTTACGTATTATAGCGCTTGCTACCTTTTATATTATACTCATATTGTACTACCTATTGAATAGATGTTTACCTGGAAGCATTTATGTTGTGCTACACTCAATTAATTACGTTTTTACATTTTCTTTTAACGGATAAAATTCTCGTTGATTTTATGTACATCGGAAACATGTAGACGACATATTTTATTATTATCATAGGTACTTATATTTTAACTATACAGCTTCGTTTACTTTTTTTTTTTTGCAGACGGAACAATACGCTTACTCATACCTGTTCAGGAAACGCTGGAAGAAGTAGCACAAGAATTATCCTGGCTTAGACTTCTAGAAGGCGGTCATCAAAAGCCTTTAGACTGCCAGGCCAGGTACAAAATCGCAATTATAGTGCCTTACAGAGACCGATTGTCGAACCTTTGTACTTTTCTTCTGAACATGCATCCGTTTTTAACCAAACAACAATTGGACTACAGTATTTTCATTGTAGAACAATTCGGTAAGTCAATGATCGAAAATGTCTACATGATTTCTTAAAAAAAACATAGTTGTACTTTGATGAAATATTATATATTTTATTATTATTATTATTATGATTATTATTGTTTCTTTTTCGATTAAATTCAACCGTTAAATATTTTAAATATACTTTTTAATATACATTGCATATATAAACATGTTTTTAATTTATTAATAATTCAACAGACGATGGTCTGTTTAACCGAGCTATGTTAATGAACGTTGGATTTAACGAAGCGTTGAAGTTACGTGATTACGATTGTTTCTTCTTCCACGACGTAGATCTTATACCAGAAAACGATAGAAACATGTACAGTTGTCCCGATCAGCCAAGGCATATGTCAGTAGCTATAGATAAATTCAACTACAGGTAATTATGATAGCTAAATAGTAATCCGTATTATTTAGATTCTAAATTTTAGAACGACTTGTTTAGAACTTTTTTGAAACATTTATTGAAATAAACTCACATACATAAATTTCATATATATAGAATGTATTACTCATACAATTTGTTAGAGGGTCCTTTAATAATAAATAAATTGTATTATTAAAAAAAGGTTCTGTATAAAATTATAAACGCACCAAGGGACAGCTTGACAAAACATAGGTATATAATTACAATAAAAATAATATATATATATATATATTTAATCCATTTAGGTTAGTAAAAAAGAATAACTTCGGCTATTAAACCGACTCTATTATAATGACTAGGGCAGAGAACTTGTAGCTCTAAAAAATCACCAAATATGCACTTAAATATACAAAATATGCGTATACGACGATTTTTTTTTCAGTTGCGTACACAATTATTGAAGGCCGAATTAACTAAAAAAAAGTTAACTACGAGCGAATTATAGTCGCTTATAGCTTAAAATGTAGGTTTTCCTATGTATACTTTTGCCACATAAATATATATTATAAGCTATTTATCGTCTTATCGAATTAAAGACGTACGATACGCACGATTACGTACGATATGTACGATACGTGACATCAGTGTGTGAATAGTATACCATACGGACAATGGTGTTACTGCATTTTTTTCATATTTTTTTTATATTATAATTTATTATAATGCAATTAAATTTAGAAGGAACTAAACGAAAAAAAATATATATAAAATTGGACGAGAGAATCAAACGTATTACTCAAAACTTTTTAGAAAATAACGACTTAGAGAATTGTCTCGAAAAATAGGCCATAATAGTTAAATTAGATTAAATTAGATTATATTATTATTTTATAGATTATTTTACATTTAGAGTTAGCTACACTCTGAACGCATTTATTCGTGCATCCTTATTTTTAAACACGCCAGAGTATTGCAAAATATTCTAAGCCTGACCAAGTGTGAAGGGAAATTAGTGTGTACGCAAGTGAGAAAATCTGTAACTAAAAATAGGCTGTTCGCAAATGAGACGTACGCATCTGCACTGGATCCGTACATTATATTTGTATTAGAATTAACGAGAATTAAAGAATAACGTATAAATCTGTATTGTAATAGACCCTTTTATCAATAAAATGACAATTAATTGTTTTGACAATACATCATTGTTTTAAAAGTGAAATTGACAGCACTGACGTAAATGTATGTACAAATGTAAAATACATTCTTCACTCCGTTCAGAATCTAAAAAAATGCTTAGTAAATCAATCTATCTTTTTTTATTTTTCTGTGTATCAATAAAGTTTAGAACATGGATGAAGTACAATGGCCAAATTGCGTTTCATTTAGCTAAAACTTTTATTTTAAAAATATTTAGATAACAACAGTAATATAAATGTTTTGTAGGAAATATAATGCAAGGAGTACAATAGCATTCAAGATGTTTTGCTTATATCGACGCATTGTTAAGCATATTCAAATTGTGTACTATAAATGGCTTTGTGGTTGTGAATAATTATTCCCATGGTAACCATGGATTGTTAAAATAATTTAATTTCTTTAATACTATTTATTATATTTTACTGTCATAAACAACAATGAATTTTGTATTATTTTTAAAACTCGATTTAAAAATATTGCTACCCATAATCACTGTACAGTTTATTATTATTATTATTATTATTATTATTATTACTATAAGCTTACATTGTTTTACCAACTTTTCAAACACAAATTATGATTATTATTACCATCATCATTATAATACGCTACGAATAAAAATATAAAATTTATCTAATAAGAATATTTCAAAATAAATATTGATTCCGAATTGTACTGTTATACATTAATTTTTTTATATTGTTTCTAACCTATATCCAATAATAAATATTATTCATTTTTATAATAATGTTATAAAAATAATATAATAGTTATTATAGTTAAATTTAAATTTATTGAAAGTCCTAAATTTAATAGAAATAAATAAGGTATCTATTATTTTTTTTCAGATAGCCCTTTATAAATAGTTTGAAGAAAATAGATAAACTTTATTAAATATTAATTCGAAACAAAATATTATCTCAAATAAAATATATTTAATTATTAAAATCTACAGTGTTACAATTTGAAAAAATTAACTTATGATTTATCAAACGTATTAGTTGGGCCGTTCATTGTTTGATGTAAAAATATTACCTTCTTCCAATACTGAAAGTTTGAATTAGCATTGGCGTTTCGGACCAATATTGTTGTGTGTTCACAGTTTCATTGTTGTGAAAATATTACTGATTGCTTTACTATAACACACTCGGCCTGTATTTTTTTTTTTTTCTATTGACTTTACCCTCGTTTTCCTTTGGTAGATGCGCGCGTATTTTTTTTTTTTTTATGTGCTATGTTACTCGTTTTGACAGTCTTTCAATAAATTATAGAACGCAAAGAATGAATATGAAATGAAATGTGATAGTTTTTATTTTGTTTTTTTAGACTGCCATACGCGGATATATTTGGCGGAGTGATAGCCATGAGCCGCAATCATTTCCAGTTGGTCAATGGATTCAGTAACATGTTTTGGGGATGGGGAGGTGAAGATGATGATATGGCATCTCGAGTCAAAGCTCACGACCTCAACATTACCAGATACTCTCCAACCGTGGCACGTTACCATATGTTATCACATGCCCAACAAAAAGCCAATCCAAAGAGGTAAGCGGATCGTGTTTCTAACACGCATAATAATAATACGAGGTAACTTTTCTACATTTTTCTTTTCTTTTTTTTAATTAAAGAATTATATGTTCAATCCATTCTAATTTATAGGATATGTTATAACAATATTAGATTACAAAGCTAGACGGCTTTAATGAAGATAATGTTCAAACTACACTACTTCGTAATTCTATGCGTAATTCTTATTTTATTTGATCATTTAATTAATTTATAATTTTATTTTTTATATTTTTTTGTTTTTTCGTTAAAAAATGCGGAGGATACGGGGTCCAATTATGTTTAAGACGGATTGGTTATGAGGGAAGAGATATTGGATACTAGCAGACTGGAATGATTGAATGTGTTTTTGTTAAATAGTATAAAATAGAAGAAGTCATTTTTATGAATGTTAGAGATTTTGAGGTATGAGTAAAGGGACCTACTCTTATTATAACTGAAACTTACAATTTAATTTATGACCTATAAATTAAATAAAGTTAATGGTTATTTGGTTTTCTTTCAACGATTATAATATATATAAACTTCTAAAAGTCCAAAGAAGTGAATAGGAATTTGAGATGATATTGATATTTTGAAAAACTGAACTCATACATTCTTGTTAAATACTTTCTGATTATATTGACATCGTTTAAAAGTAAGGATATGATCGGATAATGTTATACAGCTCTAACTACTTGTTTGAGATATGCGAAAGTTGACTACGCCGAAAGTCTTAATAATTGTTCGTGTTGAAGGCCGAGATCGTGAAAACAATTTTGTAATTTGTTGTGATTAATTTGAAAAAATTTATTCTTTAAGATTTTTTAGAAATAATAGTAAATCTGTACCAATATAATGTGTCATTGCAACAAAGTATACGATTCGGCATAGATTTTTGGTTTTCGGATCAATTTTATTAATAGCTTTAAACCAGAAAGATCATGTAGTTTTTATTGATATTATATAAATGTTTATATATTTCTATAAATCACGCATTATGAAACTTCTGTTATCCTGTTTCTGATCGTATTTGGCTATAATAATGCAATGGGTAAAAGTTTTTGGTTATCGTTCAGCCGTTACGTACATTACTCCTGGTGTACCACAAAGCGGCAATTTTTCCCCTATTCTATTTGCTTGGTTCATTAATGGTTCTATAAACCAACAGAAATGTATTTTACCTTGTTTTTTTTTGGATAATATCGGAAAATATATATCCTAATTAATTTTAATAACCAATAACATAACATTTGTTATTAAAGTTTTTTGAATTTTGTTATTTTATATTAAAATATATATTTTTAGGTATAAATAATCAAAACATTTTATAATTATACATTATATCATTGTAACACTGAAACATTTTTAACCTCTCTTATAAAGTAATGATATATAATAATAATAGTAAGTATAAAGATATTATTATAGTTTTACAACGTTAACTAATTCATTATTATAAACCACAAAATAATAATAATAATAGGTAATAAAAAAATACCAAAAATAAAACTGATAAAAAAAAAATAAATAAATAACTCGGTCTGATATGCATTGTGTTTATATTACTTCAAACATTCAAAAGAATTATGTATTGGAACTACTGAAATACAATACGCACCATTGGTCTTGTAAACGTATTTGAATATTTTACAAGTTCTCGTTTTAATAGTTTGTAATAACAGTTTGAACAATATTGATTATCTCGTATATTTTCATATTTTTTACGTTGTCTTCGACATCTGTAATCGATGACACAGTAGTAACGTTCACCCTCACTCGATCAATTAAAATGCACGAATAAAATATGTTTTCCCGATTATTTAAAACGTTAATACTTATTCTGTACGTAAAACTATTATAATGGAATTTATTATAACTGTATTTTCTGATAATAAATTTCCCGATATTGTTAAGTCGACTCGTCTGCAAAACATTTCAATACTGTGTACATGGGAGTAATTATTCGGCTATCAAATAATCACATTGTAATATTATTAAACAGACAACGTACGTCCATCAAACATGTTTTGTACAACTGTAAATTACTCAGTACGGTGTCTATATTGCTTAAAAACCCTCATTTCATTATCAGACATCACGGAATGTGACAATTAAAGATAACAGTATTTACTGATCGCACTAGAATATATTATAATTTTATGAGGAGTGTATATCATCCAATAAAAACACGATGTGCGTGAAGTTGGCCCCCCTAAATCAAGCTGGTGACTCCAAATCTTCACTGGAATTTTGCAATTAATTTGCTATAATTTGCTATGTAATTTTCAGAATTTGCATACCGACGGTTTTTTCAGAAAAACCTATTTTGGTTTGGGGGTCAACTTCACCACAGCCTCCCAATTTTAAGCAGATTTAATGGAAAAAATACAGAAAGAAGACTTAAAAAATTATACTTAAATTAATTATAATATTAAAAATTTTTGAAAATGGGGTTGGGGCATAATAAGAATTATTTGAAAATTATGTGTTTGTTTTCTTCAAAACGTTTTACATTAAATCTTAATAAAAACAGGTTTTAGTCTTTCAGAATGAATTTAAAATTAATATAGTAATATATACACAATGCGTTATACAATTATTGAGGTGTGTTCAATCACTTTTCTACTTAACTTTTTTAGATTTTGAGTAAAAGAGGACTGTATTTGAATTGCAAAAGGATTGTTTTAATTTGTGTATGCCATTATGAACAGAAAGAATACTCCGAGACTTTAAATCCTAGTACTCGTCAAATTAATCTAAAACACTCCGATCGAATGAGAAAGTATATGTTAAATTGTAATTCTACACGTGTTTTTACTTGATACCTAAGAAATATAATAATATTTAAATTTAATTAATTAAGTTATGCCCAAAATGCCCATAAATTTCTTTCGTGGAGCCCTGCTCTGTGGAGAACAGTTTGAGACCACTGATTTAGAAAATTATAGTCAAATTATTTTGAATTTCGATTATACAGGCCACAAAAGAAACGTTGATGTACGATAATATGTAAAAAACAAAGTCAATCAATTATTGTTCAATCTCCATAAATAATTATTGTTACAAAATGGTTTTATTTTCTTGTTTTTTCCATATTTTTCAAATATTATTATCATTGGGTCCTATTAAGGCTGGGGCTATGAGCCATATGTTTGATACACGCAATACTTACAGTTATAGCAGCACTGATTCTGATATATTGTATTATAAATACGAGTATAGACATAAATAAAATGTATTATAATAAATAAATTATTGTTGTATTGAACATCCGAATAATTTAAGCAACTTACAACGGGAAATATTCTATGAATCTAAAATATTAACACTCATATTTAAATATTAAATTTTCTTCATACCTATACATTTATTACACTAAACTACTAAGGATTTTTTTAAATTCTCAACATCTATTGAAGTTATACAGGCGTGATTTAAGTATACCAAATGATAAATGTTGCCTCGGAAAAAACCGCTAGTATGCAAATTTTGAAAATTACATAGCAAATTATAGCAAATTAATTGCAAAATTCCTGTGAAGGTTTGGAGTCATCAGCTTGATTTAGGGGAGCCAACTTCACACACATAAAAACACGTCCTAGTATACGAATTAATCATTTACTACATTTTCAAGCGAACTTTGATAATGTGTTGTATCAGAATTACTGTGCACTTCAATAATTCATAACAACGTTCTTTTCACAAAATTAATGTAAAATTATTAAAACAAATTTAAAATCCATATCACGATCTATGAGTGTAAGCCTTTATTATACGCAACACTAATATTTTTTTTATTTTTTGTCGACTTCGTGAAAGAAATACTCATTTATAAATTTGATGCATAAACGAAAATTAATTTCTACACGGTTAATTTCCATACAATGGACAATAAATCGAACAATTATCCGAAAACAAAATATACTCAAAACCATTAGTGTACCTAGTGGAGGGGGCTTAAAATATCTGCGTCCCACCTGACTGAAATTTCAGGAAATATCAAATTATATAGGTAACTTAAATTATTATTTTATTAATTATATAGGTAATTATATAGGTAAATAGAGTAAAAAACATAAGGATCGTACGCTATTTCTGTATCCTAACTTTATAAAATAAACGAGATTTATTGATTTAAATATAGTTTGTTTTTTCAATATAATCTTATTTTACAGTTGTTATGGTTTTTTATTACATGATATGTAAACTACTGATCAGTCCTAATTAAAAAAAAAAAAATCCTGGAGACGCCGCCAAATTCATGTTATCGAAAATAACAAATAATCATTACACAAACACATATATAATTAGATAATTTAATAACACATGAGTAGCAATACCTACCGACATAATCGAAACTTATAAAACTCGATACGTCCTCGTGCTCTCTACATACGTATCGGTCTTTGTTAAAAACTACTCGTATTTGAGCTCTGGAATTGAAATCATAATATTCAAAATGGGATAGGTAATAACATCTTTATCCCACCTTCCCGTGGAACATGCTATTGTGCATTTTGCACACTAACAAGATATTGCATTAATCATAAGTTATGATTAATGTAACACATAATATAATCATAAGCTGTAATCGTTTTCCCCCTTGTATGTGACATAGGTATGAGAAGTTGTACAGCGGCCGGAAACGTTTCAAGACGGACGGACTAAACAATCTCGAGTATCAAGTGAAAACACTGAAACAGCTTCCGTTGTTCACGTACCTTCTGGTGGACCTCACTGGAACACGCAGCTGATGGACAATGACCATGTGGCTTTGGCCGTTCGGGCAATAAGCCGCTCAATCGTGCCGTATCGTTCTTCGAATACCGCGCAGAGTGTTTCTATCACCGTATTAGTGTGGTTTTATTTTCCTTTATTTTTATTGATCGATTTACAGTGTAAATTAAGATTGCATAGGTTCGGTGTGTACCCGTATACTCATCTACTACCTATGTAAAACAATCAGGGTTACGGTTCCCTGACCAGGTGCTAAATTAAAATATTTATTATTATTTATATGCCCTAAGATTAAAATATGTAGAATTGGTATAATGTTAAGTTATTACAGGTACGTTTAAAATAACTATACATCCTTATTCGGGATGTACTTTATGTTATAAAATTTTAATAAAGCCAATCCATGGACAATTGAGCCGTGACGACGGGTGTATTATATTTTATTCACACGCACTACTGGTAGACACGAGCATTCGAACGAGTAAAAAATTGTTTCCCCGAACCATCGTTGTGACCAAAAGGAGTAAATAGTGAAATAGAAGACAAAATTGAAAATAGTTATCCTACCATCGGTGGCTTGCTCCTGACGAAATGCTAACTGAATATTCTCGTTTTCGTTTTTATCCAAAAATACTATCAAGTTTTACGAAAATCAATGAAATCAATGTTTACAACTATCTACAGTTGTTTTACTGTTTTATGTTAGTGCCACGATAAATTGTATTCTAAAACATGCAAAATGATTATTAGATAACCCTTTGAACGTTATACATTTGCATATCTCATTATACATTAACATATGTGTCGTATTGCTATTCAGTAGTACAAATTCGGTGTATGATTAGTAAATGACATTTTATTCCTGTATTATTACAATAAGAAAGATAATAATATAATATAAGTATACATCATTTTTATTGTATGTAGAAAGGTCTAGTTCCTCGGAAAAAAAAAATTTCTCATTTCTTTTATTTGTTCATAAAACAGCCAACGCAATTTTCAATGTAAGTATACCTTGTACATAAAATATACGGTAGGATATAGATTCATTGTTATTTACTAAACCTATATACTCATAAACCAGAAACGACACATTCGACATGTTTCATGATTTTGGGATCAATGGAGAGGCAATACATATTAGGGTAGGCCTATTTTTGGGTCAATATGACTCTGTGATATTTATTAAGTATATATAATTATTGTAATATAATATATTTATACATATTTCTCTTTCTTTCTATTGGTTCGGAGACCACGGGTGATTTTTATCAATTCATATGACCCGGGTCTGTTATTCACAAAATAAACGAGACTTGTAGCCATACATTTAAATAATTTTTACCGTTATTTATTAATTATTATAATTCATAATACGATAAATGATATACATGCATTTGAGTAGTATATCTAAATTTATTTATTGGGTACGTTTACATATAGATTTGTACCTATTTTTTTAATTGATGTTTCTCTAAAAATATTTTTACTAGTACATATTATTGTGCTATGTTATATCATGAAAATAAACGACTTTAAACATTTTGTCGTCCAATGTTTTCATTATTCATTAATTTTATTTACTTATAATATAATATCCACGAATTTTGCGTCCATACATCCTCACATTTTTCGAGGCTACCGATCTTAATTTATTCTGACTAGTTATTTTATCTTTAAAACAAAAAATGAATCCATATTACATAGAATCTATAGTATGGTATTTTAAAATATTTTGATGAATTTATTTTCAAAAGTTGTTGAAATCGAATTCAAACTACTATGTACTATTATTCACTAAAATAATTTTTAATCTAAAAACATCTATAAGAAGAGATATTTTTAACGTATTTTAAACTTATACACAAATCGCATTACAATTAATTGTTTTATAAGAGATATTATTAGTAAAAGACGTTTAATAAAATACATAGAAAATATATATGTATGTGTAAATGTGAAATATTTAAAATAACGAATACTATTCTTTGATCTTAAATAAGTGCACATGACCTATTTTCATTAAAAAAAATACACTTCTGTAAATTTAAACTAATGGGCGTACGTTACATTAAATTTGTTCGAGAATATTTGTATTAATTTCTTAAATCATTAACACAGAAATCAAGTCCACAATTATTTCAATATAATATACGGTTACTATATTTGATATCGTCACAATTTATCTTTAATCTATAATATAATTTAATTCAATAAAAAAAAAAAATTCGTATATTATTACATGTAAAAAATTTCTTATGTATTACTTATTCATTAATAAGAAACCATAATTTTTACACTTAAAAAAATAAATTTGAATAAATTGTTTACATCATTATTACCAAACAGTTAACCATTAAAAGTAAAAGTAATTAAAGTTCAACATGTAAGAAAAATAAACTGTCTTATAAACTTAAATAATAATTAATTATAAAAATGATTTGTTCTGATTTAACATAATATATTTTATTTTAATACATAGAGTGTACAGACTGCCGTCGATAAACATTTTTTATTAACTTCAATATCTTTTATTTGTTATAAATGTCCAATTTTTAGTAATATTTATAAATATAAAAAAAAACATGTATGTCATATACATTTTTATAATACGTACTGATAAGTAATATTTTTATTTGTTTGTAGTTTACATTATCAGAATAAATTTATTACGTAGATCATTTTAACATTAAAAAATTATTGTTATTTATAGGAATATATAATTATTTGTTTTGTAAAATTATTTTTTTTTTTCATAACAAAAAATGTTTATATAATATTTCCTAATATTAATTTTAATATCGATATTTTTTCTTTTTTATAAATAATTTTTGTATTCATTTAGATCATATCACACTTCTGTACTAAAAATTTTGAGAATATTTAATAAATTAATGCATTTTTTAACTGCAATTACCGGGTAACAAATTATAATTACCAGCAAGTAGGTACTAACAATTAACTTTATGGTATTTGGTATGTATAATTCATTTAATTTACCGACTAATATTGATTCGAGACCATTTTAGTAACATTATCTATACTAAAAATATTTTACTTTTATTATAATGAAAATACGATTGTAATAATGGGAGATCTCACTATTCGGAACACTTAAAAAACGACAACAAAACGCTACAAGTAAAAAATATAATTGGTGCATAGAATCACAACAAATGGAATCGTGTAAAAGTAGAAAAAAATTTCAAATTTTATGAATAATAATATTATTTTGATGTTTTATTCTATTTTAAATCGGTTGCATTGATTTTGAAATAGTTTTGAAAACGAAAGCAAAATTATAAAAATGAATTTAGTATTGTGTGGATAAGTAATTTCATAAAATTTCCAATTATGGTGTATATGCTAATATTTATTAGCTCTACAAGAAATTGGAAAATTTAACCATTAGGCTTACAATTATTATTTTTAAATATTGTTACACTAATAACGAAAAGAAACATACTGTATGTAAAATTCATATTATTATTTAGAAATATAGTATCTGTGACCAGTTTATTTGTTTATATAATTTAAAACTAATTTAAATGCTTTGAATAATTAATTTTTTACACTACACTATTATCTTAGTATAATACATCCGAACTGTAGTCAATAATTATATTAAAATGTACCCTGATAACTTGAAGTTCAAGATGCAAAAATAAAATTCAACTTGCTAAAAATTTCGAGTTAGCAAAAAATTAATGATTTAAAATAGTTTACATTAAATAAATAAACATATCTACTTTCATATTATACATATTACATATTATTTTATAGAATTGGTATTAAGTTAATTGTTTATTTTTATTTAAAACATTGTAATAATTTTGTTAGTTTTCATTTTTGAGCCATAATATACTGTCACGCTGATTAACCAAACAGACGGCAAAGAACTAATGGTGTTAAAAAGCTAAAAGACTAAAGTAAAAATATAGGTTTATGTATTAAAGAAGAAAAAAGTAAATTTATGTTACTATCTAGAACAGTGTTTCTCAACCTTTTTACTGTAGCGTCCACCTTTTTGAATTTCAATTTTTTAGCGATCCCTATATATAGATATATATACATAAATTGTATAAAAATGCGAAAAATAATGTAAAAATGCAACTTATAAACCTACTTTACAATGGTGCACGGCGATGTTGACGATGACCTACAACATAAATATATAATAATATACGAGTAATATATGCACTGCGGCATAGGCCTCATCTTAGGTTGTTACTTGAAAATCTAGATTCGACGTATATTATAGATTCTTCAATAAACGTCAAACAATAATATCGCTTTAAAAATAATAATAGTGTGTTTTTAATTTTAATGTAAATAATCTATGCTTGTAGTATGTAATATTATAATATTTTATTGATTTTATATTTTTATGATTGAGCTTTTAATTTTCGTATTGATTTAAATCATTCGATTGCGACCCTGAATAACAAGTTGGCGACCCTCAAGGGGGTCGTGACCAGTGGCGCAACTAGCACAAAATCTTAGGGGGGCTATAGCCCCATCTCAAAAATTATACCAAAAGTAACCCGTGGGGGCTATGTCCCCCCCCATCCATCATTTTAAATTTTAAACACCATTAATAACAACATTTACTTTTAATTATATATTTTATTTATATGCATCGTAAAATAGTTATTGACATATTATTTATTTAAGATTCATTTTTCTTTTGTTGATGGCTGTGAATTGTTCCAAAATTATCTCAGGATCAATTTCTACATCTTTTTCAATATTCAATATCGATAAATTACTAAATCTATCTTGCTCCATTGTAGATCTTAAGTACGTATTAATTCGCCTCATGGCAGAAAATGCACGCTCTGATGTTGCAGAAGAAATTGGCAATATATTGGCAACTTGAACCATCCTATAAAAATTTGGGAATACTTTTTTAGATAAATTTTCTTGAATGACACTAAAACTATCTGCTTTTTCATTATTGCAGTATGAATTTTTAAAGACAGCCATTTCATTTTTAAGATCACATTTATTAATTTGCAATAAATCCTGAAACACATTACAATTTAAAATACTATATTAATTTGTATCAGTTACTAAATAACAATATATAAAGAAATAATTACAATAGTTAAATTAATTTTGAGCACCAAACTTAGTTTTAGGATAAGCCTAAATTAAAAATCAATATGATTAGCAGTCAGCAAAGCTTAACAGATTAATAAATTATTAAGTAATAAATAAACATACTGCCAATATTGGTCTAATAGGGCCTGTTTCCAAAGTTCCAAGATCGGAAAGATCGTTATTGGATTCTCCTGGAAAATTATTAGATATGGTGACACTTATACGAGACGATCTCACTCCAACATCTGAAATGTGAATATTGTGTGCGACATTTGTATTTGATTGCCTTTTTTTACGAACATTGAATATGTCAAAACACTTTTTATTTGAGCTTTCCATGATAAAATCGAAATTAAAATTCACGACAAACCAGTGTAAATTAATTATTAACTATTATAAAGCATTAAAGTAATAAAACACTAAACAGTAGACAATAAACACGTGGAAACGATGATGAACGTATTAGTGTATTACCTACTGAGTACTTAATACTAATGCCATTGGCGAATAAAAGCTTATCGATTTTTAGACCGGCGGGGAATGGATCTGTAACGGGGAACTGGAAAAATAACACAGTGTACCTACTACCCGCACAGATATCGATTATACTAATATATAGTTCTATATATATAGAAATCTGTGTGTACCGGTAACAGATTATCACTTTATTATCGATAAAAACGTATATAAAAGAGAAAAGATAAAATAAGAGTAATTTAATAGGACTCTGATGTAGTCCTATTAGCCACGATTTATAGAAAGGTAGTCAATATAAAATAATTATAAACTATGAAAACATTCAAAAAAAAAATAAGGGGGGAAATACAGCTGAATTTTTAAAGGTTTATTAATATTTTAGGAATCAATTAAATTATTTATTTTGGGGGGCTATTAGAATATTTGAGGGGCTAAGCCTCCCCCCCCTAGATGCGCTTATGGTTGTGACCCCCAGGTTGAAAAACACTGATCTAGAAGAAATGCATACCAACCAAACTTAAAAATGAGAGTTATGAATTTTGAAAAGGTGGATTATTTTAAATTCTTGGATATTAATATAAACACATATGTTAAGAAATAGGAAAAATAATAACAAACGGGAATAAATGTTACTTTAGCATAAAAAAGTTATTAGGATAGAAACTATTATCGAGAAAGTCAATAATTACTTAAGGTACAAGTTATCTAAGGCAGGAAGTAACCTATGTATATGAAACTTGGTCTACGACAAAAGAAAACAATGGAATGCTTGTTGTATAGGAAAGGACAATTTTAAGAAATATATATGGACCGATTTAAAATAGTGAATTAGAAGTATGTGAAAAAGGACACAATGAAAAGCTGCATGACTTACATAACCATCCATTATACAAATATAATATGTTATGTATTATCTCGTATATAAGACGTGAACGTCTAGAGTAACTGTCACATGTATGGAGAGACGATGGAGATATACGAAAGAATAAGAAAAAGAATAAGAGTTTTAAATAAACAAGAATTTAAAAAATATTTAGATAACAACAGTAATATAAATGTTTTGTAGGAAACATAATACAAGAAGTACAATAGCATTCAAGATGTTTTGCTTATATCGACGCAATGTTAAGCATATTCAAATTGTGTACCATAAATAGATTTGTGGTTTTGAATAATTATTCCCATGGTTACCATGGATTGTTAAAATAATTCAATTTACTATTTATTATACTTTTACTATCATAATCAACAATGAATTTCATATTTAAAATATTGCTATCCATAGTCACTGTACAGTTTATTATTATTATTATTATTATTATTATTATTACTATGATCATAATACTACGCCACGAATAAAAATATAAAATTTATCTATTAAGTATATTTCAAAATAAATATTGATTCCGAATTGTACTGTTATACAATAGTTACATTAAAAATAAGTGTAAATAATAATCAATATGTAAGAAAAATAAACTACTGAACTTAAATACTAATGTAATATAAACATTTTTTGTTCTTATTTAACTTAATATGTTTTATTTTTATACATATAGTGTACAGACTGCTGTTAATAAAAATTTTAAATTTACCGTAATACCTATTATTTGATATAATTTTCCAATTTTTAGTAAAATACATATATAAAAAAAACCTTGCACGTCATATACTTTTTTGTAATGTGTACTGATAAGTAGTATTTTTTTAATTTTTTTTTTTTTGGGGTTCACTTTTTCTTATAAAATTTATTACGTAGGTTATTTTATCATTCAAAAATACATCCCAGCTTCCCTCCCCCATTTTCAATTTTTAATTTTTTTTGCACCAATAATAATTGCTGATTTCCTGCCAATTCCTGACCATATTTTCACAATTTCCGTTTTTCCAGTTTTTCCGGAAAAATCAAATTATTACGGGTGAGTATTTTATTATGAATGACGTACCTACGTACACAATTTATTCTATAGAGTACAACATTTTATGCTATTTGTAAGTATTCATTTTCAGGAATTGTTATATTTATGTTGAGGTCTTAAAAAGTTTACAACAGAATTCATTTTAAATTGAATAAAATAAAAATTCAACAAGTACTGTCGTGATTTCATCTATCTTTATGATTTTCTTTAGTCAAAAAACTTAACATAAATACACAATGATATTATTATGGTGTAATTAACAAATTAGTACCATAGTGAGTTTTGACATTACTAAAATAGTTTATATAAATGCAGCTTACGACCGATAAAAAGAGATCAAATACAAACTATACATAGCCGCAGAATGTTGTTTAGTTTAATGTTATCGAATAAGGCGGCTATAATTATTCTCCTTTATCAGAGGCGTTTAAGTATTATATTTAGTAGTGCCAGAAATATTTAAAAAATTGTAAACTTAAATTTGATCATAATAAAAACTATATATTTTAAAAATGAATAATAAATTACCATATCAAATATACAAGACAATGGTAGTGTATCATTACAGGGTACTCGTACTTTGGGATAATAGAGGTGATACCTTCAACTTATAAAAAAAAATTGTAATATACAATGGAAATTATATATTTGTAACATTAAACAATGACTTATCACCCCCTCCTGTAAGCATTCCACATCCTCTAAAATTATCGGCAAATGTAAAATTTTAAAAACACTATATAGTTAAGACATATTTTTAATTTTTTTTTTTTTTAGATTCTGAACGGAGTGAAGAATGTATTGATTTTACAATGATGTGTGTTTTTTTTTTTTTTTTTTTTTTGTGGCTGTCGACACGTTTTGGGGCAGTAAAAATGCTTCGATTGCCTTATGTAGCAACTTTTCTGAAAGAAAAGTGAATCTATTTGGTACTTTGGGGGGTCAAAAGTAAAAAATTTCAAATATTTTTTAAATGCGACGGGAAAAACCATAAAAAAATTTGGGAAAAACGGGAGTTTTTACGCAAAACCAGTTTTCGACATAATCAAATTTTTTATTTTGCTATAACTCAAAAACTAATCAATGTAAATACTTGAAATTTTCACCAAATGTTTAGATTAGCGTTCTCTATACACCATAAAATTTTCAAAGTATTTTGACTTTTATTAAGCTATTAATAGACAATTGAAATTTTCAATTTTTTTAATTTTTTTTTTTAAAATAACGATTAAATTTTTTTGGCCGGCCAGAAAATCTTGAAAATTTAATACAAGGTTTCTTATAAGTTGTTCCTTAACTGATAAAAAAAAATCTAAAATCGTAAGTCACAATTTTTTTTTATAAGTGCTCAAAGTTACAAAAAATCACGATAATTTGCAAGTTTTTTTGTAGTTAAAAATTCATAAAATTTTTTCTGTTCATACTTAAGGTTCAAAATTTTAACACGAGGTTATCTATAAGCTACTCTTCAAAAATCTTTAAAAAAATTTCTACCGGAATTAGAGGAAAAAATTTTATGACTGTTTGAAATTTAAATATTTACGAAATTGCATAAAATAGCGATTTATTCTCAAACGATTTTAAATATTTTTTATAATTCAAAAAGTATAAGTCGCAGATTTTTGAAATTTCTACCAGTTGTTAAGATTGGTATTTCCTTTATGTCATATTTTTTTCAAAATATTATATTGATTTTTAAGCCACTTATAGGCATTTAAAATATTCGATTTTTTTACATTTTTTTTTTATAATCGGTGATAAAAAAAATTTGGCTCGTACAAAATACTTGAAAATTTAATAGAAGATTCCACAGAAGTAGTTCTTAATGTCATTCAAAAATTATTAAAATCCATAGGCACAATTTTTTTTTATAAGCGTTTGAACAGCGAATATTGACAAAAAATTACATGTAAAATATAATATAATGTATAATATTCTAGACTGACAAAGATATTGGTTTTTTTTTTAAAATGCTCTACCTCAAAAACGAAAAACCGCAACAACTTGAAATTATCATTAAATCTTTATATTGACGTTTTCTATACATGGTTAAAATTTCAAAGTATTTTGACATATTTTGACTTATTTATAGACAATTTAAATTTTCGGTTTTTCTAAATTTTTCGTTTAAAAATAAAATATACTTATATAATATTTATAAATAACATTGTATTATATTCTAGACTAACATATCATCTCCGTTCAGAATCGTTTTTCGTATACAATGATACCTATCATTGAATTCAAATTTAACAAATCCATTATAATGACCTATCCTATGAAGAGTCGCAATCCATCCCCAAGTGTACAGCAGAGCGAGGCCCATCCGGTTCTTTTTAATTATTTGTATTTAATATAAGCGTAGGTATTTAAAACGCTATGGTTTTGCTCTTACAATTAAAGTCACTATATGGTTAGATTTACGTAAAAAATATTAGCCCTCCCCCTAATATTTACAATTTATATTCGCTAATACCAAAATAATATTATTAACCGCAGACCAGCGACCGCACTGCCGCAGCAGTGGTGAATAATTATCAATCATCAGACTGCAGGCTAATAATTTGGAGACTTGCAATGAAAAATTTTTCAATTAGTTACCTGGAAAAGTGGTAAATATAATCGTAATATAAGATAAATTAATATAATCTTAATATATTATTAAAACGTGAGGCGATTTCTTATGACAGTGGTATCTGAAGTTCTACTGGACCGATTTTTCGATTTTCATGTTTTTTATTCCTAACTAAAGCACTCGGTGTGTAGATGAGCCATCAAAAGAGAAAAGTCCAAAAAAATAATTATTTAAATAGTTATTATAAGTATAAAGTTTGCACTATTGTTAAACGACGACCAAGGCTGCCGCCGGCATAACCCCCCCCCACTACTCTTACGTCTGCTGCCGTACTGCAGTCGTCGTCGTTTTTTATCGTCGGCGGCGATGTATATTTATGGCGTTAGGTGAATTGCGTCCCATTTTCGTAAAACTAGGTGAATTGCGTCCGAGTTGTAATTTAATAATAGGTGAATTGCGTCCTAGTATTAATATTAGCATTACCCAGAAGACACCGCTAGGAGGTTGGCCATATAGTCTTCCAAAAATTCTGTTTTATTTTTTATTTGTGATATATGAAAGTATATTATGTATATTAAACTGGTAAAACTTTAAATGAAACGGCTTTAACATATTCAAATCTGGTCAATAATTTATTGTTATATTCAATCATTTTTTCTGGAATATAATTTTCTTTTTCGATGATTTGACGAGATTTTCTTTGTCCATTAATTCGTATTTTTATGTATGTTTCGGACTGAATATCTTTTAAAATATCAATAAAGTTGTAAATATTTGGATGACTACAGATAAATACGTTATTTAATTTAGAATGGAATGCCTCACAACTGTTGGTTGTTCGATTTGTTGTTGATGCAAACTCAGCCCAGAGATTTGGTGGGAAACTCGCATCTATTGTAATGTAAGTTTTAAATATGTATTCTATAAATGTATTAATTCGTTCGTCTTCAATGAGTAAAACGGATTGCAAATCATGACTTTTGTGCGTAGTATTTCAAAAAAATACCGAGGACGCAATTCACCTACTTGGAAAAATATCGGGGACGCAATTCACCTAGCTGTGTATTAACATTTATTTTTGGGACGCAATTCACCGAACCCGATATTTATTGTGTTTTAGGCCACGTACACATCGAAAAGCGTTGCGCAGTGACCGGTGAACAATAAAGTGTGTATATTAAACAGCAAGCGATGAGCGTTGTTTACAACATTATCATTTCAGAAGTGTAGGGAAAACCATCTATAATGAATGATAGACACCCCGATTACAAAAAAACTGAAAAACAAATAAATTGTGGGATGAAACCTCAGAAAAATCTCTCTCGATCAAGTCTTAATTCTTCATATACATAATGGAACTCACCTAGAACTTCGTTTTTTATTCATTTCGTGAACACCTATTCTTTTTTCCTTTTTAGTTAAGATACGTCTTCATAAAAACGATCTTTCTAACAATAAAATACGAAGAATTTTCGAACTTAGTGCTATGGTGCTCTAAGTCACTACACTAAAATAAAATAATGTTGTAAACAACGCTCATCGTTTGCTGTTTAATATACATACTTCATCGTTCATCGCGCAACGCTCATACATTTCGTGTGTATAGATCTAATGATCTTAATGCATTTGTAGATTATGGTTCAGGTGCTATAACGTGTAATTTATTTTTTTCTGGCCATGGTGATGCAGGACATTATAGTGTTTTAGTATTTGGTAATAATATGAGTATTCAAAATTCATTTATCCTACCTAAAGAAATAAATTCAAACACTAATAGTAAGCTTAAAATACAATCTTTAACTGGAAGACGTGAAAGAAAAAACATAAAGAAAAGCAGAGCCAGAGAATATTATTGTATAAATTATTTTATAAATGCGCTTTATCACATAATATAGTTCACGTTACTCTCTGTAATTTGGGTAATTTAACATTTAAATGTGAGCATTATCATTCGTTGCACTTTGAATGTGAAAAGACGACTAGAGGGCATTTCAGTTTGTGTTGTGGTAATGGCAAAATATCTTTAACGGAGTGCCGTTTGCCTAATGAAATGTTTGATTTGTTTGTTGGTGAAAATGATGAATCTAAACATTTTAGAGAATATATACATCAATATAATAGTGATATTAATTAACATAATATTACCATCGAGGAATGGGCCTTATTGTTTTAAAATACATGGTGATATATATCATCATATTAGTTCCCTTTATCCTGGCTCATGCCAAAATCCATCGTATGGTCAATTATATATTTTAGACTTTGCTGAAGCAAACAAAGTTAAATTAAACAAATCACAAAATATACAACTAAAAGTTATGTGCTAAATAAATTGCACAATGTATTATATAACATAAATCCATATGCTAAATCTTACAAATAAATTCATGAACTTACGGTTCATGGTGAGAGTTCAACTACTATTAATATGGTATGTGATTTTATCATGATCCGTGCATTTAAGGCGAGTTTTTTCCCTTACGTGTTGAGCCCAGGTGAAACGACGATCAATGGTTAGTCCTAAATACAGATTAAGATGAAGGTATAGGTATGTCCAGTAGCGGCTCGTGAGTAAATATTCTGGAGAGACTTAAATTATATAACATAGATCCCATATAACAATGAACAAGAAAAACCTTTTTATTGAAAAAATTAATTATATTAATACTTCAATTAATATTTAGTTAATATTTTTAACTTAATTCAATATTAAATTTGTTTATAAACTAATTCGATTTTGCAATCAAATGTTGAAATACTTTTAAAAATGTGAAAAATAAAAAATATCAGACGAATATACGTATAATAATTGTTCAATAATTAATAAACCATGAACAAAACGTCTAGTAAAATGAATTAAACACGGACTACAAGGCGCAGCGGCTAGGCAATTACTGTACTGAACCCAGTTTCAATAGCGTATAAGATACGCAGATTTTTCTCCCCGGCACCCTCCGACCAACATAACCAGTCGATTACAACTGACGGGCTTCAGTTTCACAAAACCGACGACCGTCGTAATGAGCTGTAACGACCCGCAGAAATTACTAAAATAGTGTATCTATCGAGATAACTATTAATAGGTTTTCGATTTTGTGACTTTCAATTTATATTAATAAACAATGAAAACGGTATATTTTAAATAAAAATATTTCTATATATTATTATTTTTAATTAATTATATTATTTACAAGTGTCCGGTTTATTTTTAAGGGGAGACACAGTTTCAAAGTCTCCCCTGACGAGCCGCCCCTGGATATGTCAGCTAAGGAAACTTCAGGACAGTGAGCAAGGCGAAGAGTAAAGATAGTGTGTAGTGATTTAGATTGATTGACACTAACTCATCGATTTCGTACCATATCGATTAGCAAAGGTATAAAAAATGGTGGGTCAAAGTCAATCAATCCAAATCACTTCACACAACTTTCACTCTTCGACTTCCTCCTTGTCCTATGGTGTCTCTAGACAATATTCAAATCCCTTCATCACAATCGGCTAAATACTTAGGTCTGACAATTAACCGTCGTCTCACGTGGTCACAACACATTAAAATAAAAAGAATTGCCTTAAATACACGACTCCGATTCCTCAAAAATCTAATCTCCAAAAATAAACACACTCCATTAAATACTAAACTCTTAATTTACAAATCCTTGTTTATGCCTATGTGGACCTATGGTCTTCAACTCTGGGGCAATGCCAAAAAATCCAAACCTTCCAAAATAACTTCCTTCGTAAAATCACAAATTCTCCTCCTTATATCTCAAACCTAACCTTACACACCGATCTCAAAATTAAAACAATCCATGAAGAAGCAATAACTTTTTACAAACGATTCCACTCTAAACTCCCTTCTCATACCAATCCTCTCATTTCCAACCTTGCCACTCTCACAATTCCTAGTAACCCTCTCAGGAGGCTCAGAAGGAAATGGTGTCGTGATCTTCTCAATGAGTAATTAAGTTTAGCTATATAAAAAAAAAAAAAATCAAGTAAGGGCAGTTTTACCACTGGGTGACTCCTCCCATCAAACTTTCATGTATTTTATTTATACGAGTATTATCTCATATTCTTATTGTTCTTAATGGAACAGATTGTACATACCTTTTAAAAATAAAAAAAATAAAAAAAATAAAAATTATCGTACCAGTTAGACAATAAATTGAGGTGATGTTGAAAATTTAAAAATACTAATAATACTAAACAATAAAAAAGATATAATGAATATAGTTTATAAATAAATTCTATGATACTAATAATACTCAAATTAAGTGAAATATTTACAGTTTTCCCGTGTATAAATATCTTGCTTATACCTATCTATAATATATATAAATGTAATTAAGCTTAAGAAATTAAATTATTTTACTTTTTATGTTTTTCTTATACATTAATTGCACATTATTATAACGATATATTATATTTATTTATTATACATATAAAATTATTCAACTATTTGATTTTTTTACTGTAACCCAGCAACGACGGATAATTCAGCTAGTATAATAAATATTGTGTTTTCATCAATTTATCGTTTTTATATTATTTTGACTGATCATTTAGTGTTTGAATTAAGATGATAGATGTAGGTATCCGATTTTGAAACTTATACGAGAAGTTATATCAAATACACGTTTAGTCAAGAATTAGAATTAGGTACCAGAAAAACATTATTTTTATTTTTTTCTCTTAAATCTGCATAAAAATAAATAGTACAATATTCATGCATACAACATAATCTAACATTTTAGACAAACAAAAGAGAATAGTTTATTTTGAAAAGAATAAATCCCGTTATATTATGTTTTATTTATAATTTATTTGTAGGAAGACAATATAACTTTAGTCCAATTGTTTGTCTAAGATTATACAATTAGATTTAAAACTATAATTCTAAAAGACAAACAATTCAGAAATAACTGTTTTAGGTTTTAGATATGTGCACCAGTGAAGACGGTTAATTTTAAATTGATTATCGTCATAATTAAAATGTAAAACATGTTGTAGTTCATATAATGTTTAACTTTCGTCCTATCGTTAGTTAAAGATTATATGAATTACGCCAAGTTTTATATTATAATTATAACGATTTATTATATAATGTTAAACATTTTAGATCATACAATGCTTTCGCGGACGTCAGTTGCTATGCGCAGAACTGGTATAATCTCTTTTAAAACGAAGTATATAAATGATAAAAAATTTGGAAATAACCTTAGTAGGTTTTAGGTATGTGCATCGGTAACAACGGTTAAATTTGATTTGATTGTCGTTATAATTATAACTTAAAACGTTTTGTAGTTCATATAACGTTTAACTAACTATTGGACAAAAGTTAAACAATATATGAACTACAACACGTTTTGAATTACAATTAAGACGACAATCAATTCAAAATTAACTGTTGTAACCCAACCGTTATTACCGATAAATATACCTAGAACCTACATCAGTTGTTTCTGAATTGTTTGTATTTTATTGTAATAATGTTAAACCGTATTAATATTTTATAAATCTAGACAAACGATAGGACGTACGTTTTATTATTTTCTTACAAATCAATAATAAATGAAATGTGATACGATGAATTGCATTTTTGAAAATTGAACTAACAACTCTCTTTTGTACTTACCAAAGATGTTAGATGTTATGAGATATATTAACGTTTTTAGAATAAAATAAGAACGAGTACAGTATAACAAAAAGACCAGAGGGTAATACAATTTGTTTAACCCGGTGACGTCATTTTTCTGATCATTGTAATTATGTTTCCGGCCTTCATCTGTTTCAGTACCAACGTTTGGCAAGCGGTATGGTGCGAGTTTGAAATCACCACAGCCCTCGATCGGCTTCGTGTATAACAGAAGTGTACGAGTGGGCCAACAGCTCCGAGGAAACTCCATGTTCACCCAGCAAACATCTGCAGTGGTACAACGTTAGGGGTACACCGTGTCGTTATGCAGTATGTTGCATTACGAGAATGGAATTTTATTGATTTTATTAAATGGATTTGAAAATATGAAAAAAAACCACTTCTTACCCGAAACGTGCCGTGCCGGTCGATAGATAGATGATGACAACCTAGTTTCATTAGCTTTTTCCTCGTCGCTTACTAGTACTGTATTGCTCTCATCAACCGTCATCTCGTAACCAGAAGGTTTCGCATCTGTAGCGTTTTGACCTACATCAGGCACCGATTGATCATCTACAGCCTCAATAATTTGGTCCTGCACTACAATTCTGGTACCAAGATCACAGACGTCCACGGCACACGGCTGAGGTTCGGGTATTTTGGTGTGTACCGCACACGAATTATCGGCGCTATTCTCTGGGTCGTCCACAATGACGCAACTGTTTTCATGATTTAAGTCTCGGACATTTTCATCGTTCCATTCTATCATCTTCGTCGTCTGTTTAGGTTGGAATATAAATATTTAATATCATTGCCGTGATAAAAGTAAGAAATAATAATAATAATAATAACAACAGATAAAAAGTATGAGCCGACACATTGACGCTGATCTTTATACACATGGGTGTAAATAGTACTTGGGATTTTTGGAGGCTGGGAAATAATTCGTTAAAATCGTTTACGCACTGTATATTGTGTAGTGCAATCATAAGTCTTAGAGGGTTAAGCCCCTAAAGCCTTTTCCCTCATATGCGTCTATGTATATACACATGATAAAAAAAAATGGTCCGGCGCGGTGCAGCGGCAGTCGTGCACTTAGGAATCCGTGCTCAAGCCGCGCGGATAAAAAGATCGACGGTACTACTGAAATTTAAATCGCGTCGCAGTCTTGTCCATAGGAATCGCACCTTATTGCATTTTGATCTATTCGCAAAATACTTACCAGTGCCGTCGATTCGACGCGGTCCGTCGACTTGCTGAACGTGTTGCTGTCCGGCTTTATACACCTACGATGGCAGTAACTCTTGCAACCCGAACATTTCGTGATCGGTGTCCATATTTTTCTCTTGCTGCATTCGATACACCGACGAAACCACTTGTAAAAGGGTTTATTGACAAATGTGTGTTGACATTGTTGGTCCATTTTTCGTTTTTTACTAATTACGGAGTTCACAAACGCCGTTTAAAATTGTACGATATAAAAATCTTGAAGTGGTTCAAGGTTGTTTATTTTGAATAACTAATGTTCAATATGAGTCTATTTACGTAGTTAGACGTATCTACCTGTCCTTTTCGATAGTTTTGCCTAGTGAATTTATTTGTTTATTTACGTTGGCCAACTAATGTATTTTCGAAATTTTTATTATCAACAAGCACAACACAATACAACATATATTTAAATAATTGTTCAAAGTAACTTTGTTTATAATTTCACGTTGGCGACGAGCGCCGTTTTGCTATCTGTTCATAGCCTTCAGAAAATGAAAACTGTAAAAAAATCACTTGTAGTGACATCTAGTAAATAATTTTGGTACCAATCGAATCGTCTTATAATGGCAAATACGTTTCTGTAATAAAGGAGTTTATAAAGAAATTAAAAGAAAAAGCTGTGTGGAATGTTGAGGAAGATATAAATGAGGTTTGGAGAAGGATGGTCACTTGTGTAAAGAACATAGCAAAAGAGGTTGTTGGTGAAACCAAAAGTAGTTTACCAGATGACAAGGAAACGTGGTGGTGGGATGAGGAGATTCAGAGAGTAGTAGCGAGTAAGAAAAAGCAATTTAAGGTATGGCAGAAAAGTAGGAAGAGGGAAGATTGGATAAAGTATAAAAATGTATGTAAAATAGTGAAAAGTGCGGTAAGCAAAGCAAAGCTTAATAGGTATGATGAGTTATATGAGCGGCTAGGAACACAGGAAGGAGAAAAAGAAATTTATAGACTGGCGAAGGTGAGAGAAAAGCGATCCAAGGATTTCCAAGATATCTGGTGTATAAAAAATGAGGATAAGAGAGTTTTAAAAAATGATGAGGATGTGAAAAAAAGATGGAAAGAATATTTTGAGAAATTACTGAACGAGGAATATCCAAAAGAAGCTTTAGAGAGTATGTCATGGAATGAAGGATTAATTGGTCTAGTGGGCGAGGAGGAAGTGAGAGATGCGGTGAAGGCGATGAAAAAGAAAAAAGCGGTAGGACCAGATGGAGTACCTGTAGAGGTGTGGAAAATGTTAGGAGATGTAAGCATTGGGTGGTTGAAAAATCTTTTTAATAAGATACTGATAGAGGGAAAAATGCCAGAAGATTGGAGAAAGAGTTTTATTGTACCAATATTTAAAGGAAAAGGAGACATACAAGAATGTGGGAACTATAGAGGAATAAAGCTCATGAGTCATAGTATGAAGATCTGGGAAAAGATTATAGAGAAGAGGATAAGAAGTGAGACCTCGATATCAGGAAACCAGTTTGGTTTTATGCCAGGAAAATCGACAATGGAGCCATTATTTTGTGTTAGGCAATTAGTAGAGAAGTACAGAGAAAAGAATAAAAAACTATGCATGGTGTTTATAGATTTAGAAAAGGCGTATGACAGGGTGCCAAGGGAAGTTTTAAGGTGGGCATTAATGAGGAAAAATGTCCCAAAAATGTATGTTAATTTGATCCAGGATATGTATGAAGGGTCGAGTACTAGTGTCAAGAGTCGGTGTGGAGTATCAGAAGGTTTCAGTATAGGAGTAGGTGTGCACCAGGGGTCAGCTCTAAGCCCCTACCTGTTCTCAGTGGTAATGGATGAGGTTTCAAAGGAGATACAGGGTGAGATACCATGGTGTATGATGTTTGCGGATGATATAGTTCTGATAGGAGAAAACCTAGAAGTTGTCAATAATAGGTTAAATGAGTGGAGGTTAGCCCTCGAAGAAAAGGGATTGAGAATTAGTAGAAATAAAACTGAGTATATTGAGTATGATTTTGGACAAAGAGACCAAGAAGTTGAAGGAATGAGGAGACAACTGACAATAGATGGTGATGTGATAGGTGAAGTTGAGAGCTTCAAATATTTAGGATCTTATGTTCAAAAGGACGGGGGCTTTGACATTGATGTAAAACATAGGATTAAGTGCGGGTGGATGAAATGGAGAGAAGCATCGGGCGTGTTATGCGATAAGAGAATTCCAATTAGGCTGAAAGGTAAATTTTATAAAAGTGTAGTGAGACCAACTATGCTGTATGGTTCAGAGTGTTGGGCGGTTAACAGGAGAATAGAACAAAGTATGAGTGTCGCGGAAATGAGAATGCTTAGATGGTTGAGTGGAGTGACAAGAGAAGATAGAATAAGGAATGAATACGTGAGAGGTAGTGTTGGTGTAGCGCCAATTGTGGACAAGATGAGAGAAAATATGCTGAGATGGTTTGGGCATGTGATGAGGCGAGAGGAAACGAATGCAGTAAGAGTGGTTATGAAGATGGACGTTGAAGGGAAAAGAGGAAGAGGAAGACCAAAAAAGAGATGGTTGGAGACTTTGGAGAATGACATGAGGGCTGTCGGTGTGTGCAGAGGAGATGTGATTGACCGAGTAAAGTGGAGGTGTAGGACTAGGGTGGCCGACCCCAAATAGTTGGGAGGAAGGCGAAGTAGAAGAAGAAGAAGAAGATTTACATATAAATCCGAGCTCTAATTATTATACTCTGGTAGTTCGACGCTTTAATATTGTTAATATTGTGACACTATAGTATACAGAATGCTAATATAAACTCTTGTTTAATTTTTTTAATATCATCCGGATATAGTTGATATTTAAAGTTCATACATGATAAATTACATATTAGAAAAAATCCATGGACAATGTCATGATTAAACAATTTTTAACAATACCCATAACATGTAATTAGTGGCGTGCCCAGGATTTCAAAATGGGGGGGGGGGTTTAAAGAAGGTCCAGATTATCACTATTGTAGGCCCTAGAATTTAGACCTAGGTACTGAACATAAAAAAAAAATAAATAAAAATAGGTTATCAGAAAGTAAGTCCTATAATATAATATATTATAGAAATATACTAATATAATAAGCTACGAATAAGGCACTACGCAAGAACAAAAGTAAATTTTAGCTTTATATCACATAGTTACGCTTCAACCAAAAAATGGATTATCAATGATTTATCAATATTGCAGTAAGTTGTCCTTAGTGAGTTACTGTATACGCTCATATACGGACGTATACCTGCGTATCGTCTATTTTTCAAAAGGTATACTCTGTGTTTGACAAATACGTTATTGCATTGATTTTAAATACTAAATATAATATTTATAATCAATGGTTATGGGCATGATTAAAGATAAACTGGTTGCCGAACGAGTAATTCTAATTCAATATTTTATTGACATTCACAAGTTCTTATCAAAGTACTCTGATTACTAGCGCTTCCGGTAGTGAACATTTTAAACTATAATTAATAACCATAGACATAAAAGATCTTATAAACATATGTCTATGTTAATAACCGATTGAATATAACATAATGTACCATAAAAATGAATAAATTATTAAATTATCTACTATATTTATTAATAACCTAGGTATATTATTAACCATGATTAAAGATATTAAGATATATGCAATACTGCTAAATACTAATATTGTATTTATTTTTTTTTTATTTAATAAACTGAATTTACTTATTCATATTTTATAAACTGTTGTTATTGTCATTTATTACCTAATTTAATTTATATATCCACATTAAAAAAAATTATCCTTATATAAAAATGCCGAGGTGTTGTTGTATAAGAACCCCGCATTTTATTTCAAAAACTCTTTTCGGAATACCTCAAGATGAGGAAAAAAAGAAATTATGGGAAAATTCTTTAGGTATATTACTTAAGAAAAATAATCATATTTGTGCTATCCATTTTAAAATGTGTGATGTTAAAAGCACTTGGGAATCTGGTAAAGGGTCAAACAAGTACACTGTAAGTGTTAAATTTAATAATATATTTATAAGTTTATTTCAAAAAAATTAAAATGTATTAATATACATTATCTTAATAATTTACAAACATTTAAATTATACTAAATATATTATTAATTATTAGATATGTTTGAAAAGATTAAAACTTAGAAAAGATGCAATACCAATACCATATATTAATGAAAATCAAGAATCTACAGACACAGAGGTTTGTTTTAATCTATTTGTTACTTTTACATTCAAAAATTATACATAGAAAGTAAAAATTATTAAAAAAATTAATTATATTATATTATAATATAATTTATATTATATTATAATATAATTTATATTATATTTATCTTTAATCATGGTTATGGGTATGCGTTCGGATGTTAAAACTCATACATGTTAAAGACAATTTAAGTCGTCTAAATTTAACTTATTCTGCGGCGTGTTGTTCCGCTGCTGATAACAATTCGTATCAGTGAATCTGTGTATTACGAAAATAGGCAACGATTGCGATTTAAAAAATAATAACTTTTATGAATTATGAATATTGAATGACAAGTGAATACAATGTGTAATACAAAATACTATTATATAATTTTCTTGATCCGATGGGGGGGGAGTTAACCCCTATCCCCCCCCCCCTTGGACACGCCACTGCATGTAATATTAATTATATATAAAGAAATATCCATTGCGTTTATCAAGATTCAGGTAAGAAAGAAAATAAACAATTTGATCAATTTATGGCCGTCATATGATAACATAGATTGGTATAACCGTATAAATACGGAACTGTTTTTGCTTTTAGTTCGTATAAATGCGTAGGTAAGTCAATATGAGTATTCCACCATGTCACATTTTCACATATGTATTTGTTGTATATTTACTCAACTGTTCGAAACCTATCGAGTGGAATAAATTAAATAAACAAATAAATAAACGTTAAGGTCGTGCCTGTACGACAGAGAATTTTATTTTTATTGTATTTTGACTCATATGAATGTCATACATAAAATATCTGTATCAATGTCCTTAAACATACATATATCAACCACAATGATAATATAACGGTTTTTGATATTATATCATATTCGGCTCGGGATCAATTAAATAAAATAAATACTAATGATATCATTGTCATTTTCAAGTCTGCATAACGCGGATGATTATGGTTGATAAGTTCACTCTTCGACACATTATTGAGTGAATTATTTGATCCAGTATTATAATTTTTATAATATTTAAATTTCAAGTTCAACATATTTTGTATTTATCGTATTTTATTATTAATAATTGTATTGTCGTCAATTGTCATTGGTTACTTTACGATTTTCCCATTTTTGCTGTTGATGTAACGTGTGATATTCGTAATTTAGTAATTAATTTTGAGCAATCGGAGAAATAATAAAATAAATAAATATAAATAATATACATTATTAAACAAATAGTGCTTAGGACTTTATGATCTAAAAAACTTTAAAATATACAAGTCTTTATGCCCTTAAAAATTATCTTATGCTCTGAAAGTATTCAAATATTCTAAAATATGTACTTATAAATATTTTATTTTTCATTAAAAATCCGAAAATTAGAAATTTATTTTTATAAACTGTAATTATTAATTAATTTTATTATTATTTTTAATTTCGTCTCAATTTTCAACATCTCAATCTTAATTTATAACATAATTGATTTGTTTTATTTACATTGTTTTTATCACAGTTATACAATTATTAATTTAATTATTATATCAAGTTAGTATTGTTAAATACTTTGTATGCATAAATATAAAATAACAATTACATAAATAAGACATAATGTCTTATCAGTGGTAATCATTCTTGAAGCGATTTTAAATGTTTTTATGGCGAGTAGTCTCACTAACAGCTTGTAATTGAATTATTTATTTAGATTTATTGAATTATTTGCATTTTCATTACCAATTTTTATTTATGTAAATGTATTGTTCTCTTCCGCGCACCAGTCACTCTAAATTGTTCGATCGAATTTGTCTTGCTCGCGTCTTCGATTCGTCAAACAAGTCGTACGTTTCGTATGTTTCAACTCTTCAAGCACACAATCTTAAATTCTAATTGAGGCCAAATAAATGTATACCATTTACCATTAATTGGAGAAAAGTCTATTACTATTTTATTACCAATACTGAAATTTAGTGGAATATATTTAATTTAGTCAGTATCGTAACATGTTGTTTCAACGCTTTTAACGGCATTACATCAACGCCATCAATATTCTAAATTCCCCGTTCAGTGTCAAGTAAGCAGCTTATAAATATCTTTTTTATTACATAACACCATACAGCAGTTTCAAGCCTACCCAGGGCCGGCGCAAAGAGGGGGACGAGGTGTGTCCTGGCACCAGGCCTTATTAGAGTTACACAAACAAAAAAACAAAATAATTATTATACTCATGAGCAATATTTTAATGTTTATAAATGTAATGATATTAATTGTGTGATTTATAACTTATAATAATGCATTTTATTATTATTTTTACCAACGTCTCTATTAAACGAGTAATTTATAGATATAATGAATTGGTTATTAGTTAAACCAAAAACTACACGTAATCTAGTAATTTCATTTCTTGATTTTATATTTTATAAGTTTTTAAATTAATCACACATGATTATTTTACCAGTATTTAAAACAGACCATTGGGTACTATACAAATATTATGATGTATTTACATTTATTATTATATGATATTATAACTTAATATATTTAACTCATGTTTTTATATCTTATATATTTTTAATATATCTGTATGTATTAAAAGAGGATTTTAGTAATACATATTTATTTAACCAATTATTGAATTTATTAAGATAATTAAAACATTTGGAAAGACAATGTTATGAAAGGTACTTATGTAGGTTCATATTATATAATCTAGACATATATAGTTAGTTGTAACGCCATACTAATAAGCATCGAAGTACTCTTGATTTGAAAACTAATGATTTGTAAGTAAAAATATCACTAAAAAGAACCGGATGGGCCTCGCTCTGCTGTACAGTTAGGGGTGGAGTGCACCTCGCTTATAGGATAGGTCATTATTATAATGGATTTGTTAAATTTGAATGCAATGATAGATATCATTGTATACGAATAACGATTCTGAACGGAGTTCATATGTTAGTCTAGAATATAATACAATGTTATTTATAAATATTATATAAGTATATTTTATTTTTAAACGAAAAATTTAGAAAAACCGAAAATTTAAATTATCTATAAATAAGTCAAAATATGTCAAAATACTTTGAAATTTTAACCATGTATAGAAAACGTCAAAATAAAGATTTAATGATAATTTCAAGTTGTTGCGGTTTTTCGTTTTTGAGTAAGGGCATTTTAAAAAAACCGATATCATTTGTCAGTCTAGAACATTCTACATTATATTATATTTTACATGTAATTTTATGTCAATATTCGATGTTCAAACGCTTATAAAAAAAAATTGTGCCTATGGATTTTAATAATTTTTGAATGACATTAAGAACTACTTCTGTGGAATCTTCGATTAAATTTTCAAGTATTTTGTAGAAGCCAAATTTTTTTTATCACCGATTATAAAAATAAAATGTAAAAAAATCGAATATTTTAAATGACTATAAGTGGCTTAAAAATCAATATAATATTTTGAAAAAAATATTGCATAAAAGAAATACCAATCTTAACAGCTGGTAGAAATTTCAAAAATCTACGACTTATACTTTTTGAATTATAACAAATATTTAAAATCGTCTGAGAATAAATCGCTATTTTATGCAATTTCTTAAATATTTAAATTTCAAACAGTCGTACAATTTTTTCCTCTTAGTCCGGTAGAAATTTTTTTAAAGATTTTTGAAGAGTAGCTCATAGATAACCTAGTGTTAAAATTTTGAACCTTAAGTATGAACAAAAAAAATTTTATGAATTTTTATCTACAAAATAACATGCAAATTATCGTGATTTTTACACATTTTATACAAATTTGAGAATTAAGGGCTTATAAAAAAAAATTGAGTTAACTGATCACCGATATTTTTTAGTTACGATAAGTTTAACTTATTATAAACCTAGTATAAAATTTTCAAGAGTTTTCGCTCAATCAATTAAATTTTATAGATGTTTAAAAACAAAAATTTAACAAAAATCGAAAATATAAATTGTCTATAAATAAGTCAAAATATGTCAAAATACTTTGAAATCTTAACCATGTATAGAGAACGTCAATATAAAGATTTGGTGAAAATTTCAAGTTGTTGCGATTTTTCATTTTTGAGTTAGAGCATTTTAAAAAAAACCGATATCTTTGTCAGTCTAGAATATTATACAGTATATTATATTTTACATGTAATTTTTTGTCAATATTCGCTGTTCAAACGCTTATAAAAAAAAATTGTGCCTATGGATTTTAATAATTTTTGAATGACTTTAAGAACTACTTCTGTGGAATCTTCTATTAAATTTTCAAGTATTTTGTACGAGCCAAATTTTTTTTATCACCGATTATAAAAAAAAAATGTAAAAAAATCGAATATTTTAAATGCCTATAAGTGGCTTAAAAATCAATATAATATTTTGAAAAAAATATGACATAAAGGAAATACCAATCTTAATTGCTGGTAGAAATTTCAAAAATCTGCGACTTATACTTTTTGAATTATAAAAAATATTTAAAATCGTTTGAGAATAAATCGCTATTTTATGCAATTTCGTAAATATTTAAATTTCAAACAGTCATAAAATTTTTTCCTCTAATTCCGGTAGAAATTTTTTTAAAGATTTTTGAAGAGTAGCTTATACATAACCTCGTGTTAAAATTTTGAACCTTAAGTATGAACAGAAAAAATTTTATGAATTTTTAACTACAAAAAAACTTGCAAATTATCGTGATTTTTACATATTTCGTATAAATTGTAACTTTGAGCACTTATAAAAAAAAATTGTGACTTACGATTTTAGATTTTTTTTTATCAGTTAAGGAACAACTTATAAGAAACCTTGTATTAAATTTTCAAGATTTTCTGGCCGGCCAAAAAAATTTAATCGTTATTTTAAAAAAAAAAATTAAAAAAATTGAAAATTTCAATTGTCTATTAATAGCTTAATAAAAGTCAAAATACTTTGAAAATTTTATGGTGTATAGAGAACGCTAATCTAAACATTTGGTGAAAATTTCAAGTATTTACATTGATTAGTTTTTGAGTTATAGCAAAATAAAAAATTTGATTATGTCGAAAACTGGTTTTGCGTAAAAACTCCCGTTTTTCCCAAATTTTTTTATGGTTTTTCCCGTCGCATTTAAAAAATATTGGAAATTTTTAACTTTTGACCCCCCAAAGTACCAAATAGATTCACTTTCCTTTCAGAAAAGTTGCTACATAAGGCAATCGAAGCATTTTTACTGCCCCAAAACGTGTCGACAGACACAAAAAAAAAAAAAAAAAAAAAAAAACACACATCATTGTAAAATCAATACATTCTTCACTCCGTTCAGAATCTAAAAAATGTTGTTATAGGAATCAAAATAGGGTAATGATAACTATGATATTAAGTTGCCTCAGTGACAACATACCTATCGTTTAGTTGTAGAAACAAAAATAATATTGTTGTTCATAGTTAGTTATAGTTACTAAATGTTTTGTTATCAGAATTAATCTTGATTTGGTATCGACCACTTAAAAAAATAATTAATGCATTCATTGCTATAGACAAAGAAATGAGTTGTGGCTACAGATAATTATCGAACCATACTGTTAGTATTATAAAACAAGTTTATACATAGTGATTTAGATATGAATTG
This sequence comes from Sipha maydis, assembly GCA_034509805.1. Lineage (NCBI taxonomy): Eukaryota > Metazoa > Arthropoda > Insecta > Hemiptera > Aphididae > Sipha > Sipha maydis. The sequence goes on along the minus strand of JASXSY010000023.1, from coordinate 2,866 downwards.
TTATGTATACACAACATGTATACATAACAATTAGTAACCTAATGATTTGCTGTAGATGAATTATTCATCTACAGCAAATCATTAGATTACTCATACTACACATGAAAGTACTTACTTGTTTTTTTAAGACTACTGAGCTATTTAATGACTGTATCATTTTTGTTTTGTTATAATTACTAAAATGGTTGAGTTGGTTGTACACAATTATTTGTAACTAATACAAACTTGTTGTATGTTATATATAAAACACATTAATAAATATGACTACAAATTATGGGCGTAACACGTTTCCACCAAAAGTAGACCTTTCCCTTTTCCATCAAAGGTGTATCTTTCCTTTTTCCACCAATATATATTTCCACCAAATGAGATCCACCTAATTGTTTGGTTAACTAATTTACCAAAATAATTTGTATACTATGCTTATATTAAAACCTTTAATGAAATAATAAGTATATTAAAAATACTAATGCTGGGTTGAAAAAAAATGATATATTAGTGTATTTAGCTATGTATATAATATTATTGTACCCATTCATATATATATATATATATATATATATAATTGGTTGATATTTTTTTTCAATCGTAGAATACCTATACTTTTTGGATAGATGTGAAATGTATATATATATATATATATATATATATATATATATATATATATATATATATATATATATATATATAGTATATAAAGTTATTTTGTAGAAATAAAAGGTTCAACATTTTAACACTAGGTTATCTATAAGCTACTCTTCAAAAATCTTTAAAAAAATTACTACCGGACTTAGAGGAAAAAATTTTATGACTGTTTGAAATTTAAATATTTACGAAATTGCATAAAATAACGATTTATTCTCGAACGATTTTAAATATTTGTTATAGTTCAAAAAGTATAAGTCGCAGATTTTTGAAATTTCTACCAGCTGTTAAGATTGGTATTTCCTTTATGTGATATTTTTTTCAAAATATAATATTGATTTTTAAGCCACTTATAGGCATTTAAAATATTCGATTTTTTTACATTTTATTTTTATAATCGGTGATAAAAAAAATTTGGCTCCTACAAAATACTTGAAAATTTAATAGAAGATTTCACGGAAGTAGTTCTAAAGGTCTACTTTTGGTGGAAACGGGCATGGCCCCAAATTATAATTATAAAAGTATTTTATTTTAATATAAATTATAATCATCATATTATATATAAGGGACTCAAATTATTATTAGAAAACTATTTGTAATTACAAAATAATATAAATATTAGGATTACATGACATGTGATGACATATTTTACTCAAAATATTGATTTTATTTTAATGTTAATGATATGTTGTAAACAAAATATAACAATTTTCTTAGAATTTTATAAATTATAAATTTAAGTTATGTTATAAAGACATATTCACCATAACTTATTAACCATATAAAAATTAAAAGTAACCGTATAAAAAGACTCATTCCATGTATTTTCTAAAATTAAAAAATTAAAACTAAAATTATTATTTAAAATAACATAAGTTTCATAAATTATATATTTTTTACAAAGTTATGCTGAAGTAAATATAAACTTTATTGAAAATTGTAATGTATTGTGTCTTTGTGTATACCAGTAGTGGTTTGTGTTATAATGAAGTTGGATATTTTTTTTTAAATTGTATAGTTTAAGAGTTATGTTGAAATGTAATGTAATAATGTTGGGGAAGTAAATGCCTAAGGAATTAGCTTTTTCCTCATCGGAAATATAAAGTGAGCAGCTTTTATTTTTAAACGATGCGAGAAGTTTTTTATTTCTAATAGACTGTTTTTGGCTATCCATTAGGAACTAGGGTGTTTAAGGCATAGATTTTGTATCCCATTGATGAGGGGAACCCTGTTCGACATCTTAAACATTTCGGATCCATCACAGGGCTTCAAACCCCCTTCCCAACGGTAATTCAATTTATTCTCCTCTTCCCGTTGTTATGAAGTCTCTGTACTCACTCATTGTGTACATTTGATTGCCCATGACGAGGGCGATACGGTCGTACTTAAAGGCAGATAAGGCTATCGAGATACCCGGATTTTCTCGGTGGGATCACTAATTATATTGACGAAAATAGGTCTATGACACACAACGCCATTATACATGCACATACATACAAATAAAAGTTAACAAGTATTATAATACTGATATTAATTAATGATATTAATACTAGTATTTATAATACTGATAATATATATTTATAAATCTAGCTTAAATCTTTAATCTATAGCTATCATAGTATTACTGAGCAGTGAGGGAGTCCGCTTTACATAAATTGTCGTGCAAACGGAAAATAGTGGGGCCTTTATTAACTAACCGTCATTGGCGTTTATCTTAGAATTTGGTTATTATTTTTGCGCTTCTCGACCACAGCTATTGTTGTCATCAATCAATATAAATCATTAGTAGAATCGAATACAGACGTTACAGTACTGTTTCAATTATTCACTAAGTCATTTGGTATTTAGCTTTCTGTTTTAGTGTAGTCAGTTTTCACTGTATATCTTTACTTCTTTAATATTACGTATTTATTTATTTTTTTTACTTTAGAAGATTCTGGAGGAGTTTAGTCGTTTAGATGGTAGGTACATTTTTGTATTATAATGTTAACCCTTTCAAACCTGAACTTTTATTATCGGGTAAAAAAAATTAATACTTATTTTTTTGAATTGTTTATATAATTATAAAACAACTTATATTTTTTAATTTTTTTTTTACATATTTTTAGCTGAGATTTAAGTATGTACACTATAGTGTACATTGGGTCTCAATGGATACCTTTATTCAAAAAATATTTTTCGTTGGAAATGAAAGCTAAGGTACATTATTGAAATAAATAAA
>JASXSY010000022.1:0-159097 GCA_034509805.1 Sipha maydis | reverse complement strand
GTAGTACATTTTTTATATTTTTATAATTATTAATTAAATAAAGTATTATTTTTTTAATCGTGATCTTATTTTAAATATATTATATTATAATTTAAGATTTATATTATTTTTAACCGTCATAAACATATTAAATTGCGTTGTTTTCATTTACTTTTATGCGATTTTCTATATATTTTCTTCAATTTAAAAATTATATATTTTTGATATTCTTATTCATATTTGAATCTTGTCACTTTTCTTCCGAGGTTATGATTGATTTACACAATCATTTAAAATTTATATTTGCCGATTTAAATATAAGAATGTATCTTATTAATAAATATTTTAATCAAGTAAGTTGCCAAAGAGTCTACAAAAGTAATTTTTATTAGTTTTAATAACACAATTTAATTTAAAATTATTTGTGAATATTAATGGAATAAATATTTTAATAACACTTAGATAGACACCTATTAATAATACTTTTGAAAAAAATTTCTTTAAAATTCATTTGATAAATGTTTTTAAATTATATTTCATACTTGTATTCGAATGAAAAGTAGATAATTAACAACAAGCCAATTCGTATACTCTCTATTAAATTATAGCAGAGGATTTAAACAAACGGTGTTTAACAATTAATTTTAACCAAGACTTTGGTTAAATTGATTAATATTAAAATTAATACCCTCTGATTTACAGAAGTTGTTCTCCGTTCGTTTATTCAATACCTTAGGAAGATAATATAATTTAAACCAGTTTTTCGGTGTGCTGTACTTTTGTTTGTACTATATATGACAGCTGTCGTATAGTGCACAGACTATTCATTTTAATTTAATTTCAATGCCTAAAAAGGACTTACAAATAAATTCCGCATGTTAGATTCCTATAAACATAAAACACATATTTTCGAAATCCCATAACCAAACGGACAAAAAAAAAAATTAAACTCCTAAAATCGCTCACTACAGATCCAAGCAAGAATCCATATTTACTTTCCAACACAAAACAAATTCATGGTCAGATTTAATAAACAAAATGTAAACATCAATTTCGTAAGTTTCTATTATTGCTTCATATCACATACTTATATTTATTTCTTCATCCTATACACACGATAACAGCCCTCATATCATTCTCAATTGTATCTCAACTTTCTCTTTTTTAGTCTTTTTCTCCTCTTTCCTCCTTTAATATTCATTTTTCTAACCACTCTACTGATTTTGTTTCCTCTTGCTTCATCACATACCCAAACCATCTCTGTATATTTTTCATCCTGTTTTCTATTGACACTACACCAGTACTACCTCTCATATATTTTTTCATTATTCTATCTTCTCTTGTCAATTCACTGCTCCATCTAAGCATATTTATTTCCACAACACTCATACTCTCAACAAAGTACTGTACATTTGCCTGTCAATTACCCAATTCTCCAAACCATATAGCATGATTAGTCTGACTACAATCATGTAAAATTTACCTATCAGAACATATAATCAGTGTTGGGACTTATATAGATAAATGTACGTAGAAAAATATCTAGATAAAAGTTTTTATTATCTATAATATTATTTAGATTAAAATATACTAGTCATTTTATTACTATCAGATGAAAACTTCAGTTATCAATACCTAAATCCAAATTTTCAATATTTTTAAAAAAATCAAAAAAACCGGGAAATTTTACGCAAAATCACGTTTTTACAAATTACATTTTTTTTAAATGCTCTAACTCAAAACCAAAAATCGCAACAACTTGAAATTTTCACCAAATCTTTATATTGACGTTTCTATACATGGTTAAGTTTTCAAAGTATTTTGACATATTTATAGACAATATAAATTTTCGATTTTTCTAAATTTTTCGTTTCAAAATAAAATATACTTATTACAATATTTATAAATAACATTGTATTATATTCTAGACAAACATATCATCTCCGTTAAGAATCGTTTTTCGTATACAATGATACCTATCATTGAATTCAAATTTAACAAATCCATTATAATGACGTATCCTATGAAAAGTCGCACTTCACCCCAAAGTGTACAGCAGAGTGAGGCCCATCCAGTTTTTTATTTTACTAATATGTAGGTAATAGGTATATTTATTGAATTTAAGTAATAGCATTAGGTATTTTAAAAACATAAAATCAATGGTAGATGTAATATGTACACCAAAATATTTGATTTTTTAATGGAGAAGATTAATTTATAAATAAATATATATTGATAATTCAATATACTTATCGTTCTAGTGGTGTATTTTAGAATTTTTGAGGGGCTCGGTCTTCAAAATATGTGTAGTATACAGACAAGGCTATATATTATATGGTGTACAATCTTGCGGGTCCCTACTTGGAAATTTCTGGTTATGCAATGCATAATTTATGCCGTAATTATCCGTATATCCGATATTTAAATGTTATAATTGTTATCTTTATTTTTTATCTAGACAAATCACTTTTATCTATTACCTTTATCTAGTTAAATTCCTATTAATAACCTATTATCTTTATCTAGATAATGTTTTTATCAATTCCCAACACTGCATTTAATCACTTTTTGTATCCGATAACGATACAATCAGTTTTTCGCGGGTCTAAGCTCAAACCACGTACGGATCGAGATTCAGCAAAAAGGGTTCAACTTCAATCGCGGTGCACACCACCGGGGTTAACCATGCGTGGCGTAAAACCATTGGTATCCATAAGCCCAGTACGCGCATACATGCTGTGTTTTTGGACGACACATCCTTCTCCAATGTCGATTCGACACTTTATACGTCGGAACGGTGCTCGCGAAATAATTCGGATGACCGGAGACGATGGAGCTCTGACGGAAACGATGATAGTGCGCGGCGCTTGCAAGCGACCTAAGGAGAACGTGATTCGGAGACCGAAAACCGCAAAGTCGCCCAATTTCCTCGTCCCACCGGCGTTAGAGGTAATGCTCAGCGGGTGGACGGTCGTGGGGGGTCTGGTTTTTTTAATCTAACATAAATACCCACGCATACAAAATAACGCAGTGTACGCCGACCGTCCGCCGGGCGCTTCCGCCTCGGCCGCACACACGTGCACTGAGCACACCAACAGCGCACGGCGTGTGAACGGTAAAGTATTACGGGTTCGTTCGGTGTGTCCGGTACCGTTGCATCGGAACGGACGTCCGGGCCAGGGTTAGGTTTGCAAGCCGAAGCGCGCGACTGCGATGTTACGCGCGGCACTCGGCAATCTGCATCCGGGTCGCCATGACAATAGCGCTGCGGGGAAATTCGCGTTTCTCGCGGCGTTGGCGAAACGACGACGCCGAAACGGGAACACGTTGATCGCCGGGCGGCGCGACGTGCACTCTCGTAGGCCCGCGGCTCGAAAATGGTCCGGCGCCGACGGAAATCCGAATGATTCGGTCGCGTGCGTCGCGGCCGGGGACAGATCTCTTCGGAGAGGTGTACGGAGAAGCGACGTTTGGAACCGCTGTGATCTCATGATCCTGTACGGTTTTGGGCGGTGCCAACATATCAATCGGCAAACGTTCGACGGCTAGCACACGACTGTTCACGAACGCACAGCGAACAACGATATCTAAAAGGATTTCGTCGAAATTTTCTATTGATTTTTCCATCGTTACACGTTTGTTTTACACCGGGATACCGGAAATCGAGAATCGGAGTAGCCGTGCAATCGGGAGAAGCGAATGGGCGAAAATGTAACTGCAAATTATTTTTCTTGCCAACTGAAAACATTCATGTCGGATTATAATAAGAGGCAAATTACATTAGATTCACTGCGGGTAGGGTCACTACTATAATTATACATATTACTGCAATGGGTTGATATAAATTACAAGTAGATAATATATATATAAGCTTATGAGCTTGATTAATCGTTACAACAGTATCTTCACCGTTGGTCCGCTCGTGTGGTGAATATTGTACCAAACAAATCGATGGAAAAGTTGGTCATGGATAATATTTTAAGTTGGTCGCACCAAAAGATAGCCGATAAACAAATGAAATCTATATTTCTTATTATATTATTACTTTTAACATCTTTGGTCGAAAAAAACGAAACGCAATGTAACGATAGATTTCATTATAATTATTATGATATGGGGCGACAATTAGAACGTTTAATTATACGTTTTGACGTCACAGTGGATATTTCACTGTTTTGTACTTCTAGACATCATTAACGAACAAGCGTGTTTCGTCGCTAACACACCTGGTTTAGTATTCCATTTCGTCCATTAGATTTGTTTGCATGAGAACTTACTATAATGATAACATAAACCGTACTGTGGCATTAAATGGAATAGATTTTTAACCTAAAATCGTTAATATATTCGTTTGATTAAAAGCTACAATTTATGGGCACTATGTAATTAATTCGTACAATAATTACTATATGTCGTTATAGTAAGCTCATACGTTCAAAACAGATGTAATCACATTACATCGAATTTATTTTATTTCATAACAGTTAACAGTTAACCATTAATCTGTTCGTGCACCAGCAAACATTATAATATAGTGTTTATCTCTATGAATTATTATTTTGGTAATTGTATTAGTATAAGTAGTATTATGTACATTTAATTGTTGATTACTTTTGAGTAAAGATTAAATTACATAAGATGCGATCGAATTTCTACACAGTGGATTCAATTAATCATAACTAGATAAAAAAATTATAAGAAATCATTATCTTAATTAGTTCAACGATTTTCAATAATCATTTTTATTGTAAGCAAAATAACAATGAAACAGTGAAATCTAAGAAGACTTGAATTATATTTTTATATTAATAAATTCTAGTTCAGCAGAATATAATAATATCAATAAAGAATTAAATCTTTTAATTTGACAAGTCATTTATAATTACTGAATGGTTTTATGTTTTACTAAATGTTTTTATAAATGTATTACTGCAAAATTTCTCAAAATTGTAGTTGTATATATTTTATACATGTGTTACAAGTCATTCCAATCCGTCATAGTATAAAGTCGACGATAGAAATAAACGATATAAAATAATTAGGTAAATAAAGTATGATTTGAATTTTCAGAACGTGATGAGTTTATAATTAAAATGATAATCAAAATATTAGATTGAAAAAGAATAAATAAATACCCAAATGTAAGTAAATATGATTTGAATTGATTAAAAATATATACCGTATAAAAATGCTTTGGAGTCAATAAAAGTGATACAATATCAAATTAAAATGCTAAATTGAAAGTTTAGATCATTGTAACTGAGAGTGTCATATTGAATATAGAATTAAATAAGTGGAATTCAGTGACAACATTTTTTTAGTAATATTTAAAATCTACCTTTTAATAATTCAGAATTACATCGGATGCTATTAAAAATCGAAAAAATATCCGAAGAAGATACTATATAAATATATCTGATTTAACAACTGAATCAGAGGATGTGAGTAGATAATCTGAAATAAATGATGATAGAAACTATGATCAAGTCAACAGTAGTCATAAGTGATGATAATAATGACCATGACATTAATAATAATGCTGATACGACGATTACGATAATTATGCTGCAAATAATGATGACACCTATTACGATGAAAATTATGAGAACAATGACGTGTGAAATGAAAACTAATGAATCCTATTTAAAATTATTTAAATCGTTCAATTTAATTTTGTAATATTGTATTCAATCAATTTAAATAATTATATAAGAAGAATTATTTGTTAGTTTTATAAATAAAATGTTGGTTCAGTTTATTTAAGTCAAATTACAATGTATAATGTATAATGATCTTAAGCCTACTGTATTAAACATATTGTACATTTTTATTTATTTATCTTTTTTTTTTTTTGTTTTTGTTAACGATATTATTGATATTTTTTTTTTTTTCTTACTATAACCAAGTTATTATAAATTAATATAAAATTATGATCTTTCGGCGTTTTTAAGTAGGCAATTTGCTACATGATTGTGTATACTGTTCTACTGTGTATTAATAGTTCTAAATGGTAAACCTACCATTAATTCTGAGTTTGTAGAATTGTAATGAACGGATCTCGCTTAACACTTGGTTTAAACATGAAAAAAAATATCTGTTATTCATATAAGATATTGGTACGGAATTAGAATAGAAATATTTTATCCATGAAAACAGTTAAAGAAATATCATTAGTATTCGATTGATATAAAATTGAAAATTATTATTTTTAACGTACATATTATACCCAACTGTGATTTACAGATAAGAATATTATGATCAAAAATAAATTAATGATCTATGATTTCATAATTTATCGTAAACTTTGCACATTTTGGTCAAAGTTAAAGAAACAAAATTATATATTTATTTTTATTAATTTATAATTATACCGATTGTAATTGAAACTATTTTATCAAATTTTGATTAAAAAGATAAAAATATTTTACGTAATGTACATTTAGGCGTTAGAATTTAAAAGAAACAACTCTTTTGCCTAAATTTCAACCGATTAAGCAACGTCGTATTGTTCATTGATCCGCCATTCGAAATAAATTTACACCTGTTATTGTATTTATGATACATTTTTTTTTAATTTATATTTTGTTATAATTATATTATTAAAAAAATATGATGGCATAATGTATAAATGTTTTTCTGTTGTAATAATTAAAATATTATATTGTAATAAATACTTCAATGTTAGTAGATATAATAGGGACTTCAGCTAGCCCTCCCTTTTAAAGAATCCTCTCAAAGCAACCCGAAATACACTTATAAAACACCATTCACACCTTAAAATGCAACATTCAACACAGACAAACCTAACAAAACCCGTAACTTTCTCCTTAAACGCAACAATTGACATAGAAAACCCTTACCATAATTGTTACCTTCCCTTTAAAGTGCTACACTCAACACAGTCAAATATAACAAAAACGACGTTCCTACTCTTAAATGCTACGCTTAACACAGTCAATCCTTACCTCACCCTTAAATAAAACTCTTATCACAAACTAATCTAACCATCACCCTCTAAAAATTCAAATTTTATCACATATAAACTTAACCATTACCTTCTCCTTAAAATAGATCTCTTATCACAGACAACTATATCTTAATTCTTCCTCCATATCAACATTTTTGATATCAGCTATAATACTTGAAACCTATCTCAAGCCTTGCTTATTCAATACTTTCTCACCTTTATCCCAATACAGTCACATCTAATGAAAACCATACCTACATAACTTAAAAAAAACCAAAAATGTAAATTTGTACAGGTCCTCTTTTAACTAAATGCATGATAAATTCATCTGTTATCTTTTCTAGCTATATTCCAAAATAATTTATATTATATATGTTTGAGTTCTCACTTTCATTAATAAACTTATAAAATGGTGGCACAAATTAAACATTGATACAATGTATAAATTTAGGTTTATGTACATCGAAACAATTTCACCATTTTTAAATAAGAACAAAATGTTAAAAAAACAAAAAATATGAAAATTGATAGTACAACAAGTTCGAAAAATAATAAATTTCATCTATTAGCCACCCTTTTTTTCCTATGGATAGTATAACGGTTCTATCGAATATTTACGATTTTTTTTTTATAATTATTAAAAATTAAACAATCCATAAGAGTTCATACAAGAGAATAAAATTAGATAAGAATTGTCAGAAATAATTTTTCAGAAAGAAATTTCACTTCATATGCGTGTGCAGGTTCTTTTTTACTTAAATCTTCAAAATTGGAAACAAGATTTTTTAAATAAAAAAGGAAATATAAATAAATATATATATTTTATTGGAACATTTACGTAACTAACAAAATTTATATACATTACAAAATATAATGTTGATGAAATTGCTATTTCAACGAATTTGATTGATCGATATTAGTGATCTTATTATTATTTTATAAATATTACTTTACATTTAACTCAAATAGTTAACTGATTACTAACATGCAACGGCATATATCTAGTCTCAATGAAGAGCCGGTTCTCTCGACTGTCGTGGACACACTTGTACTTATTTTGGAGAATGACAAAAGAGCGACCAAAGGGAAGTTTCTATACTCAATACGTCCACAGATCCAAAGATCCATAGATCAAAAGTTAGAGCAGTGATATTCTCAAATCTAAATAAATCTACGGGCTGCCAATAAGCAAATCGGTTATCATTAACGATAACGAACAATCGTTAAATTTTACTGCAAACGTTAGTCTCTTCGATCTACTTTGACTATCGAATAATTTGGATGTGTGACAATTGAAAGTATAATCGCATTCGTTTTACACTAATTACAATCTTATGTATGTACTGCGTAATATGAAATTTATACGTACAATTTTGATTCTTTCACAGGAAATAAAAACCATAAGCATGATTACAATTCTTTCGGGTATCGATTTCTTGGAACGAATTGTAAAGTAAAAGAAGAAAAACTAAAAATAAAATATGGCATTTTTGAAACCTGTACTTTTACAATAAGTATGATTCCAAAATTTAAATGTCCATACATTCATCATGTTTGACTAAATCGTAACTTTTATGGTTTCAGGAAAAGATTTTTCTGCTATTCAAATCATGATACGTCCTTATGCATTGATGGCCGTTGGCTCCGGAGAAACAATATTTGAGGCACAAAAATGTTTAACCCACTTTAAAACAATAACGAACTAATAAGAATAACCTTTTAGTCTAAGTAGTAATATATATATTACGGAAAGAGTTCGAAAATGGGTAATGTGCATATTACCCGCGTAAAGTACATGTTATCCGTGTGAATAGTATAATGTATACATTTTCCATTTTATAATTTATGAAGTAGAAAAAAAAACTAAATCATATTAATCCAAAAGCAATTTATTTATTAAGTAAATTTGTCATTGTTAAATTATTATTTTATATATGAATAAATTTAAAAATTAAATATGGTAATTTATTGGAACAGATCAAATCTGAGTAATATTTGGAGTTGCCAAGTATCCTCCCAGATTTAAATTTATTTGTACATTTTTCAAAACCATAATCATTAAAAAGATATTTTTCATTAGCTATTTTACATAAAAAAATGTTTGTAGCCGATACTTCTAATTAATAGATTGTGATTTATTCGTTATTTTTTGGTTAATTTTACGTTTCTTATTTCGGATATTACGTCATGTTTTGATTTCGTTAAATGCACCGAATTCTCATTATTTCCATAAATTAATTTATTAGAAATCTCATAAAATTTCAATTTTTAAAGAGACATTTTTATAAATTAAATACATTAACTTTAATAAGCCAAACGACTGAACTGAAAAACCGCTAGCATCGTACTGAAGTTAAAAATTATTAAATACAATATCAGTGCATACGTTTTATCAATGTGTGCAATTGATATTTTATCGTATTTTATTTTGTCAAAACACTTTATCCTATCAAAAATAGACAACATGCAAAATAAACATTTTACAAATAATATTTTTACTTTATTCAACATGCATAGATAGTGTTCACATTACCCGAGTACTTTACCCGTAACATATATATATATATCACAATTTCAAAAGCAGTTCGGGTGTTTGGGCAAGGGTTATTTTGCCCATCAAATAGTCTATAAAATCCGTGCACAGAAAATATAAATGTAATAATTAGTTAAATATAATGTATAGTTAACTTCATTCATTGTGATCAAATAGCTCACTCTTTCCTAGATATTACATAGAATGATGTGATCGTTGCATAATATCAAGAGCTGTCCGACTGGGTTAGAGCTTGGGCCACAATGCCTACCAATACAACCTGATAGCATTGTAACCTGTCATCATTCACACCATGTGCACAGAAGCACAAATTAAACAAATCGTTTAGCATATTATGTAAATTATCTAATCGGTTACATTGAAAGATCTCATTTCTAATATATATCTACTTGTATAATTCTATCACCGCATAATATTTTATAAGCAATCATAATACTTTGAGTCATGACTAAATCCTTTATTTTTAATCAGATATACAACATATTTTATAAAATTACATTGACTTTTAACAATTTTCAATGAATATATAACTCATAATTCAAACATAAAAAACAAACAAAAAAATTAATCGGAATTTTTATAAATTATAGTAATAAATATATTAAATTTCAAAAAAGAAACAAAATCAGTAGGAGTGATTATTGAAATGAACGTTGAAGGGAGAAGAGGAAGTGAAAGACCAAAAAAAATATGGTTGGTTACGTTTGGGAATAATATGAGGGTTCTTGATATGTGCATAGAGGATGTAAAAATTGAGATTAGTGGATGTAAAGGACAAAAGTGTTCAAATAATTTGGAGAAAGGCAAAAGTTTATAAGAGAAATAGATAAATTTGTGTAAATTTGATCGTTCTAAAAAACTTCAAGAATAATCCATAGCATATAATTTACGAAGTAGTATTTTAATAATAATAATGGCAACTTTACATACAATTTGATTTATAATTAGCTTAAAAAATATATAAAAATTCAAAAATAAACCTACATTTATAAAGAAGAAATAAACTTTTTTAAATGAATAATATCAAACGTCCCACGTTCTATACAAATTTTTTCGTATTTAAAAATATAAACAGTATGAAATTATATTTCTTTTATTTTAAAAAAACCCTTATATAATAAGAAATATTTTGGAGTGAAGATTGGCTTCACAGCTTAATTTATAAATTCTTAATAAAAAGATATCTAAACAAGTAAGAAATGAGTTATTATGAGAAGTTATAAGAGTTAAACTTTTTTTTCTGTATCTTCTATTTAAAGTTAGATGAGGCTAAAAATCTGTAATGGTACCTGATTAATTAAAATTTGATATTTTAATATTTCATATTTTGGTAGTGCTTTCAAAAAAAAAGTATATATATATATAAATATGATTATTCGATAAATGCATTTTTAGTAAATTTGTATTTATTTTCAATTAAATTTATCAAATAAAACATTAATTGAACTAAAAACCTGTTGTTTCAATAATACAGCGTTAAAACCTAAAATGTAAAATGTAAATTTATTATTGTTTACTAACGTATCGTATTATTCGTTTATTAGTACTTAAACTGAAATATAATAGAATATACATATTTATCAAGAGACTGGTGTTTTTATCTTATATATAAATTCGATAATCTTAACGTTATTTTTTTTTCCTTTCACATCTGTAAAAAATAAAATTTTCATTCACCGTTATCCGTCGTATACGCTCTCGTTATATCGTTGTGTCGTTAAGTATTTAGTTTCTTTAAAATGCCGAAAGTTTTTTGTTCAAAGAAATACTTAACAAAATTTGGTAGAAATGCTTTTTTTACAGATGGCGATATTTTATTTTATTTTATAAAATTTGTTGGGCCAAAGTTAATGGCATATAAAAGTTAATAAAAGGTTTACTGTTATACAGCAATTAAAAACAAGCAAACATACGATTGGTGAACCGTCAACAAAATTTAAATATAAAAAAACAATATTTGTTTACATCAAGTGCATCAAATAATAATAAAAAGTCTATATTCTCAAAATATTTGTGTAAGGCTATATTGTGTGCTAATATACCCTTACATAAACTCACAAATATTGAACTTCGATCATTCCTTGAAAATAATACATTGCATGATATCCCAACGGAGTCTACTTTAAGAAAGACATATGTTGACGATTGTTACAATGAAACAATGGATTTTATAAGAAAAAATATTACTGGAAAAAAAAAAATTGGGTCTCATTAGATGAGACAACTGACGTAGAAGGTTGATTCATTGCAAATGTTATTGGTTGATGGGCAAAGTGTAATATTTTTATTAACATCTGAAGTTCTAGAAAAGGTTAACTTTTTAAAAATAGCAAAGCTTTTTGATAAATCTATGTTTCTTTTGTAGCTAGATGGTATACAACATGTAACCCAGTAACGTGCTTTTATTTCTGAGTGACGCCGCTCCATACATGATAAAGCCTGGTTATTCTGTTATTGCTGTTTCATACTATTGCATATATTTCAAAGAAATACAAGATTTATTACATTAACTGGATTCGAGTGTCAAAAATTCTATTATTGAGACAAAACTTCTATTTATCAACAATTCTCTAGAACCTAACTTGGTTTTTATACACGCAAATTACGATTTTTACTTTCAACGATAATGCAAATTGAAAGTCAGAATCTTTAATTAATTATTATTAATTAATAATATATATAATATTTGATTTTAATTAATTATTAATAATGTAAACAAAAAAATTATATGTATATTTTGTTGTATTTTCGTTTTATTTTTATGAATATATTTATATTCGTTTTTTTTTTTTTGTGCACATTTTGCTAATTCTGCCATAGGAGATTATATGTTATAAGAAACTTCTCATCACTATTAATGAGTTTTGGACCGTGGTCATGTTTAGCTTTCTTTTGTTGTGCTTTGATAAATTTTTAAAATGAAAATCAGGAGGAAATTAATAATTGACTCAATGAGATTGAAAAATTTACAATTAAAAACAATTTTTAAAGGGGTATATATATAGAATGTATATAATTTTCAATTTGACATTTTACAAATAAATATACTCCTAAATAACTAACTAAATAAACTAAATATAGAATTTAAAAGTTTATTTTGGTTCAAGTAATGTGCATTACAGAAATATATATGTGGAGTATATTAACAAGGAATAGAAATATGCAATAATTTAATGGTTTATTAAAGTGATTCATTTTTATACTTATGTTATTGTGTAAAAACAGTGTTTCATAATTTATTTTTAAATAATTCAGTATACTGCACTTATCATATAAGAGACATAGTATGAATAGTAGATCAACACTAAAATGTAATAGAAATCAGATTCCATTAAAAAAAGTACAATGTTTAATAATATACAATACTATATTTTGTAAAAGTAAAGTACTTCTTCTTGAAGTTCCTCTCTAAACGGAGGTTGGAAATCATCATATTAATCTGATTATTCTCTTTGAACACCTTGAATAACTGATCACTGCTTCATCCAAACCACTGCCTTAGATTTTGTATCCAATTTGTTCTAGGTCTCCTTTACTTCTTTTACCACAAATATTTCCGTTTAAAATGAGTTGTAGAATTTGATATTTCTGTCTCCTCATCATATAATATTAAAATATCGCAACTTTCTTGCTCTGACTGTCTTAATACTTCCTTGTTTTATTTTTTTTTTAGTATAGTAAAATACTATATTTTAATAATAAATTAACTATGAGTGACTGAGTTATTGTTAATTAAGAAAATAATAACCTTTTAAAAATTAGGTGTTCAATGATTATTTTTAATTTAATTCAGTGTATAAAATTAAATTAAAATAAAATAACAATGTAAATATTAGATAATTAAAAAATTTTGAAACTCTTAAATGTTAGAGTTGTTATATTTCTATACAATAATTGTAAAAATTATAAAACAATTATTGTTTTTAATTTATTTCTAATTTGATATAAGACTACATAAAATCAGATACAATATGATATTTTTTTATAACTGATTTAATTTAATATATTAATAAAAATAATACAAGTATTAACCAACACTATAATTCATGAAAGTAATTATAAATATTTTTACATTTATATAAAATATATTGTATATAAATATTTTAACATAACCGATCTTAAAAAATATATCAAATAAGCAAAATAGAAAAATTACATATTTACGGTTCATCGAATAAATTATAATATGCAATTTTTTCTTAAATATAATTGAGAACTATTAACGTTGCAATTGTTACATTTATATAGAAAGTAAGATTGATTTCATCGTAATTCATTCTAGATTATTTGTTAAAAATTAATTACCGATTAATTAATTTGCACAAGTACTCGTATAATATAGGTAACCTACATGTTAAAACTTTATTGATTACATACATATCTTATCTAACCTATATTATAACAATTACTGATTACTTATATTGTCATAATTGATCATATAATTCGCCTCAAATTTTATCTAATCCGTTTTAGTTAATAATATATCGTTTTTTGTATATTTTCAGTGGCATACCAATGTTTGAAATTCAGTTCAGTTTCCATGTATTTTATGCTCGCAGTGTCATCGTTGTAAATATAATAGTCATTGGGTATTCGTTTCCCATCTCTAATTGTATTTATAAAACTGGCTACGTCCTTGCACTTCAGTTATATTTTGGTAGTTGCTTGCATTTTCTCTTTAGTTTGTTGTTTGTTTGTTTGTAGCTCGTGTGTATTTTTTTCTTATTGCTTTTTGGCATTTGCCGATAAGCCAAGAAACAATTATTTTTCTTTGTTTTAGTTAATTCAACTCCAAATATAAACGAATACTTATTTTCGTAAGCTGTTATGACGCGATTTTTCCAAAATAAACTAGTAAACAAGAAGAAAATGATTTGACAAAATATCATCATGAGGTTCACTATCGACCGAAATCACTTGATTGTGTCTGGGAAAATAACAAATAACCGTGAGTGAGGGGTGACCTATTGTTTGACATGTATCAAAGTTGGTTAACGGAAAAAATAACAATAGAATGTAGCTAAAAACAGCGAGATACCTCCAGATGTTTTAACGGATATATAGGGTGTGATAGTGAAAGAAAGAAGATAAAGAAAAGTAGAGGAAAGAGAAATAAAAACACAAAATTGTCAGTTCACAAAAGTTTTTTCTGCTGGTTTATTAATAAATTCACGTAAACAGTGAACTTAGATTATTTACTCGTAGTGTTATTTCTGACTTTATATCAATTGTATATTCTTTATTAGAAATAAAAATACACACTTATTTTGCGGAATAATTTCAGATAGGCGATTCGTCAAATGTATTCTGAATAACAATATAACTATACATATTGTGTAGAAATAATAATGATCAAATAAAATTAATTCGCGGAACAATATAAGCTGGGATGGGCCGGATCTAAATCTCTGCAATAACGAAAACCAGTGCTTACCTAAACGGGTAGGCAGCTGCGGTGACGGTGAACTAATGATATTATCTATACCTATCGAAAAAACACAAGTGCCCTCCACCTCTTCCTCTCATTTCCTAATCACTTTAATTATAATTTTGAAAATATTTTCGAAATATTTAGAGAAACTATATAACTGTGTTTACGTTAAGCCTCGTAAAAATATTATAACACTATCTCCAATATTGCCAAAACGAGTGCGAGAAGCGCTTTAAAATCTCTAAATTCACGTATATTTTGGTTAACACATAAATGGTTAGTATAAATATATAGGGTAAGTATAATAATTTGATATCAAATTCAGGAAAAATTACGTAATATAGCCCAAACAAGCCAGGAGTTTCATAAAAACACCCTGACCGTCAATGATGTCTGAAATCGGTTGTTGTTGGATAGGCGGGAAAGTTGATAGTATATTATACATTATTCACAAGTAATAAAAGTAATAAGAACCGATAAATTTAATTGATTATTTTATTTTGAAAATTGCTTGATTAATTTTTATAATTGAAAGCTCAACCTTGTTAAAGCATTATAATAATAACTATACAAGTTATTAAAAAAAATGTACACACTAATAATAAAGATGAACGCAAAAGAATAAAAATAATGGCGCCTTAATAAAACGACAATAAATAATTTTAATGACACTAAGTTAAAACTAAAACAATTTTCATTAATAGAACATACATTGAAATTTAAGTATTAAAACCTGAAATAATATTTTCCAAAAATAAACCAAAAAACTCGTCACCGTAAAAAAAAATATTCAATATTATAAAACCATAAATTAAAAATTAATAAAAGTTGTATACTTACTTTTTGTATTTTAGTATATTTATTATGGAATTAATTTTGTATATGGAATCTTTTTTGTGTGAATATAATTCATATATATTCTTGGATTATGTTATTATTTTTAGTTTTCAACTATAGTTCAATATGCACTATTTATAAACTATGTATATGCGCGTTTATCAAAAATATCATAGTTAATTTTTTCCGTATAAGTACTGTAGAAGCCTACATATTTAGTGATAATATTGATGAATTCGCTTTAATTAAAAAAGTAAATTCTATATTTATGTTGAATTGATGCACAGAACATTATTTAAAATTAATATTAAACTGTAGACAATAAAACTTAATCAAAGCAGTTCGTAAGTAAGCACAACAGCAACATAAGTTATTCATAATTATTTATTAATTTTTTACAGTCTTTTAATGATCGATGTATTCATATATATTTATTTTTAAATCTATATTCAATGTAAATATTACATCAGAGTAGATACGGTATAAGACTTGTACTATAAGTTATACTTAAGACATTATTATTAAACGATACTATCGATTTGAATTATTCACGTGTAGTTCGTAGATTATTACGCCAATTTTTCATAAACTACGTTTTCTTACACTGAAATATATGTCAAGACTTAAGGTGAAATGAATGTCTCCTAATCAAAAAATAATGTGCTTATTTTTCAAGTCGGTCTGAATAAACTAAAGATTGGCGTAGCCTTACGGCAGTATTATTTTCGTCATTTTCCTTATGCTTCAGACAGTGCAATCACAACATAATCTTAACTCATAATTTATAAGTTTAGATTTGTAAACACTACAAGTACACTTTTTCAAAATATGTGTCAAACAACGAACAGGGAATTTATCTTGTAAAATATTCAACGGAATGTCATTTGCTATCGAATATGAACTTAATGAAAAACATCTTATATACAAATGATACATCATATATTTATAAGCAATGCTTTGATGAAAATAAGTGTTTTTTTACACTTATAATACATACAAATAATACAGAATACTAATTTAGAACAGTTTTTAGCTTGAAAATAATATCGAACTCAGTATTCGTGGTAACAATTTATTTTAAAATCGAATGTAACATTTAGTTAATGCTGCGCAAGTATACTTACAAATATTATTACACATTATTATTTTACAAAACGATGATAAATTGTTTCTTACCTTTAATAAAACAAAATAATTCCAATTAAATGAGCATTCAGAAATCATTTCATAAATTCCAAATCAATGACTTAATGCACATTTGAAATATTCCGCTCTCTTTCTATCTTTTCTCTCACTTTCAGTGATTTTATGTACATTTGTTGAGTTGAAAATTAAAATAACAAATATTCGTTTAGGATAAGTTGTTTTTCTACCATAATTCATAACTGTGTTAACTGTGTTTAATAAGCGTTAAAAATTCAAATGATTTATTGACGTAGTTATATATGTTACACTTTTTTTCTTTTTTTTTTTTCAATTTAATATGTACGAAAAAATCTTAGTATTATTAACTGAAAGTTTATTCTTTCCTATTTTAAAGTTATTGAAAAATAGTATAAGAATTCAATAATTAAAAACCTATTTACTTGTTTTCTAGTAAAAAAAAAAATTAAAAATAAAAACTCGGTTTAAGAATAAAAAATAGTAATGCTGATATGTAACCACTCGTGACCGAATCAACATCAATTAGTTTTAACACACATAAGTTATCTCTAAATAAAAGCTTATTTTTTGACAGATTGAAAAAAATCTGTGGTTGGCATCGCCCATTTATAGTAAAATATAGTTCCAAGAGAATCATTTATTTTGGCGAAGAAAATATGAATAGAAAAATTACATACGTGTTCAAGTAATGTTTTGTACGTATTATATATTTGCAGAAGAAAATCAAAAAAATCTGTTGCCACCTGCAGTATCTAACATCAGTCATATTATACCATTTTTAAAATAATATAATATCATAACCCACTTTTTGTTTTCATATTAAATTGTCACCAAATATTATATATTTTAGCTATATTTCATCGGACAAAATATTTTTTTATTTTTTTTTTATTGAAATTTTGTATAAAACAATTAATTTCGACAATAACTAAATATTTAAATCATAATCGTTAAACAAAAAATTATAAACATAAATTATTAAATATTATTAAATTATTAACATGTATATATATATAAAAACCTTCAGCATTAATTGGGTACCATACAACTTTATTTAAAAGTTTTTTTATTTATTTATTAGGTAACAATTTAATTTCATATAGAAAAATAAACAATAATAATATTTATTTTTATAATAAAAAACATACGCATTCTATATCGAATTAGTTACAACCATGATCTGACGAGTTACAATGACCTCGCATGTCGATTCTCCGTGGAAAAAATACAATCAAAAAGAAACCAACAATGACAGTTTATTATTTGATTACTCTGTTGGGATTATGTTCGAAGAACAATATCCATACTAAAAGTATATCTCCTTGTAACGTAAAAATATATTTTTATCCATACTCCGATTTTATTTGATCATCCTCGGGAGAATTCCATAAATCTCTTTGTCGTTCAGCTGAAAACCATCATTTCAATTTTAAATTGTAATTTTATCATTTTATTGTAATCATTTTTGACCAAAAAATATACAAACGGTTTTTTATAAATAATCATTCTCATTTATGTACTTATTTGTGTACTTTTCACATACATACTTTTTGATACATATACATTTTTAACTCTTATTTACTTAATTGGAAATGTATACTTAATTGAATTTATTAAGAATATTTTTTGTTTTCGGTTTCATATCTTACGAGTATTGTATATTGTGTAAATCTTCTTATGCATTATTACCCAAAAAGTCCCAACATAAAGGAAAACATAAATGTTATTTACTAACGTATTTACTATAAAATACAGAATGGCTCACAATATCCCGACGGAAATATCTCAGTAGATAATCCTTTTTTTTTTTGCTTTAGCACAGTTCAATTGAGCATTACAGTCGTTATTCATAATTGATATGTAATATTTAGTATAGCCATATAAATCGCTCTACCACCTTAATTAATGTTTCTGGCATAGAATAGATTATCTAATTTATTACAACAATCAATATAACTGCATTCGCATATAAGGCAATGAACTTAGATTTTTTATAATTATGGAACCTTATAATGGAACCTATTCACCTTTCAAAAATTGCGAAACTTTGAAATATACGTAACAACTTGAACTTAAGAATAGCTATTTTATAATTATACAGAAGTGAAAGTTTCAAAGTTATTTTTCCCTGTCGGTTACGAGATTTTTTACTAAAGAAAAACAACTATAATATCTACGGTGATATTTCAGTCTGAGTATCACGGGTCAAAATGTTCACCATCAAGTAGTTGAGTCACTCAACTAGAGTGTGTATGATATTTGTTTTACAGCCGTATAAGCTAAAGCGTATGAGAAATAAATAACAATAAAAATAGCAGTTTAGTGCGGAGTATTGGTCTGCCGTAACAACATGATATACTAATTAAATATGTCGTTAATAGTCACACCGTATATGCAATAGCTAGAGATATACGTATAGGATTTACACCAGTGTATGTACAACCGATAATCGACGATAATAAACGTTATGAAGATTAAATGTTGATCAGTTTTATCGGCGAGTAATATACGTACCATAGCCTGATGTACATAACTGTAAGTAGTCGCAAATTCAGTCTTTAACTTGAGAGTGCTAAAGCTATTTATTTCTAGGCCATCAATATGGGACTTCATCCCCTACACTTATATCATATAAGATATTTTAATTTCAAAATAAAATTATAAATTACCAAATTGAAAAAAATCGAGGTCCTCGTTAAAAAAAGAGTAACATATAAAACGTAATACAGGGATCTTTACGGTGATGACGGTGTAAAACCAATCTCTATTTATTGATATATAACAAGGATGAGCAACTCACGGCGCATGAATTGCAATCGGCTCACATATTTGTTTTTATCAGGACCGTGTTACATTTTAAAATTACTTCATAACATTTTAGCGTTTATCGGTATTTCATTTTATTCTATTGATTATAAAATGCAGTTATTATATTTTTATCTAGTATTGAACTGCAGCTAAATTATTTAATATCAAAATACAATAAACCCATGTTGGCATATGTTAACACAGTTAACACAGCTGTATGTATTAGGTTAGAGGTGGCTTGCGAGTTTTTTCTAAAGGAGTGATGCCCCGGTAAAATCATCTTTTACGTTTATTTTGGTTAAATAAATTAAATTTTAGTAGATATACCAGTCAATTTATGAATATAATATGTTTATTGATATATTATTAACATTTTAACATTAAAGCAATTATAATGTAAATCGAGCAAAGCCAAAGCATCTTTTTCGGTGTTGGTGGGTGGTTTAAATTAATCTGCCTGATAAGATGTAAACACTCAAACCGCCTCTGTATTAGGTATTTATTGGTTTAGCATTGGTTTAGTTGTAAAATTGAATTATATAAAATAAATGCTAGTTGTTGATTTTAATAACTTTTTTTTGTGCTTCTCTTACTCTGGCCCGACAGTTATTAAAGTTTTATTAATTGGTCATCTAGTTACTTTAAGTATTCTACTCCTGGCATGAAAATAACTTTTATTGGATTTTTCAAAGTCATCTGCTGTGCGATGAAAAGTGGTTTGGAAATGTTTGCCAGATTCGATGGGATTGGAACATATACTAAGGAATGAAATGGTAACTAAGATGGTGCAATGAGATATACATAAATATTTTATTATATAAAAGAAACGGAAAAGTAATAAGAATATGTTGTGTGGAAAAAGAAAATGACCATAACAATATATAAGTTTGAGAGCTGATTTTGAAAAAAAAATGAATACAAGGATTTATATTTATGTATTATATATATATATATATATATCGTGTAAGTGTATGTGTATGTACAATATTGTATGTTTGAATGAAAAAAGAAATTCTTAATCGAACGAAAATAATGCAGTAGATTTACGCTATAATATCAAAGCAATGTCGGACAATGTACGGATGATCAACGCGTTCGAGGGTACAGACATAATAATAATTCTTGGTAGTAGTACTACGACCCATAGTGCAAATGTTTGATGAGAAAATGGACTTATCGGATTTCGAGAATACAACGACTTGGTAAAAGCTCGTATTAGTATTGTGTTCGTTATGGATTTTTTTCAGATGGGGGATGATAACCGAAAAATACATTTTAACATCAACCGTTATTACCTACTATAAATATATATGTAATAAGATAATCTGAATAAATAATTAGTAAAGGTACGTAGTTATTTGCCTCTATTCACATTAATGTAATTGGAATAAAAGCGACCGAGAAATATGCATAATAAGTAGGTACCTATAAATTCAGATTTATATTTAAATGTATGTATTATTATTATAACATTATTTCTTCTGCACTGCATAATAACAATATTATTTCGAACTACCTGTAATTTGATAAAACATTTTAATTAAATGAAAATTTAATAAGCGGCTTGTATTATAAAAATATATATATTTGGACGTGAATACATAAAAACATGTTAATAGAACAAAACAAAAACCCACGGATTCGTTTATTATGCATATTTCTATTAAAATTATAAATATTTATATCCGTGTGTTTGTTCGGAACAATGAAGTGTTGCTGATTCTGTCGCTGCAATATGCTGAAAAAACAATTACTAATACACTAGCCGTAATTGTATTACAATAAATTGTTGGTAATTTTCTAAAATGCATTACGATCTATAAATGGTTACGGGGCGGTTTAAATATTGATTGAAAGAACAACAAAAACTGAAAATATTATACATTTTTAGCCCATTTAAAATTTGATTTAATTATTTCATATTGTTGTTGCCTTTGACGGCGAATAAATGTAATAATCTTTAATTACGAGTCGCCATTAGACTACAGCGTCCAACTAAATGGGTTCTGTGGCACGACTATAAACCAATTTTGTATCGCATACAGTTAATTCGATTTTTAAGGTAACAGAAAATATTTCCAACATATGACCTTGAATTTGTATAGATTTATTTTTTACGTGTACTGGACATGTTAATTAACTTTTTTTGATTTCAGTTTTAATCGTTTTTGTCCAGTAAAATATAAGTGTCATAAATAGGAACTACTATTTTTAAAAAGAATTAATTTTTCTAAGCAACTTTGACCTTTATAATTTTTTGATTTCTTCAAAGTTGATATTTTTAAGACAGTTGTTAGTTCGTTTTATGTAGCGGTTATTATTTTATCTTCAGTGAGTTCTTAATACGCAGTGATTATTTTATTTTTCAAATATTTAAAATTTATGAGCGGATTACCATAAGATACTGTCTTTAAATGTTCCCATAATAAAAAATAGTCCAATGTTGTTATATCCAATGCCGGCACTAGAGGAGAACAAATGGGACATTTGTCCAGGGCACCGCGCTTGTTAAAGGGCCTCGTGATTTTTAATTATCATCTTAATACCGCAAGAAACGTTGACATTTTATATCAACAAATTACAAATTTATATTATGCCTATCACCAGTTATTTGGAAAACTACATCTAAATTTAGCCATAGTACAAACTACAAAGTAAATCGGTATCGATACAACGAAAGCGTAATATTTTGACGATACCC
The DNA here is from genome assembly GCA_034509805.1 of Sipha maydis. Classification (NCBI taxonomy): domain Eukaryota; kingdom Metazoa; phylum Arthropoda; class Insecta; order Hemiptera; family Aphididae; genus Sipha; species Sipha maydis. The sequence goes on along the minus strand of JASXSY010000022.1, from coordinate 136,656 downwards.
GTCAAGTAAGATTCCTACAATAAATAATAATATAAATATTTTTATTATGGCTATAGTTATTGTTTTCTCTTTTCTTTATTTGGAAAAGCTTTCCGCATATTGTCGTATGATCGTATCGCCGTATTATAAAAGGATTATAGAAGAGCTACTCTTAAAATATTTATTTGATTATCTAACATTAATTTCGATATTGAGTATTTGACCGCAGTCCAATTTGCACGTTCCAGTATTTTAATATAAAATGAATATATTCTTACTACAATTATATATTGTTGTTGCATGTACCTAATTTTTTATTCTTTTATTATTTGTAAATAATTTTGTGTTAATACATTATAATAAAAAAAGGATAAAAATCACCTAATATTATTATTTTTAGTATTTAAAATTCGAAGAAAAACAGTATTTTTTTTAAAAAAATCCTGATATACAAAAAAATCTAGAATTTGGCCCCTCTCTCGGAACCTAAAGGCTAATACTATGTCCAGGGCCCCGCAATACTTAGTGCCGACACTGGATATATCAAATGACCTAGGGGGCAATTGTACTGAATCGTATTGTCCCTCTTCAATTAATGGTCAAAAGTTTGGATAAGGTACACTCTCGTATAGACGGGAACCTTGAATAGTCGGAAAAAAGAATAATGCGGGTATCTAGGTTGACATGGTTCAAAAATGCTGATAGTATTTGTCAAAAAGTCTAAAAATCTCTTAGTTGAAGTAACGTTGTAAAATTAAAGACCTAATAATTTATCACATAAAACCTCATATCAGACATTTGTTCCTTCATAAATTTTAAAAGTTCAAATAAGGATTTTGATCTGACCAATAGTGATTGTTTGATTGCTGATAATACCGTTATTAATGAATTTCGACTCATCAGTTCAATAAGCATATTTTAAAAATAGTGGTTTTTTCTGAATTTGTACCGTTAACCGTGCAATAAATATAAGTCTTCGATTCGGCATCTTTCAGTACTACCATGTATGTGGTACAATATTAGGTTGATATGTTTCTAATTTATATTTATATATTTTTTTTTAAACTGAATGTGCTTTTCTCATAGAAACACCCACTTCTCTGGCCAAATGTCCAATACAAATACGAGGGTTTATTTGAATGTATACCGTAACCTGTAACTTTTCATTTATTTAATTCCAAACTTTCGACCGTCGTAAAAATATCAATTTTGAAGATATTCAATAACTATAAAAGTCAATGATGCATATAAAAACAAATTAATCAAACCAAATCCAGATTTAAAAATAGTGGCGCTTATTATGGAAATTTTTATTTTACTGCGCAAACGAGGACGAAAATTATAAAAAATTGGAATTTATCAAAAACATTGTTTTTGTATATATCATGCGCTGTAAAAAAAAAAAATTATAAATAAAAATTCAATTCAATACATGTGTTCAAAATATTTTCTATTATATTAAAAATTAAATCAACGGTTTATTTAGTAGTAATGTAGTTCGCTACATTCGGATGTGTTTATTTACACGCCACAGGAACCTTAGACGAAAGCGAATTCGTTGTGGTGTGTAATACATCTAATAAGTAAAATGATAACCGCGGCCCTACACACATATGCGGTGATAAAACGATATGGATAATATAATATTTATATTAATTAATAATACTTACGTGGCGGCAGTGTGATAAAGAGGGAAAAAAAGGAAGGAAAAAAACGCCAAAAATTTTTGGGAAACCATTCGCTGCGGACAGGGTTCGAACCTGTGCGGGCAGAGCCCATTGGATTTCAAGTCCAACTCCTTAACCACTCGGACACCACAGCGGATGGAATTATTGAGCGTTTGTCGGTAATTTGGAATGAATACAATCGATATGATAATTGTATGCTTTGAACATTATTACACAATTAAACACTATAACATAATTTCATATTTTCATCACCAATAAAAGTTTTCGTTCTAATATCTTTTACATTTGTCACATTCATCGAAAGGATCATTAGACGTGAAGTACAATTAATTACATAAGTACCGGTGCAGAACAATATTAAAAACGCTCACATTTCGATAACAAAAATCTAATGTTGAAATTGTTTGTTTTTATTTTTTATTTTTCATGCTTTTTTTTTTTTATTTTTGTTCAATGTATTTCATTCAATAACTTTCAAAATCGAATTTTTAAACCAAAAAATAAACGTATATATCAAACCTATTTGAAAATAGTGTAAATATGAAAAAATAAATTACTTTTACTAAATATTTTTTTTTATATTCCTGCAACAGTCACGTTGTTAAATCTCACCCGAGAAGTTGTACATCTACTTATGTAGAACAATCAGAATTGTTTTCAATTAAAAATTTATAAATACAACATAAATTAATTATTTGATTGAATTATTGAATCCTCATATTAAATGTAAACATTTTTTATCGAATTACCTATACAATATAAAATTATTTAATACATAACAAGTGGCTTATTACAATTTAAAGAATTAAAATACCTCGAATGAATGCTAATAATTAATTTAATTATATTTTATAATCATTTTAAGTTTAAATAGTTTTCATTTTATCTGAATACGTATTGTTTTGTTTGTTTTTAAAATATAATGTATACTTGTAACATCAATATAAGTTTTTAATCGCGTTATTATGTATCTACTGTATATTGATTCTTGTATTTAAGGGCATTATTTTAAAAATATTACAAATAGTATCGTATCCAGAATGAAGGTGTCTTTTATAGTGAGATTTACACGATAGATATCTAAGAAATGTATTCTGGACAGTAAAGGATAGCAGACTTTGATTTTGGGTGATATTGTCAATGTGCGATATTAATGAGGCGTAGTCAAAGTGAGACCGAACTAAGGAGAAATATAAAGTTTTAAGAGCTGATACGTCAGAATAATCTATAAATGTACGCTTTAGTAGGCCTAAGTTCTTATATGATTTATATCTTTTGTAATTTACATGAGAGTTAAAAGAAAGTTTCGAGTCAAAAATGGTCGCCCAAGCAGGGACTGGAACCGTTTGAAATTATCGGTATCGGTGCCGGTACTGGTTCTCAGAAAATAAAATAACTGTTCCGGTTCTATGATGAAAATTAATAAAGGTACCGGTTCCGAATAATTTCGGTACCGATTCCTGTTATTAGTAAAATATAATATTATTTCTTATCAATGAAAAAAAAATATAGAATATACTATAATATACCATCGTCCACTTGTTAGTGTAGTATAATAGTAAATGAAAAATGATTTTTTATATATATATATATATTGCTAACAATCAACGTCACCCCCTATAAAATACATAAAACAGTAACACTGTTATAAAATAAAAAATTACAGTAACCCAGGTATTATTTTCGATCGATGGAACGTTTCGCTTACGCATCGTTTTCCATAATAATATTAAAAGTAGCTACATTGATTATAAATAGTATTTATAATCAATGATAGTATTTATAATCATTAATGATATTTATAAATAGGTGGGTAACTACTAACTAGTGAAACTAAATCCTTATGTATCAAAATTTAGAAGATAATAAAGTTTTATTATTGCATACGAATTGCATGTGATAAATAAATTAAAAATAATTAAATAATCAATAATAGCCTTCGCTTCATAGAAGCATTAGTTAACTATACAACACTCGTCAATCGTCAATAAGGTATGTACAACAACTTACACTAGTGGGTAGTATGTCTATTTTTAGATTCTGAACGGAGTGATGGAATCTATTGGTTTTAGAATGATGTGTGTTTTTTTTTATTTTTTTAGATTCTGAACGGAGTGAAGAATGTATTGATTTTACAATGATGTGTGTTTTTTTTTTTAGATTCTGAACGGAGTGATGGAATCTATTGGTTTTAGTATGATGTGTGTTTTTTTTTTATTTTTATTTTTTTATTTTTTAGATTCTGAACGGAGTGAAGAATGTATTGATTTTACAATGATGTGTGTTTTTTTTTTTTATTTTTTTTTTTTTTTTTTGTGTCTGTCAACACGATTTGGGGTAGTAAAAATGCTTCGATTGCCTTATGTAGCAACTTTTCTGAAAGGAAAGTGAATCTATTTGGTACTTTGGGGGGTCAAAAGAAAAAAATTTTCAACATTTTTTAAATGCGACGTAAAAAACCCTAAAAAATTTTGGGAAAAACAGGAGTTTTTACGCAAAACCAGTTTCTGAAATTGCATAAAATAGCGATTTATTCTCAAACGATTTTTAATATTTGTTATAATTCAAAAAGTATAAGTCGCAGATTTTTGAAATTTCTACCAGCTGTTAAGATTGGTATTTCCTTTACGTCATAATTTTTTCAAAATATTATATAGATTTTTAAGCCACTTATACGCATTTAAAATATTCGATTTTTTTACATTTTATTTTTATAATCGGTGATAAAAAAAATTTGGCTACTACAAAATACTTGAAAATGTATTAGAAGATTCCACAGAAGTACTTCTTATTGTCATTCAAAAATTATTAAAATCCATAGGCACAATTTTTTTTTATAAGCGTTTGAACAGCGAATATTGACATAACATTACATGTAAAATATAATATAATGTATAATATTCTAGACCAGTGGTGGCCAAACTTTTTTTAACTCGGGCCATAAAAAAAAAAAAAATTTACCGCGGGCCATACATTTTTTTTTTACTTTTAAGTCATCAGAATTTTAGGTATAGGTATATAATTTTATATTTAACGACTTTTTTATTATACTTAATAATTTTAATGACTTTATTTAATACTTAACTTAATAATTACTACAAATGAAAGAAAATTAAATCAGCTTCAATTTCAAAAATTATTTTTAAATAAATTATTAAAACACATATAAAAATAAATATAAACTATACAAAATATCGTTTTATATTTACAAAACATATTTTAAAATGTATTAATTTGTTAATGTGAACTGTGAGCTTGTTTCTGTTGACAGAGGAAATTAATATTAGGTTCTAATTTGGTAGAATTTACTCGGAGAACGGCGTGTAGATGTTCATTTGTGATGCGAGATCGAGTTTTACTTTTGTTAATTTTCATCGTTGAAAATACTTGCTCACAAATATATGTTGAACCAAATATACAAGACATCTTAGCAGCAGACTTCCGAACATTTGGAAAATCTTCTTCAGACAAATTTGAATAAAACTGAACAAGATTTTGAGAGCTTGTCAAATTATTAAATGTTGTTCTTAAAGAATTATTAGATTGGAGTTCTATAATTTCTAATTGTAAAGAAGCTTCGACAATTTCCGGATTTATATTAAATGGATTTTCAAATAGATTTATAATTGGTTCTTTAGTTCGAATGTCTTTAAAACGATTTTCAAATTCACGAATAAGTGTGTTAATAATTTTGATGCACCTTTGTTTTGGAAATATACCACAATCTTCTGTTTTTAAAGTAGCACAACATTCAAAATGGGAGAAATTTAATTCTTCAATTTGATTTAGAAATAAAGATAATTTATTTTGGAAAGCTTTTACTGAACCAAATAATGTACTTACGAGTTTTTCTTTTCCTTGTAGTTTTAGATTTAACAAATTCAGATGATGTGTTATATCAGTTAATATTGCTAACAAAAACACTACGATATAGCGATACGGGATTAAATATGAAGAATGTATACTTAAATTTTTTTTTTACGTAAATGTAAAATATTATATTTCTTTCGCGGGCCAGATATTAAATGATGGCGGGCCGGATTTGGCCCGCGGGCCGTAGTTGGCCACCACTGTTCTAGACTGACAAACTATGATGCTGTATGCAACTGCCAACCCATCCTAATTGAAAAATATATTTATCGTTTCAAAATAAAATATACTATTTACAATGTTTATAAATAACAATGTATTATATCCTAGACAAACATATTAACTCCGTTCAGAATCGGTATTCGTATACAATGATATCTATCATTGCATTCAAATTTAACAAATCCATTGTAATAATGACCTATCCTATAAACGAAGTGCACTCCACCCCCAACTGTACAGCAGAGCGAGGCCCATCCGGTTCTTTTTAATATCATCGCTTTATTTGGAAGATAATTTTGATTTCATTTATGGTATATACAAGAAAATACATATCTATATAATATTATTTTTCGATAAATATACACGTAATAAACACTTCAAAAATATAATTTTTAATAGGTAAAGAATAAAAACGTTGCATTGTACTAGGTTCAAACATAATTTGAATGGATCCCTGATTATTTATAAACAAACTAGTAACTGCAAATAATTTATTCTAAATAAAACTTTTTTATATTGAAACCTAAAAGAACCTTTATAATTTAAAAATTTCGGTTCGGTTCCGATACTTCATTTATCAAAATAAAGATTTCGGTTCTGGTATCGATTCCAATTATTTAAAAGGTTCTGGTTCCAGAACCGGTTGTTTTCGGTTCGATTCCTGTCCCTGTGCACAGGTATTTAATTTCATTATACCGTGTTAGGCCTCTTTCACACAGTCCGTTTGTTTAACGGCAACGGAAACGGGTCGGATAAAAAAAGAAAACAGAGTAGATAAGACACATAGTTATTTATACAATGCGTTCACACTATCCGTTTTTACCAATGGACAAAAAGCTTTTATATATACGGACATTTTTATCCGATCCGTTTCTGTTGCCGTTAAAGAAACGGACTGTGTGAAAGAGGCCTTTAACTTTGACTATTTTTTGTGTAATCAAGGTATTTTTTTTTAGAGAAAAATAAATAATAGCACATTTATTCATATTTATCGACATAATATTCTTATTACACCATTAATTAAAGCTATTTAAATCATATCGAAGTTTTAACGCATCGTTACATTCAATAATTTTGTTGATTCAAGCAAGTAAGAGACAACTTGAGTGTTTTAAAATTGTATTAGTATCATGAATGAAAAAAGAAAATAGTAATGGTGTCAAATGATCTCCTTGAGTAATACCGATTAATACATTAATTTTATTAAAAATATAATTTTCATAACTATCGGCTTGAATTCAATTTGATAAAATGGAATGAGAGAAATGGAACATAAAAACAATAAGCTTTAAGTTTACTTATTAAAAGAGAGAAATTAACACTATCAAATACTATTTCAAAATCAATGTAGATTGCATCAATTTGAGCTTTATTATTGAAAGATTCCAAAAATAATTTTAATATTATATTAATATATTCTTAAAAACTATAATTACCTCACCAGTCATTATTTTAGAATAATTAGTATCCACGCGAGACTGTCTGTGTTATACAAGTAAGTGTATCAATACGCATTTTACCGAGTTGATTATTCGATGTATATACACTTGTGTATAAAAAAAAAAAAAACTTTAAATAATTTCTTTAAAAATCTCAAATAAATAGAAGATTAGGGAACTTATATTTATTAGGGAGGTCGTATATCTATTTCGTTATAATATAATATTGTATTTTTTTGAATAATTAAAAATTAAATTAAATTATTTAAAAGTATAAACCAATGCGCGTTAACATTACGGCATGACGTTAATGCATAATGCTTATTTACATATCCGTTTGAGTTCAGTGGAAAAATTCGTAAGAAAGAAACTCATGATACGAGTGAGTATCGAAAAAAAACATAAAAAAAAGTGTACGTAAAAAGCCGTTGAAATGAATTAAAGAACGCCTGGATATATTATTCATATAACATTTTTTTTTTTTTAACTATCATATCGGTATGTATTAAAGGATTTTCGAATCACTCGGGAGTAAAAACACCTATATAAATGCATACTACCAGCCACGCGTAATAATATACGAGAATATATCTATAATAAGAGTTTAATATTATATCTTATAAGACGTTATATTTGAAGTTGAAATTGCATTTAACGTGTACGGAAAGATTGGATTTATTCCAATTGTTATTTAAAAATTTTATTACGTCAGATAAACTGTATGTAAAAAAAACCTCAAAAGTCATCATATTCATCTTAAATTTACATAATATTAAAACCATTAATGATAAATTGAAATACGTGTATATTTTAAAGTAACGGAATAACATATTCTATAACAATATAGTTTATAAATTAATATAACTATAATTTTGCTTTTCATACCATTCGGATTTTTAGATATATTGTTGTAAAAAAAAACTTGAAAGTTTTAATCAATGCATATTTTAAATTAATTATCAAAAGTCAGAAAACCCCAATTTTATGTGTAAAAAAATACGAGTATAATATTTCAAAGTGTTCAGGTTCTTTGTAAAAAATTGATTGATTATTATTTCAATCCATATTCGAATATACAGTGTGTAATCGGTTGTTGGAAACACTCTATAACTTAACAAATATTTAAGATATTTGAATTCTGTTTGTTTGTGGTGCTTAACAAAGTTTGTTATAACTTATTAAAGTAATTAAACAATTTTTATGCCATTTCATTTCGCGCATGCGCATAACAACTTTTTTTTTTTTAAATGGCATGACCTATTTTTAACTACAAATTATTTTTCTTTGTATTTTTTAATGAATTTTGGTGGTTGAATTTCTTTTCTAAGTTAAAAAATGACCGAGTTATAGCAATTGGAATTTATGTTATTTTAAAATTATTTAATTTATATTTATGGGTATAACAGATTACACAATACGTAGTTAATAATAATAAGTATGTAAAAATAAATAATCCAATTTATGAAACACCTGTTTATCTATTTTTGACTACAAATTATTTTTCTTTGTATTTTTTAATGAATTTTGGTAGTTGAATTTCTTTTCTAAGTTGAAAAATGCCGAGTTATAGCAATTATACCCATGTAAATAACATAAATTCAAATTGCTATAACTCGGCCATTTTTTAACTTAGAAAAGAAATTCAACTACCAAAATTCATTAAAAAATACAAAGAAAAATAATTTGTAGTCAAAAATAGGTCATGCCATTTAAAAAAAAAAAGTTGTTATGCGCATGCGCGAAATGAAATAACATAAAAATTGTTTAATTACTTTAATAAGTTATAACAAACTTTGTTAAGCACCACAAACAAACAGAATTCAAATATCTTTAATATTTGTTAAGTTATAGAGTGTTTCCAACAACCGATTACACACTGTATACCAATAAGGTTATACGTATTTATATTATTACTATAATTTTAACAATTTTAAGTACTTATTGCAATAAATTTTATTACTATTCAAAAATCGTTTTAATTTTAAAAACATTAACGAATTTTTATATCGATTAAATCAATTTTTTATTTAGAATTCTCAATACGAATAACACCTGAAAACAATAGTGCCTTAAATATTAAATCAGTTTAGTTGTCAATTAGTATTTAGTATAGTGACATTTAAATAGCTGAAAGTTTTATCAAACAATTATTTAGACTGAAAGTAATTCAAAATATATAAAAAACATAAATAACAATCTAATATTAAAATCATATTTGATAATATATACATTGTATTATTATATTTTAAATTGCATAGTTTTGTTCAGAAAAAATATATTCTATAAAGTATTACAATTTCATGATAAGTATTACTCAACTTTGTCTGTGATCTTCAACGCCTATCACAGGACATGCCTTATTGATGACATTATATCTAAATTTTACATTGAATATGATACGTTTGAATTATTGTTGTTGTCATTAATGTTCATATTTTGATCATTTTAGTTTGTATAATTGTTCTCGAATGAGTGAATTTTCTGGTAATATTTATAAAACACTTGGTTTTTACCTATTGGTTAGTTTACGACAATTTTTTTTTTATGTAAAAAAATGTTGAGTATAATCAAAAAAAATTAAATATCAACAAATAATATCGAATATCTAAAAAAAAAAAATTAAGGTATCTAAGGAAATTAAATTTGATATACAATATATTCTAAGTAAATACTTATAACTTATAAGATACAAATTTAACATTCCCATCGAAAGTTTTGCATATTAATCACATTTCTTGACACTGAGTATTAGGGTATTGCTCAGATTACTTTAGATCTATCCTCGATTTTATCTAAAACTTCAAAAAAAAACATGTAAAAAAATTTTGTTTCCGACTACTAATCACCGTTAGGAAAAATAAATATTTGAAGAAAAAAAAAGAAGATTATTTACAGTGATTTATTGTTTATATTTAATATCAATTAAATTTAAATTGTTAAATCCTTTATAAAAAAATAAAAACAAATTAACTAAATAAAACATTCTATAATATAAGAATTCAAAGAAAATTGGTTCATATTTAGTTATATTCAAAATACATATTAAAATATTTTATAAATTACTTAAATGTTATGGAAAATGAAATTGAATCATATAATAATCCATCTAGTATATAATCATTATAATCTCTGATCTGACTATCAAAAGTTTGTAAAAACCCATTAAAACATAAACAATATTTTAACTTACATTCAACTCATCAATTTCTCTCTTTTACTCTTTTGTTTTTACGGTTTTATCTAAATGAAAATAAAATTACACTTTTTTACGACTTTGATAGAGGCATAACAAAATATTGCAACAAAGTTTAAAGCATAAAAGTGCATGAAATATTATTTACAATGGTTAAATGCTATGATTTATTAATTAATTTGAATAATCCCTTAGTATATTCTTTACAATATTTGACAGAAATATAAATTATTTAATTTGATCATTACCTTTTATTATGTTCACTCATTTTCATAAATCTACATATTTTGTTAAACTTCTTTCCTTTTTATACTAAGATTGAGCTTTTTATTTTAACTGACATGACCTATATAGAGTGATCAAAAACTCTACTCGTAGTAACTACCTATACTATTTGTTCAATGGAACTATCCTTAAAACACACATTAATTTTTATACTAACCAGGGGCATAATTAAGGGGGGGGGGTGAGAGGGATATATCCCCCCCAGAGCCTATATAATGTGTATATTTATTTATTAATTTGAAGCTTGTGGAATTATATGTTTTATCGTGCTGACATCACGACGAAATATATTAAATATAATTAATATCAAGAAGTCTATAAAAAGGTATGCGCATGGAAAATACTGATAATAAGAAATAACGACTGGCGACTTCAGCTAATACGCCGAAACTGTTATCATTTTATGTAGTTATTTTTGTTGGGGTGGAACGTTGACGTTGTGTGTTATGCTCGCTAAACAGCCAAGAAAATTAGAAATTCTTTTATAGACGTAAACATGTATTATTATGTTATTATATACATTATAATTATTACAAACAAAATAAATTTAATATTTTAAAAATTATTATTTAATTTAAAAGTAAATTTTAATTCTAATAAATTAAAAATTTAAATTTTGAAGAAATTATTATAATATTGTATAGGTACTAAATTGTGTAGAATTTTAAAGCACATTTATTAATACATTTTGTGTACATATATATTAGTTTAAGAATTTTTGATGAAATAGTTTTCCCAGATATTGTACTTGAAAATCTAAGTATTTTGTGTGGAAAAAAATGTTTATCCCCCCCTAAGACAAATTCCTAATTACGCCACTAATACTAACCAAATATAAATTAATTAGATTATTAATTTAACACGTAAGCACGCATAATCAGTAATCATTTATGAACACATATAATATAAAACAAAAAATCAACACAATTTAACATGTTCAAATGAATAACTCAGTGCCGTTAAAGGAATTGAAAGAAGTCATATTTTTATTTTAAAATACTGATATTCAGTTTCACAAATGTTTTTTTTATTTTTCGTAAAATAAAGTACTATGTTAATCGACATTTTTCACTTTTTAATTTAAAACTGATAATAAATTTTACATACATGGAACAACTGTTAAATTGCACCCGCTAAATGATATCAAAATAATACGAAATACGAAATATAAAAAACCCTCATTGTTTTTTGTAATTTAACTATTTATAACAGTAAACAATGGTTAATTGTCTTGATAAAGAAAAAAAAAATTAACAAACTAGAAATACTGTAAAATGATTTTCTACCAAAATAAATATAGACTTGTCTATATTTTTACTTTTTATTAACGGTATACTGTAATAAAATAAAAATGTTTGTATTGAAAATCCCTCCCCGAGTGCTTAGAATTATGGCTCACCGTACTAATCCTTTTTAATATTGAAGTCTGAATATCTGTAAGCATAATTGACTGTATATACAATCTTTCTCATTTCCGCTCATTTCTGCTCAAACAATAATCATCGAATTAAAGTACAGCTTCCAACTCCTAAACTTGGCGCATTTCTACATTAATTTAATATATGAACATTTTATTAAAAATGCAATGAGCGAAACTTATATGTTATAATTATAATATAACATTCTACGAAGTGAATTCACGCTACATTTGACTACTACAATTTGGCACCGAAAATTTGAAGTTTCAGAATGCGAACCAAATATCTAGACTTTAGGTTAACTAGAATATTTTTCATGTACTTACTTATTTTGTAGCAACCAAGTAATATTTGAAAATGGTATTTTTAATTTATGCTACAAAAAATAAAAACATAAAAATATTTTTAACTTCAATATTATATAAACTAAATGTATTTCATTATAAAAACATAATTATCAAGGAGAGCTCAAAATTATCTATAATGTAGCCCATAAGAATAATTTAAAATTAAAATTTTTTTTAAAAAAATAAGACACAACTCACCAATGAATGTTGTAAATTATTATAATATGAAATATCAAACAAATATAACTAACAAATTCGCTAAATTTTTAAACAAAAATACTATTAATGTAAAAATCGCTTTCGTATCCAATATAATTAATTTAACTAAACATATAAATAATAGAAACAAAAACTTCATAAAATGTTCCCTTTCTTTTGAAAATGCTAGTATATATTAACTTGATTGTAATTAAAATACATTTTATGAAGATAAAATAAATAGACATTTTAAAATAAGGTATTAAGAACACATTTCTAAAATAAAATTAAAAAAGGCTGTCCCTAATTAAAATTTTGTTAAATATAATTTAGGAAATAACAAAAATACATATATACATTTTGATATCAGAACAGACTTATAAATATTAAATAACCAATTACATTAATATCAATTCAGTTTTAGAATTCTGAGCGGAAACATTGCGCAAGCAATACCGCCCGACCGTCGAATAAAATGAAAGAAAAATAAGTTTATGAAAAACGCATAAACACAATGAAATAAAGAAAAATAATTTTAATAATATTTTAAATTTACAAACTTATTTTAAAAATTATTCTTATATCAGATTTCAGATAATAATAAATAATAATAACCAAAATATTCATATTATTTAACAAATTTATGTCAAAGAAGAACTCATTTTAAATAATCTGTCCTACTAAAATGAATTATCTTCATTTAAAACAACCAATTCTTCTCAAGTTATGTCTTCCTATTTTATAATCACTCACGATTTTATTGAATTTATATACTTGATGATGAGTTTTTCATTCGAAACCGATCATACTTTACAAATATAATAACACTCCAAGAGAAGAATTGAATTATTTATTTATATTTCTATACAAACTATTTATTTTTTTATTTATATATTCAAACAAACATTTACTTTTTAAATTTTATATTTGTGTTAATTTTTGGTGACAAAATGCACTAACGCCATTTTTGACAGTAAATAACCTATTCTAAATGTTATTTAGTTTATTATATTTTCATTTTTACTAAATTACATAATTTATAATTCTTGTTCATAATATAAATAAATAAAAAAAATTAAACAACTAAAATTACATTTTGTTTGTCTTTGATACTTATAATATTGTATACTTAAATTTTCAATATTTAAACAGTGTATTTGTTTTCTATACAGCAATAATTGTAAAGCTGATCTTGATTGAAGTGAACCACAAGTGCCAAACAATGTACCTATCTACGTTCACGATTGAGGATGCCTAATTTTTATTTTGAACACTATAAGTATGTAAATATATATAATATATAATTATATATAATATATATATATATATAAATATATATATAATATATATATATAAAACTGAAACAAGCAAAAGAGGAAATCTTTGTTACGGTTTGGTTTCGAAACTTCTTATCCAATTGTCATGCAGTTTTTTATAAATGAAAGAAGATATCACGGAGCAGGTTTTAGGCATAAATAAAGTCCGATAGTGTAAGTCAATAATTAGTTATCTATAATATATATATATATATATATATTATATTATATAAAAGTCAACGTCTGTAAGTTGTGCGTTAATAACTCCAGAACTACTGCACCGATCGTCCTGAAATTTTGCACAGTGCTTGAACACATTCCTCCGAAGGTTATAAGCATGTCTTTATCAAGGTAATTGATAGCCTACTCCCCCACATACACCCCCGCATATAATATAAAAATGAATCACAAAATGTGTTGGTAAGAGCATAACTCAACAACGCCTGGACCAATTTGGCCAATCTCCTATTTTTAATGTTCGTTGAAGTCCAAGGATGGTTTTTACAGCGAGAAAAATTCGAATAATTGCTGAGAAGACACTAAAAACAGCCCTTTTCTTTTTAAAACAGCCCTTACTATAATATGGATAGTATAATATTGATCGTCTCCATGGCAATGTAATCACTGATCAAGAACATCAACTATGGTGGTCGATTATTTGTGAGCTCTCTGTTAATGAACGATTAAAATTATAATGATTTGGTAGAATTTACAATGCCATTACATTTTTTATTCATTTTCGTGTATGTAAATTATTTAAAGATGTACATTTTTACTAAAAAAGTTGAAAATTGAAACATCAACAAACTGTCAATGTCGTAAGTGTTGTTTTTTCTTGGATTTTCTGTTACCTACTCTACTGAGTTTGCTTTTGTCAACTGATACACGAATTAAATTCGTATATCGTGTTTTGTGTAGAGTGTTAAGTTACCTATGATGACTAATTAATGAATGTGACACAATAATTTATATTTTATATGCCTCCTATACGACGAAGCAATTTAGGTAGAAAAACCCGAAATGCTACAAACCAAGGTAATTACCGATCTAACCAAAGTGCACAAGAACGTGACGACCGAAATAAACATGAAAAGAATTATATTAATTTCTATTAATTTCTATAAATTATATTATTTTATTTCCTTATATTAATCCACCGTATTATGTCAAACTTGGTATAACTTTGATACTTTATTAGAGTTAAATCATACACTTAAGTACAAACAGCACTAGGTCCGCGATCTACTGCAGGTAGATTGCCTACCTGATAATATACTGCTGCGAATCAGAATTTTTATTCTGGGCAATAGAAAACTAAAGATAAATCTAGAACATCCACCGAATATTAAATAACAATTGAACAAAGTTTGAGTCATATAGAATTGGTATATTTAACGAGCAACGAAGTGCACGGTATCATCTATATACATAAATATAAAAGTCAACGTCTGTAAGTTGTGCGTTAATAACTCCAGAACTACTGCACCGAAAAAGCTAATGAATAACGTAATTGAGGCAACAATCATAAAGGGAAAATACAAAGGAGAAGATGTCTTGATCCCGCGTATACCGATGACTCCAACAGATTTACCATTCGATTTTGAACGTCTACAATTTCCCGTACGTCTGGCCTTTGCGATGATCATAAATAAATCGCAAGGCCAGTCGTTGAAAATTTGCGGAATCAACTTAGAGTTTCCCTGTTTCTCGCATAGGATTTTATAATATACAATTTTACGTCGCGTGTTTGCGCGTCGGAAAACCGTCATCTTTGTTTATTTACGCACCACAAAACAAAACAAAAAATATAGTTTATCAGAAAGTTTTAAATTGATTAACAGACTGTATCATAATTGTGTGTGCCTATTAGTATCAATTGAAACCTTATTGTTGTGACGTGACTATTTTTAAGCAAAATCATGTGTAATAAATAAAACCTCATCATACCGAGCATTTTTTTTTTTTTTAAATTACGGATTCCTTTTGTTTGTTTTTAAGTTTTTTATATATAATTTTAGCTTTTTTATTTATCGAATGACGCAATTCGAAATCGAAAAAATCCCGGTTTTCACCTGAGGTAATTTTTTACCCGGGCAACGCCGGGTGGGACAACTAGTATATATATATATATATATATATTATATATATATATATAACTATCTTAAATCAATATCTTTGAATTAACTCTAATTTTATTTTTTTATAATTATCAATACTCTAAATTTGATTATAAATTTTCAATACTAATTTCAATAATATATTTACATTGATTATTTTTAAACAATAATTTTATAATTAATTATAAATTTAATATTAATCATACATTTTTTTAAATTTTATTTTTATAGGTAAAATAATTTTAATGAAATTTAGAATTCTGTAACTTCCAATTTTCTAATATATTTCTTAAATGCTAAATTTTAAAAGTGAGAAACTATAAAGTATTCTCTGTAATGTAAATAACATTTATAAATAGCTCAAATAAATAACTGTCTTTCACAAAATTCTCATTTTTTTTTAATACTTAATAAAATAAAATTGTATATTTATTCACGCATTTTAGATAATAAATAATTATTTGCCTTCGTATGTTCAAGAATTTCCTCTCGTTTATTATTTTAGTACATTAAATATTAGATTCAAGATAATTATAAATTAAAATCTTTCATTTTTTTATTATTTTCCATTTAGTAAGAAAGTAATTTTTTGGTTTTCACTTTCGCTCGATTCATACAGGTATCTAAGGATTTCTTATAAGCATACAAGTGTGAGGTGTATACTGTGCGTATACGAGAGATTAAATTGGGATTAGTAAGAATACATGTAGAAATGTTATATTCGTTTTATTTGAGTAAAGGTAAATTATTGTAAGTATATGGTGGATGGTTGGTACGGACTGTAATATGATATAGAGCGTTAGTTTGAAAAAGTATAGTACGGTACGGTAATTATGGACGGGCTTAAAATAGGAAATGGGAGTATTTTCGTAGAGAGGTATTTCGAGTATAAAAGGGTGTTATGATAAAGTGGGAGAATATGGAGAGAACTAAGAGTGCGAAGGTGCTGATAGAAAATAGGTTTTTGGGACGAGGAGAAGTGATAGGATAGGGAGCAAACATGGTAGGTAGAGTGAGAGAACATAGAAGGGATATAGTGTAGAAATGGGGGTGCTAAGGAATGGAAGGATGATAGTAGTAATAAGAAACTTATAACTATGCAAATTGTATAAACAATAGTTACAAAGCGTTTATAACAAAATTTGAAATATAGACCAGTAAAGCAAATGAGCTGTAGCAACTAAATTGTAAATTAAATTTAACGAAAAACGAGAGATCTAGGGAATATGAAGTATGACTGTGCTGTGAAATACGCTTTATAATGTTGTTTTGAATTTGTGTGTGTTAATAAAGGGTTTTCAATTTATTATATTATTTTTTTTTTATTGTTTTTTTTTTGTTTCACTATATATTACTAGAGTTAGAAATATTATAATAAACAGTACATATATGACAGTGTTTTCTATTAATATAGTTAGAGAGATATAAAGGAAATGATTTTATAATTGATGATTAATTTACGATTTTATATGCATTGTTTTATGAAAATCGTGCCAACATTCTCTGTGGAAAGGTTCCTTAATAAACATTCACTTCATTTTTGCAAATTCCAATGTTGCAATTACAATTTTGAGGACCCAGTGCGAAAACAATTTATAGAAAAATTCCCTATTTAAAATCACACCAATATATGCAACCGCTATACATTTTAATAGAGAATAAGATGTGCATACAATGTTTAATCCAGATAAATACTTTTTAATCTAGATGAATAAAAAGATAGTATACCAATAAACTACTTAGATAAAAATAAAAATAAAACATATTTTTTGCACTTATAGGTTATTTAAATTTGCGCCTTTGGTTTGTGTTTTGGTTATACTTTTCGCTTATGGGTTACAGCTATATTACTTGTAATATACAGGTAATATAAAATGACCTATACTATTTATTACCTTATTGTCACAGCTACCCAGGCGATGACCAGTAAAATCCCTGAGTTCCAAAGCACTACAAATATCAATTAAATATTATACATATATAAAAAAAAAACAAATCTTGATATATAAACAGTAGATAACTAAAATATTCATCTAAGATAGATAAATAGATTAAGTTTATATTTTTAATTATATAAAATACTTGATAATTAATATATTTTTCTAGATAAATTTATCAGTAATTCATTAATATGTGGTTTTTTTGGGTCTGTGTGCACTATTTCGACTAAAAAAAGCACTCCGATTGTTACTTAACAGTAAAAAAAAAAAAAAAAAAAAAAAAATGGAAGTGGGATCTAGTTATTTTTGAAAGATCATTTTTTTAAACTACTCGGTTCTTACGTAAGTAAGTAGTAGTGATATAGTTCAATTAGAATTAGTAGAATTCACCAAACAAAAACTGTTAAGCTATGTGGTGTAAAGTGGGTATATAAATTAGTGATTTTTATGCTAGAGTGTATTTTATATACTTATTAAAAAAAACAAGGCAAGTGAAATTAATGATAAAAAGGCACTTTGGTAGTATCTATTAAGTGTATGTATTGCTGGTATATAATTATTAACCACAGATCATATAATAAATCACACAAATATACAGTAAAAAACAGATGAATAATAAATAACACTTCTTTGGCCCTTCTCGATAAATAATATAGTTAATTAAATTAACCAATAAACACTCACTAGTTCTTGAAGTGTAAACTTACCACCTATAACTATCTAAAAACTGGATTGGGAAAAAAAATCAAACATTGAAAAAATATAAAAAAATACAATAATTGTATTTTTATATTAATTATCAATAAGTAAATTTTTGACGAATCATGTACTTGTTAATATATATATATATATATATATATATATATATATATATATATATATATATATTTATATATATATTATATTAAATAGTGGCGATTAGTGCTCAATCCGAATAATTACAATTAAACATGGTGATTATTGCACATTAAATAAATATAAGTATTAAAATATAAAAGGCAATTAACATGCACACAATATACAATAATAAATACCTATTAATGATATATATTTGTGGCGATTATTACACTCAATTACGATAATATAAAATTGGGTTATAACAAGTGTACACAAAGTTAGAAAAAAAATTATATTAATGAATATAAAATAAAACCATGAATAACTAATTATTTTGTAAACCTAAGAATAATAATTTATTCTAAATAGTTTAAACTTCAATAAAAAAAAAAAAAAAAAAAAAGTAATAATTCTAAACGGTTTTATTCGTGAATAATATTAAATTTTTGTATAACAAAATGATAATAATAATATTTTATTTATAACAATAACGATAATAATAACAATAACAATATTGATTATGATTGTAATAATTATAAATTATATTATAATACTGTCACTATCACTAGTAGTTGAAATACTTAAATCACCCATTACTATATAATTAATTTTACACAATTGAAAAAAATTAAAAAATAATAATGATGTGTCAATATCAAATAAATCACATTACATAGTACTTTAAAATTAAAACTGACCAATAACTAAAACTTTCGACCAATTACAATAATTATAATTAGTCGAAACTTATTGTCAATTAATATTATCTGAGAAAACTGATTACTCACAGGCTGCAATATAACTTTATAAATTCATATTTGTTTTTATTTATGATTATAAGTTATTATTACAAATTAATAATTTTTATTATTATTATAATTATTTATAACAATAACATAAATGGTTTAATTACAATCAGCGACTATTCCAAATTTATAACTATATCGAATATAAAATCATATGATTAATATTGTCATTATTGGTTATTGAATGTGGGATCGAACTATTTTTATATTTCTCGATCGGCGGTTATGGATGCAGATTTCACTAAGACAAATCATTAAATTATATCATTTCCAATGCGGCGGAATTAAGTATAATAATTAATATTTTCCTACACCCCGTTTTGCTTAACACCCCAGAACAGGTCAATATCGACAGCTTCGTCTCGGCCCGTAATCGGTCGGGAGACCAATTTAAGTGCTGTACTATGTATAATGCGTATATACGTAGACTATATTAATTTCAATGTCCAAATAATAGATTATTATTATTATTATTATTATTATTATTATTATTATTATAATTATTATTATTATTATTACTATTATAACTATATGACTGCTCCGCTTATTATGACCGATTGGCGATTATCTATTTGGTGCTAGAGTGAATCGCATTAAACCACACGTAAGCACCGTACATTATCGAATTTATTAACTATACCTGTATGTAGGTGCATATACAAATATATATATATATATTTTTATACAAACTTTATTAAATCATCCATAACGTTGCAGTTGAGTTTCGTGCATAATTCAAAGCTGTACTTAAAGTTGTAGCTGTAGTTTTCGATATCGTTTATAATTATATTATACAAAAATGTAATCCCGCCATTTGTTTCCATTTCATTAGCTTACATTCTAATTACGTATTATGGCGGTTCTGCCTTTATTTTTATAGTCTATTTTTTTTTATATAACTTGTATTATTATTTCCTTTTTCAGTCACCTTTGACTACCTAATTGATTTAAATAAACGCTACACAGGACGTGACTCGTTAATGCGTTTATATACCTAGAATTATAAATTATTTAGATATCGTACATTTTTCACATCATTACTTAAACATATACATGATATTATTAATTAGTACTATGGCACAAACGAAATTAATATTTAATCGGAAAAGCGCAAAATAAATATGAGACGGATATTTTAGTTATAATTATTGGCTTTTGGTGTATATACTAAACACGTCCACTCGTACGTTCAGTTCAATTAAATTCCAACGCATTAACACTGGATTATAATTTTTTTTATGTTTGAGTAACAAACATAATGTACGCATACATCAACCTTTTTATATTTTGCACACAACTGAAGTTAGCCGGGGATCATTATTTTAGTCAGAAGCATAAACACGAAGTTTACGAACGTAAGCGAATGAGCGATCAAGAAGTAATATTTTTTACTCGAGTTTGAATCATTAATTCGGATAATTTACGATATATATATTATATAAAGTTTAATAAAAAATCTTCTTCTTCTTCTTCTTCTTATTCTACTTAAAGTTTCTTAAAGTTTAATAAAAAATACTAATACATTTGTTGTTTGGATAATATAAAAGAGAGAATAGTTTAAAATAGACTACATAATATTATTGGTATGTTTACTCATTCACCTGTTAATTTAATTCAAATCGTTTTATTCAAACCACATGGCTGGCTTTTACTGCTTAACTAATTATATATTACCTTTATTGTTAAATAAATATTTGTATCTTACATTTATTTTAAATACAACTATTAGGAAAATTTTCCTCTTGAAAGCAATATAATATTGTTAATCTTTAATGCACCAGGATTTTCCCATTACGAAACAACTTTGTATTTTTCTTATATATAATAATCATATTAAAAATATTAAAAATAATAAAATAAGTCATCGTATTAATTCATATTTGTGACTTTATTTTAAACTATAATATAAAATATTTTTTGAAAATTAGTGAAGTAATAGGTGAAGTATATTTTGGCAAAAAACATGATGGCTAATAGATGCAAAAAGTTCATTAATTTTGATTGTAATATAATTTTTTTAGTTCAGAATATCAAAATGTCTTTTATCGCAATAATATTACAAGAAAAAACTAAATACTTATAATTTGTTGGGTGCAACACTTATATTTTATTCAATAATCAAATTAATTTATCTCATAATTTCTTTTTTTTTTAAATCAATAATAATAAAAGAACTATAATAACTGGCTTAATAACTATTTTTTTTCTAGTCTTAACGAAACATAACATTTTTAAAAATGTTCTACATATGGAATGTATAATGAACGAATGTTACGAAAAAAAATAGTAGACCCAATTAAATATTTACTGTAAATCTTTATTCGGGAGTATGATAAAATATCTTATTATACATATTGTATTTATTTAAATAATCAAAAAAAATCAAACATTGATATCAAAATATATTATTTGTGCATTTTATTATTTTTTGAATAAAATAATACATTTGCTAAATATGTTTAAATTTATCTATTATATGAATTATTATGTTTTGCATCGAAGGTTTTATAACTATTTGCCTAAAGTGCTGTAGTTTGTATATAAAACATATAAATCAAAAAACATTTTAAATTATACTCTCTTGGGAAATTTTCAGCCCACTGCATTAGAATTGACTTATCATGAATACCAGATATTGTGAATATTATTTTCATATGTTTCTTATAAATATTGAGGGCTGACTCGGAAAAAATATAATTTTTTTTTCTTCAGTTAATAAAGACCACTACCCTGGGGTGCACTATTATATTAAACATTGTGCTATTGTCATAATGAGGAATACTTACACTACATTTATATTTTAATTTTATAAATTGTGCATGTAAAGCCCCTGTTACACGAGGCAATTTTATTCGCCACGACTACTAGCAGCGACTAGGTTGTCACACACGGAGTTGTACGATATAGCGAGTAGCGAGTAGTCAGTTGCAAAAACGTCGACAATCGTATCACGTCGTACTGTTTTAAGACGAATAATTTGCCTTACGTATTTCTGTATTTAAATAAAAATATACTTCTAGTATCAGATGACCATTTTAAGACCAGTTCTTGCTTTTTATTCGTGATTAATCGACAATTATATAATTTATGTTAACTGTTTATTGTAGTTTAATCATGGAGTGCATTGATTAATGAAATAAAGTAATATTAATACAATAACAACAATAAATAAGATTGATAATAAAATTAATTTTGATAAACCTGGGTAGTAGGTAGGTAGCTAGTAGCGATCAGCGAGTTTTAGATGCGAGTGGGTCACGTGACCAGATTAGTTGCGCGTTTCTAGCGAGTAGAATTGAACATGTTCGATTCCATTCACCGCGACTATTCACAGCTACGACTTGAATAACTCGCAGCGAATACGTTGTCAGACGGAGCGACTTTACTCGCTGGTATGTAGTCGTAGCGAGTAGTCTCCTCATGTGACAGGGGCTTAAGTATATCCGTGAAATAAATATACTTAAGTACAGTCGGTAAATTTGTAAATATATCTAATTAAAACAAATTAATAAAAATTAAAATTAATCACAACTATTATATTGAAATAATCGAACATTGTATTTGAATAGTCTTATGAATTAATAGAAAGTTTTCTCTTTTTTCTATTTTCAACTTTCCAATCTAAGCATTTTTTTATTTTTATAAATAAACTATTTGGTTATTTATTTAAACATTAGAAGTTTTTATTGATGTATACTTAATGTATTACTTTTTAAATATAATATAATTACCTACGAATATAGACGTAGAAGTTATGAATATAATAATTCTAAATAAAATATAACCATTTCGATAAACTAACATACGATCGAACTATTCTATTTACATATAATATGAGGGCTCTACCTTTGTTCAGCCCATCAATACAAATATATAAGATAATCTAGAAAACATAGAACTGCTAAATTTTCAATAATCGTGATGTTACAGGCTTACGCGAATTTTAAGACATAACTTTTCGTGGAGTTTTTGTACAACCTTACAACCTTGAGAGACCATAAGAAGACGACTCCTGCAGACCGTTAGGTATCCAAAATTTTTTGATTTACTTGAATACTACGAGTTAAAGTATCCTAAGTTCATATTTCCATATTGACAAGAGCATGAATATATATGTAACATTTTTAGTAAGCGAAAAGTACGAATTTTTGCCAACAAACGTCGTAGTTTAACAATGAAGGAGAATTAAACGACGATAAGGACTGTTAGTGTAAACGACAAAGATTTGATCGGATGACATGTCATGAAATCCAGTCAAATTATATATATAATATATATAATATTTGCATACGATCAGAAAACGCTGCCGGTGGGGGAGAGATATTACGAAAATTTCAAGGGTATCGTCGAGTGAAAGCGAAGGAATATGAGAAACGTAATACACGCATAACGATTAAATTCTATATAATTTATTCGTTGTGTATATTATTTTATAGGTAATGAAACACTCGGATGATTTTGACAAATAAACATGTATAAACAATTATTGTCCTGCGAGGCACTTCTATAGATTCTAGTGAATCAATTTCCTCTCTCCCTCTCTCTTTCTCTCTCTTTCTCATACGTTTCCAGATTACTTACACACGTGCATGGAGTATATAATATAGTACTTACTAATGTCACAGACATGCGTATTGATCGTGTTGATTTAATATATACAATAGCTATATATATAGCGTGATCACGATTTCAGGTACCACTAAATATGTCAGCTAGGTGATCTTGTATTGAAATTAATATTTTAGAGGGCTTAGGTGATACTGAAATACATATTTGTTGATAGTTTTCGAATTTGCAACCCATACGATACACACATGTGTAATATAACTTACTTTTTCCACATAGTAACCCTAATTTTTTTCTGAATAGTCAGAAAGATAAAAAATTTTGTAAACATTTTTTTTCTATTTTAAAAATGGGCTACAGTCAGTCAAAATGTTATGTAATGAACTATCGATTTTCTACAAAATAATTATATAAAATTATAAATTACTTAAAATTGTGTATTCAAGTATTTGAAATTTATTTTTAGTGCTATTTTTTGATTCAAATAATAATAAATCAATTATAATAATAATAATTATAATTTATAATACAGAAAAAAGTTTATTCGATAAATTTATCAAATTAATTGTTCTGTGTTTTCCTCATTATATTCTAAATATAATTTGTCTTTTCAAAAATTCAGTTTAAAGATTAATTTTTTGATATTACTTTTAATAATTTACTGCTTTAAATAAAAATTTCGTAAAAAACCAATTTTGTATAACTTTAATTTTGAATTGCTCCCATTTGGTCAATGAAAAAAACTTTTTATTCAAAAATTATTTGAAAAATGTAATATGTAGAACATGTAAAAAAAAATTAGGGTTTACATTAAAAAAAAAGTAAGTAAATTGTATTACATTTGCGTAAACCCTAAGAGTGAAATATTTTAAAATTGTCCAAAAATGTGAATTTCAGTAACCCTTCAAAATATTAATTTCAATAAAAACGATATATTTAATGGTATCTGAAATCGCCATCGCACTATATATCATTTAAGTAAAGCTTGGCTGGATAAAAGTATCTCAATGATAGCTCAATGAGAGCTGAATCAATATTAATTTTTATGTAATTTTTGTTGTTTTATTATAATTAGTATAATTTAATAAAAGGAGGTTACCTTATACATTTACAAGTAAAAGTAATAAAATTTGTCTATTCATCCTTACATTATATTATATTATATTATATTATATTATATTATATTAAGAAATATAATATAGCTTTTACATTTTTCGCTCCTACTAAATCACAAAAAAAAAAAAAATTGATTGTACAAATTATAATCTAAGAAAATGTCAGTGTATAATATAGTATATAATATCAATGTATATAATAACAAATATTAAATAATAAGTTATAATTTAAGTAAATGTAAGTTTATATGAAAGGGTAAACGTACCCGGTAATTATATCGACTGTTGAAATAAATTAACATAAATAAGATAGTTAAATGTGCGAATGAAATGTTCATTAACACGATAATGCGGCACTGTTAACTGCAGCTATATAAATATGCAAATAGTTAGTGTAGCTATATAAATGTCTCAGTATAAAATTCAATCTTATAACGTTAAATCTGTTACCCAACTAATTTATACTAATTTATTAACTAGCCAGTATTAATTGTGGGTACGATTATCCTCTCCAACAAAATTACATTTTCTTTAATTATGAAATCAATAATTCGATTTTAGAATTTAATCTTTTTAAATGTGCATATAAACTTGTACCATAACTTGGTGATTTGTATAGAAATTGAAAATTAAAATGTTATTTATTCTAGTCAGTTAAAATACTAAAATATAAACTTGACTACATGTTTTAGTGTGACTTCCTTTTATTAACCTGTACTATAATAAAAACAGCGAAGAAATATTAATATTTACGGAAATATTTCCATTGGGATTTCACGGTGGGTAACCTTGAATATTTATCAGGCCAGTTCTATTAGTTAGGCCTCTTTCACACAGTCTGTTTCTTTAACGGCAACGGAAACGGATAGGATAAAAATTTCCGTATATTTAAAAGATTTTTGTCCGTTGGTAAAAACGGATAGTGTGATCGGATTGTATAAATAACTATGTGTCTTATCTACTCCGTTTTCTTTTTTTATCCGATCCGTTTCCGTTGCCGTTAAAGAAACGGACTATGTAAAAGAGGCCTTAGGAAGGAACGAATGAAGAAGGTAATATTTTTGACCAAGAATGCCTCATCATTTTCTTCAGTGAGAGTGTAATTTGTTTTAGATTTGAAAGTAATTATTTATACCCATCATGTGATAAATTAAAATTTCCAAAGCGGATACTTTAAAATGTTTTCATAATTGATTATAAACAAATAAACACTTATCATACAAATTAACAGAACTTGATTATAGTCCAAAAAATATATGTTTGTACCACACAACATATAAAAATAAACTATTTGCAAATATAAATAAAAATATTTAAAATGTTCAATTTAATGTTTGATGAATTTATATTGTACGACAGATTCAAATGTGAGTAATTGATTATATTTAAATGACATAGTATCTTTTTATAGGCATTTTATGAAATTTAAACCTATTTAAAAAAAATTTGTAGTGAAAATAACATTCTATTAACCGTATATAAGTAATATTTCTTCATTCGGATCATTAATTTATTTTATTTAAATAAGGTAATTTAAATCTTTTTTTTTTAAATTGTTGTTCAAAGAAATGTTAAAGGTAATGTTAAGGTAAATAATATAATATATTCTTTAATATTTTCTTTTTATGTATAATATTATAATATGTACAATATATAATTCACTAAAATATACCTTTTCTCTGTTAGTCTTAAACTGATTGAATAAAGAAATGTTAGGATTATTTTAATGTACTTGTAAATAAATAGCGGCTTGTAAAAATATTTTTAAAAAATAAAACTTTTTTTTGTAATATTTTTATTAAATCATTATTTAATTTTATTTACGATTTGCAAATTTATTAAACGATTATGAATTTATTAATAATTCCTTACATTTGTATTGATATATATTTTTTTAGATTTTAAAATAATATAATAACATCACCATAAACACAACTTTATACAATAGTATTAATACTACGAAGTATTTTAATTTATAAATTATGCTATATTTAGGCCAATATTTGGCATATATAACTTTAAATTTATCTAGATAAAAAAAGAGATAATAATAGTCAGTTAAAGTATTTTCACGAATATAATCTGGTAAACATTTCTTGTAGGCTGTGAATATTTTTCGAAGTGTGTGCAGGAACATATTTAAGGCCTCGATCCCACACCTCCAGCCAAAATTTCAGAAAACATTTGAAGTCTGCTTTTTCCTTAAAATGTAAACTTAACGTTATCATTGTTTTCTGAATTATAAGTTTAAAAAAGTTCATATTATGTACTATAACTATTCATTTTTCCATATAATGTAAATATTTTATTTCATAAATGTTGTAAAAATAAGTGTTATAGTTATACAATAAAAATTAAAATTATTTAAAACAATTTTAATTTTTGTTTTTAATAGGTTTAATTGTGAAATTTTGTTTAGAGGAAATTCCTCAGCTTTCTCAAAAAAAATATAATACGCCCCTAATTGTGTGCATGTATGTGTTGGCTGACCAGAGTTAAAAAATATATTATCGTGAGTAAATAAACGGATATAAATTAAAAAAGTTTTTGCACAAAAACGAATGTAAGCTTTTATATGTTCAACGCACACACATATACATATATACATCCATAGACATACTCAAACTTACACGCATACATATAGTATATAGAAGAAATATTTTGGCTTTTGCGCTACACGACGACGTGTTCTGATTGATTTTATCGATATCGCAAATGTCTCGCAGATAATACCAGTACGGGACCCGCAGTCAGATAATATTTTAAATTATATTTCACTTCAGATTCTTCAACACGTATATTCTTCCATTTTATATCGCGCAAACGCACGAATTTAACGTCATCCCCGGCGTTTCCATTGTGTTCGGCGCGTAGTGCATCTGCTAGAGAGACGTACATGTTTTTCTTTTCCACTACCAAAATTATAACGTTCAATCTCACCTATCCTTTAGAAATACGATGCATAGTAGGATCACAACGCAGTGGAAATATTGAGCAAATAATAATACGCGTGTACCGTAGGGCTGCATTACACACACATATATATATATATATATATATACGTGTTTTTTTGATTTAGTATGCACATGAAACTACATGTATACAATAATGGGTAATTCTATTTGATCTTCTTTGATATTTGTTTTTACTATTATTATTTTATATTTGGAATAAAAAAAAAAACTTTGTTTTGACGCTGATAAATTATATCCAAATATTTTCAAAATATCATCAAAAATTATGTGATTTATAGCGCTCTTGAGAACTTTAAACTTTTTTTTATTTGCAACATTATTTATTGATAGTATGGAATTTTCCGATATTTATTTAACGGCTTATATATATATATATATATATATATATATATATATATATATATATATATATATATATATATATATATATATATATATATATATATATATATATTTATCATTTCAATAATTCATAAATCAAAAAATTACATAACTTTGTTCTGCAATTAATTTTTTTTTTTTTTATTTAAAAAATAGTTATTTACAATCTGTACATAATATTGCACATTAAGTAAATTAGATGGTACATAGGCGGGAACCTATTCAGTAATAGAACCCAACGTGTTTGTTTTTTTTTTTTTTTTTTTTATTATTATTATTTTGGTAGCGGCTCTCTACACCATTTTCTTTTGTAAATGGCATACTAGATTCCCAGGAAGAGAGTTGTGTGAGAGTGAGAAAATTAGAGGGTTTGGATGCGTTAATCATTTTGCACGGAGTCTAGTGTAATGCTTGGTAGCTAATTGTTTTAGTGTTTCGACTTTTAAGTCGTTGTGGAGAGTGCTGTTAGAAATGTACCATGGTGCAGAAGTGATAAGGTGGAGGACAATTAACTGGAACGCTTGTATAGTGCGAATTTACGAGGGCTTGGCGCAACCCCAAATCTGAATGGCATAAGCTCACATTGGTCTTATGAGTGACTTATATGAAATGTTTTTTGTGTGTATCGACCACTTAGATTTAAGGATTGGCAAAAGGAGATGTAGATGACTATTTAGTTGTTTTCTTTTTGCTTTCAGATTAATCTGAAATCTTAATCTAATCCTGGGCCCCAGGTTAATCTTTTATCAAAAATAATGCACAGGTATTTAACTTCTGAAAATATAGGAATATGAGTTTGTTGAAAATATAATGAGGGACATTCGCATTTTTTTTAAAGTGAAATTTACATGGATAGATTTTTCTGTATAGATTTTTATTCGCCAATTTGAAGTCCAGCTTTCTATTTGGTTTAGGTGATTTTGTAAGTAGAGGGAGGTTTGAACTGGGTTATTACCAGGGGCAAAAATTGTTGTGTCATCAGTATATGTGGCTATAATTGTATTTAATGAATTTGGCATATCAGCTGTAAATATATTAAATAGGTCTGGTGCCAAGTCACTGCCTTGTGGTACTCCTGCTTGAATATGAAAATAAGATGAAAATTAGTTAAACTGCCGGACTACAAAAGTGCGATTTTTGAGGTAAGATTTGATAACTAAGTAACATAGGGCAGGTAAGAACTGTTTGAGTTTGCAAATATGTGATATACTCGGTGAAATGCGCCACATTTAAGAATACACCGGGACAATATTAATTTTTTTCGGACGAGGATGATACTAGATCTGTTAGCCTACGTATTTGGTGTATAGTCAAGTGTCTGGCTCTAAATCCGAATTGATAATTTGGAATAATATTTTGTGCTTGTAGTATAGGTCTTATTCTATAAAGTATGACTCTCAAATAATTTAGACAGAGTTGGTAATAGACTAATTGATCTGTAGGGAGCAACTAGATTTTTGGGCTTATTTAGTTTTGGAATTAATATAATTGTGGACAGACTTGGGTAGTATTCCGAATACAATATTCGGAATACTGTATTCAAAATACTTTTTAAGTATTTCAAATACTTTTTAAATACTTTTTTTGAAAGTATTCAATAAAGTATTTTGAATACTTATAACGAGTATTCTGAATACATTATTTCGAATACCTTTTAAACATTAAATCATCTCTTTTTTTAAACGATTTTATTACTTATTTGTCATATGTTGTAGATATAAGCTCTTATCAGATTTTTATTAGTGTTGTAAATCATAATCTATAACAATTATATAGCATAAAAATGCAATAAAGTAACATATATTTAGTCTACAATTTCAAATATTTCTCATGATATCTATAATTTTTATAGTATGGAAAACTAGAAGTATTTTAAAAATATTCGGAATATTTTTAAAAAATTTTAAATAATGTATTCGGAATACAATTTGTATAAAGTATTTGAATACATATTCGGAATACTATTTTTTGTAAGTATTCGAGTATTTATTCTAAATACTTTTAAAAAGTATTTTACCCAAGTCTGATTGTGGATAGTTTCCATATTAATGGGAAACACAAAAGCCGAAGCATGGAATTAAATTGAAAATGTAAGTTATTAGAATCAGAGAATTTTTTGGTAATTTTTGTAGAATTTTATTTGATATTATATAGTAGCCCGGGGATTTGCCCTCTATTAAATTTTTTACTAAAAACTGTATTTCGTTTGGTGTGTTTGAAATTTACTTTAATGGCGATTTAAATGTAAAGATTCACCATACTCACCTAAGATTCGTACTTACTTCCAATCGATTATTTATTCAATCCCGATCTATTGTATTGCCAAAGTTACAATAATTATTTGGTCTTCTTAACACCCAACTTGTATAATATGATGCATTTACTATATTATTATGTCCACCGCAAGCGTAAATATGCCATCTAAGTGCAAAATTAATTTACTGAAGTAAAGTACAGCATTCATGTTTGCATACGCACGGTGATGTATTTATTACAAATTATTATATAAGAACAAAAACAGAAATATCGTATATTGAAAAAAAAAAATATAAATAAAAAAAAAAATGTGAAGAAAATTACAATTTAAATTTAAAATGTAAACATTTAAGTGCGAGTACACGTTGAGGGCCGTGTAGTTAAGTGCAGCTGTACAGTTAGGGGTCGTATAGTGAAACGGCGTGGCGTAAGCTAAAGAACTACAAAAACTAAACCTAAAACATTTATGATTTATATTGTTCGCGTGGTTATTCACTTATGTTTATTATAACGATAGTAATTATTTCAGTGTCAACGGTACCACCAAATCCCACGCGTAACCTCTTTAGTTATTAAAATTATACCTCCACTTTTATCGGACACAAATAGTTATCCAACTACGTACCGTTAGCTCATTTCTCAATAATTATTCGACCATACGTCTCAGCTCTACGAGCAATTTATTACATGATAATAACACGTCTCTGGACACAAAATTGTTTTTTTTTCATTACGAAACACAAGCCCCTCTAACAGAAGCATTGTTACAACAATAGCTTAAATGGGGTGGGTGGTTCTTGCCCACGGAATAATAATCTCCGCAACTCAACAGTATATACACTGCTCATATGATTTGATTTCGTTTTAATATATGCTATTTCATGCTTTTATTTTGCTGAATGGTACCATACATCAAATATTGTTGACAACAGAACTTCTTTTTAAAGTTCGTCGTTACCGTTGTACTAGTTTGATACTGTCAATTCAATTGTAGTGGTAATTTCGGCAGTACAGACAGTGTTAAATTATTTTGTCAAATATGCAAATAGTGCTTACTAGCAGTGACAATTTTGCTATAACAAACAATATAACAATGTAAATGTGTCAAGTTAAAAAAGAAAAAAAAACTTATTTCGTTTCCTGTAAAAATACTCGTCTTGACTGCACTGTATTCGTAGTTGCACAATATGATAATGAAAATAGAACATATTTTTGGAAATACTTTTGATGCGATTCAATCGATGACCTTTTTTTTGTATTTACTTGTATAAATCCACGTAAAATGAGATAAAAACCCAAAAGCATAAAGAAAACTTAACCTATGTAATAATCATAATATAATAGTTTTGTCCACCACGTAGTTCATAACACAACATTTACATACACTGCTCGAAAACGACTAAAAGAGTTTTCAAATTACAGGAAATTGAATATTACATTGAAAAATATGTCGTAATTGTTTATCGTTTAGAGATATGAAATTACGGAACCGTTAAATTTAGTTAGTTTTCAAAAAAACGCCTGATCATTTTACGATTCAAGCGTAACGTGATGTGATGTTACCTGTATAGTAATTATACGCAACGCAATTTTTGTTAGTCGCATTAAAAGTTCAATGCATTTTAATCAAAACAATCTCTATAACAATAACCGACCTTAAAACGATAGCATTTTATTTTTTTCCACAGGATATTCGCGAATAATATTGCAATTTAAAACACATTCCCGACAAATAAACATAAACGATTATTTAAATATTCATATATACATGTATGTATTATACATTTACAATCGCAGTTTTTCAACCCTTTGAGTTCAAATTAAATATAGGTATTGTTTATCATTTCAGTGTAAAATTATGCTCGTTATAAAAACGGAATTATTGTATGATATTTTTATGGTGAACAAAAAGTTTGTGCGTTATTACGGTTACCGTTCCGTAATAATAATTATTATAATACAGCCATAGCCGTTTTATGATGAAAAAAAAAATTATAAATTTATATTTATTGATTATTATATGAATGAATATGAATGTATTTAATTTGCTCAAATTATTAGACAGCTATAACTTAATACGTAACGTACCTAGGTGTTGATTTACTTTTATCAAATCACAAAATTAACAAGAAATTATTTGTTTTCATGACGGATTTTTAGATTAAATTGTATAAAATTTACATTTTGAACTTCTTATAACCGTTATAAGTTATAAAAATATGATCTAATGCTAAATAATTCAAACTTTCAATGTCATTCAATATAGTAATTGTAACATTGGGAATTATTTCAATCGATCAAATTATCTGGTTTTATATTTAAATTTTTCAACCATAGTAAAATTGTTTATGTCTTACCAAGATAAAATATTTTTAACTAATAAATTATTTATATTCAAATTTATAACATAACTAATTCGATGTTCGAAGCTATAATATTTCAACTTAAAATTATAAAATTCTAATAAGTTTGATGTTACGTTTATTTATTTTTTTTTATTTTAAATTCGTAAGTTCATAAATTAATCAACGGCAACAACTCCGAAAGAATTACTATTCAATTATGTTTATTTATCATTACTTAAAACATTAACGACATAATTTATCTTTCCAGACGAATTTTTATAAAGTTGGTTTTCCACATACATTAGTGAGCTGATATTATTTACTTCCATATTACACAGAATAATATCCCTTAAACGTAAATTTATGTAAAGAGTTTACAACATTATTTTGTAATTTTATTTAAGTATTTACAGACTTCTCTGTAGTCAAAAGTACTTATTGTTGTGAATTCGATAATGAATGATGAGGTATATGAGTATAGGCATTATTTGCGTAATTCTCCTGTTTTAATAAAACTTTAAATCTATAAAGTTAGAAATTCCAATTAAGTTGACGTTTTATTTTTTTATCTTTATTTTTAAAAATAACAATAACAATAGCAATATAATTATAGCATAAATAACTAATTTTAAGCTTATGTAGATATTTACAATAAAAATCAATTTTTATTGTTTGTCCGCCAAACAGCCACTTGCATTATTAGGGAGCCCCCTGATAAATCAGAGACCCCCAAGTTTCACTATGCCAACTTACCCGCTAGTTTCGCCACTGAATATAATAAAATATGATAGATGAGTATACCCATACTTCGAAGTGCAGTTTTAAAATTTAACTACGTCATTAAACATTGAACGAGCACGTGGAATCAATATTTTCTAATTAATTTCATACGTATGGAAAAAAAAATAAGACTTATATTAATAATAATAATAATTGTTTAGTTTTGGAGAAAAGCTGCAAACGCTCAATGTTATTTCGGGAATCAGAGAACAAGTTATTTACAAATTAAATCCTATATCATTCTCTCTAAAACGTATAATTATTTATGAAGACGAGGTTTTTAATAAATAATTAAACGAATGCCGATCGTCATTTGAATATTTCAAGGGTATTTATCACCACCAACTGTATAATATAATAAATAATTTGCCGTGTTACTGCCTTTTAATCAAATCAATTACAAAGAGACCCTTTTACCGACGAATACGTCTTCGCTCGCCTACCGATTTTTCATCGATTCACTTTTGTATGTGGTATTTATTATCGATCTCTTTGAGACTTGCCACGCTAGTAAGCTATTTTAACTATTTACTGACATTATCAACGTCTTACAGCTCAGCGTATGGTTAGAAACGTATTTTTATATTACAAGTATTGAAATGATGATGAAATCCGGATTTTCGGAATATAATACCTACAATTTATTGTACATCTGAGTTCCGGATTTTAAAATCAAAATTTTGTACCAAATTCCAAATTCAGACTTCAGATTTGGGATTATGGTTTGGAATTCCCTTGTACATAACTTTCAGCTTAGCCATTATAACTAAAAATGTTTTTATAATGAGCTTTTGTGGGTCAGGATCCAAAGTATTATTACGTACGCCCAGACATTTACTTCAATATTATTTGTGTGTAAGTGATTGTGTATACAGTAACCCCTGTGATTGTGGTTACCGGACTAATACTGTCGACCTATGTGATGTTTATTGTATGTGTGTGTGTGTGTTGTGTTAAGGCAGTATAGTAGCTACACTTTTTTAAGAAGATTAGCTAAGAGGAAATTTGAGAGTTCGCTCTTCACTCCTTACATCATCAAGATCGTAAATGTATTTCCAGCATTTTAAATTTATTTTAATAATATTTATTAAAATATAATCTATCATAATAATAAATTAAATAAAATGAATAAAATTATAATAATATATCTTTTTTTTTTATACCATTTAGGCCCAAATAAAATTCAAATAATATTAATAGTTCATTAATAATAAATAAATAATCACACTTACATTAATTAATTATTAAATCCAAATTTGAATAGCTAATTAGTCAGTTGTGACCGTACCTGTTCATTTAATAATGATATCAAGACCATACAAATATTATATAAATATAAATATATTTTATAAATTTAAATCGTACATTTTAGTATTAAACAGTAAAAATAATTCGTGCGAGATCATATTATAATATTTACTTCTTCGAAAAAGAAATCTGTCTAGAATCATGGGAAATAATAGATACCAGGGAAATTATAAGCATGAAACTTGTAAAATGGAACATGAAACTTAAATTGCTTGAAACCGTCTGACATATTTGTATAGGGAAGCATACACCAAGTTTCATACAACTATTTTTATTTAGAGTTTACAAAATTGATAACACGAAATTTGTTATTCTGGTTTCGTTATTTCAGTTTCATGAACATTTTCACACAGCCATGTATTTTTTACATTTACTTATTATTATTTTATATTATACTTTTTGCTTTTGGCCCAACTATATGTACTAAACTATTAAAATTACTTTTAACCATGTAGTAAAATGTTTTAGATTTATCTGAATCGCTATGTAATTTATTGGCAACAACACTCATACATATATTAAGTACAATATTTGGATGTATCAAATAACGACATTTTTTTTTAAACATTTTTTAATATGCCCGCTAATAAAGCGTCAGACGACATTTCGAACATTGATCATATTTCATTATTCTATAGTTATATAGTTTCATTGTTTAAGTTTATCCAGTATACATCAATGCAAAACTAGTTTCTGGAACTGATGGCTCATAAAAACTTTGAAGGTCCGGTCAAACAGAAAGCGTGGCCAGATCGCCAGTCCACTAATAGTCAAACAGAATGTGGACAAGTTTGAGCGAGCCAGTTTGAAAGCTGCACAAAAGTATACTGCTGGTTATTTTTTATTTTTATTTTTTCATTTTTCTGTTTTCGTATAATAAAATGTCAAGCCTTAAGTCAAGTAAGAAGAAAAAGAAAAATATGAGTACATAAAATAAATCATAAAAGGAAAAAATTCAGGGAGTATATAATAATATAACATATTTTTTTTATTATGTATACATTTTATTCGAGTCCACCGCGAAATTTGTGAAAAAATACAACAATCCGTTTGTCCATGGCGGACTAGTATAGTAGTAGGCCGCTGTCCATTTAACCAGAATGATGCATTTAAATAGAGTACTCAGTTCGCTTTATCTTTGACTGGACCTTAAATGTTACACATTTCTCTGGTGCAGAGGCGTGCCCAGAAATTTTTTATGGGGGAGGGTCCAAAATTTTTATTTTATCTGTTCTCTAATTATAAATATAATTTAATTCATTACCAAAAAATTACTGTTAATAACTATAATAATAGCCACAATATTTATACACTCACTCACACATATACAGAAAGGTATACTACAATAGGTATAGGTACTATAATTTTAAATCAATTTTTATTTGGTAATAAAATGGTATAAAAATGACATTATTTAACTTATAATTAATTTAAAATTTTAATCTTCT
Organism: Sipha maydis; assembly: GCA_034509805.1. Lineage (NCBI taxonomy): Eukaryota > Metazoa > Arthropoda > Insecta > Hemiptera > Aphididae > Sipha > Sipha maydis. The sequence goes on along the minus strand of JASXSY010000022.1, from coordinate 99,827 downwards.
GTTTCTTTTTACAAGTTCCTCAGTTATATTATCTGGTGTTAAGATTTCATTTCGATGAATATTAAGCATCGCAAGTCCATTTAGTCTGTCTTCCGATACAGTATTTCTGAGATATGTTTTAAGATTTCTTAATGAAGAGAAACTTCTCTCAGAAGTACATGTCGTGACCGGTAATATACATAATAGTTTTATTAACTTGTATATATTTGGAAGCAAGTCTTCATCACAAAATTGTAGAAATTGTAATACAGTTTTTGGCTTTTGATCTCTTTCAGTTCTTTTTAAGACATTTTTCCACATCTTAATTTCTGCTATTACAATATCAGGTTCCCTTAAATTATCCGAATCTTTATAAAAATATATCAATTGTAAAATATCATTGTTATTATTGTCCAATTCATTAAATATCATTTTAAAACCTTTTAAAACCAATTTGTGTTCATTAAAACGACTATTTATTTGATCAATAAAGTAATCCAAAAATGGTATAAATAATGATATTTTGAAGTATTCTTCTGGAGATTTACTAATAATGTTACAGCGATTGATTTGATGCTTACAGATCCTTGGAATACAAATTTGTATATTAAGACATTTAGATTTTTCTTCTAAGTTCTTAAATATAACTGAAAAGACTGCATTTTGTATCTCATTAGTTAAATTCTAAACCAGATTAATTGCTTCAAGTAAGTCAATATTTTATCTTTGTAATGATTTACATAACACATATGTATGCTTAAATATTTCATCAATAACCATTAAACTGAAATTGAATGTTGTATCACAAAGCGACAGAAGTAATTGTGATGCTTTTGTGGAAGTCTCTCTATCAACCCAACCACTCATTACTTCTAATAAACTAATTACAGCTGATTGTAATTCTACAAATGTTCTACAAATTGTATAAAGTACATCAAAATTCGCTTCAAAAATACACTAAAAATTTATAACAACAGTCTCAAATGTTAGGGTTATTATAAAAATTACTGTTGCGAAAATTAAATTGTACGATTACAATAATTCTGTGATAACACTTCGCGCCATAATTATTAATCTAATCAGTCCGCGTTATCAGCACAGAATAAGACAAGTAGTCGTACCTGGTCATTGGTATAAATTAAACCCGGTTTATACATTATAATATTATATAACAATATAATCTATAAGCTTTGTATATTGAAGATAATGGGAAATTAAAATACACTGCAAACCTACTATTATTATACTATTTACTATTAAACAATTGTGTAAATGTAGAAATTTCAATGGGAGGGGTCCGGACCCGAACCCTCCCCCCCTTGGGTACACCCCTGCTCTGGTGTGCTGCCTTAATATTTAGTTTAACTATTTATTTTTCCACTAGCCAGAGATCAGAGAGCGTTTGGGAAGCGCTAAGGAATTAACACCGATGCGTTATTTATTGGTTTACTAGGTAGTTAATGAAATACATTTCTAATAAATAATAATGCGCGTAAGATGCCTCCGTAAATCTTTTTTGTTGTAATGTAGTTAAAGGGAATGATTATCATTTATGGTTTGACATACGAATGTTGATAAGTCTTTACATTAGGCATCATTGCGCGTAACGAATACATTCATATTTCAAAGATAATCCAAATAATTGTCTACGATAAATCTTCAGAGTTTTCTAAGATTTTAATTTAAGAAATCTAATTTATATATTTTATGTGTGCATCTGAGTTATAACCATTTTTTATATTATAGTATAAACTTTTTTTTCAGTTGCCGTGTAAATCTAGTTCAACGATAAAATGTAAATTATCGGTACGAATTTTACGATACAAGGAGATTATCTTGAAAATCACATTGCTTCGGAAGATCCAAAATCCAATTTATAAATAACCTCATTTTTAAATACCTATTATAATTTGTACGGTAGTGATCGGTAAAAGCATTCAAAAAAGACATAAGAAGGAATTATGGTTATATTTGACTTTTTCCTTTCCAACACATTTTCTACCCGTTTCAATATTCCATTACAGAATGTCTCATCTATATGTTTATAAAACCAGCGTGATGTCAGACGACTATCCGATTCCTTGACATAATCATAAGGATGGTGATTTATTTGTAAGGATTTAATAAATACAATTTTTCAGACTATAAAAAAAAAAACGTGATTCTTGCGCTGTAAATTTTTAAAAATATTTAATTTAATTTATAATACTTAAAAAAAATATACAATTTTCATTAATGTTTTAAACTATTAAATGTTATAATATTTAAAAAATAAAAAAAACTATTCTCGATGTTTTGTGATCACATTACTGACGTTATCATTTCTCACTCTAAGCTAATTACTGAACAACAGGGTACTGAGTTAAAATTTAATCATTTCAATTGAACTCATTATTTTATTCATATTTTTTGGTTCTTAATTCTTCTTCTTTATTAATGTTATTATTATTATACTTATATATATATATATATATATATATATATAATATTATACATGTTTATCAATATGACATATTTAAAAAATTAGTTGGGCTTTCAAATAAAAAAAAATTTGAAACCCTCAAAATTAATTACTAACTTTATGTTGTCTGGAGTCAAATTTCTCAGTCATAAATCAACTGCAAAAGTTAATTTTTTGTTTATTTACTTAAATTATATACACAACTGTGAGTAACAAAATATTTTTAAACGATAAAAAATAACTCAATCAAAAGTTACAACTAAAAATTCAATTTTATCTAAAACATGTTTTAGGATAAAGTAATTGTTTTCAACTCGTTCTTTTTCTGTTTTATTTTGTTTAAATATTTATATGGTGCAGAAAATAGTTACAAGTCAGCGTTGAAATAATTTCGATAGAATATAATAAGCGATATGAATACAAATGGTGTACACTTTAACATTAATTAATTTACATAATGCCACAAAGTAATGGCCAGCGGTACCAATCAAAACATTTAAAAAGATGATAGATATTAAAGTGCTATTAATTCCATGGAAGTGGATGGTTTTTTTTAGTGAAATCATGAGCATTAAAATAATTTATATTCATATTATAACTATAATTGTATCAAAACACATTATTGTATTTCTATGCCACATTATTGCCTGCAGTGTGCTTCGAGGATGTGTCAGTTGTTTCGCCATACGCCGTCGTGTTTTCCACTCTTCCTATTGTATTTATTTCTTATTAATCGTTATAGTCATTATCATGATAGCATCTACAAGTGTATTGCACTCATTTTAAGCAATAGAGAATGGTAATGTTTACACAATACATAGTATGATACTTTTAGTTTTTTTTACTTAATGTTAAAGTAATTCAGAAGCTTGTTATAAATTCATCTCGATATGTGTTTGCATTTAATCAATAGAATATAAATTAATGTATTATCTCGCCATGTAAACTTATCTTTTCAGTTTATCATAAAGTGCTATGTTAGTTACGAATACAAATTATTGCAGTATTTGGGCGCTTGTATTTTTCCTTCATTTCACCTGGACGAAAGAACCGCCATATTTATATACGTTCATATTTATTGTACTACTATTCATTGAAAAATTGTTTGAATAAAGATTTCATTGAAATTTCTTTCTTGATTAATCATTCGGCTACTACTTATTTACTACATTACACTTTTGTATGGTTTTGGTTAATGGAAGCGATAATTTATAATATCCGTCTAATACGCATACATATCAGGAATTTATAAATTTTTTTTTACTTCCAGTGTACTACAATACTGCATAACCATGGTTATCTTGATGCGATAAGGACAGGGTAAGGATCCGATTTAGTAATTTTTAGGCCTTAGGCAAAATAAAAGATGTTGGCCCATGTCAATAGTATGGTATTTATGCACCACTTCCACGCATGAGTCATACAAAATAATTTATTATTTACAATTTACTTCTAAATTTTCACAAACAAAATTAAAATGCTGTAAATACATTTTTTATCCCTATAAATTTCTGTATTTCTCTAAAATACTTGTATTATATTTTACTGATATTTACTTTATACGATGAAAATTTCATAAGAAAAAAAAATGTTTTCTAAAAATCTGAGGCCCCCTGATAACTAAGGCTATAGGCAGCTTAATAGAAAATATGATGCTGGATAAGGATTTTGAAAACTGGTTCGAATTCTTCAATCGCATGAAGTTCAACTCTTTCACAGTTTTTTAATTTTGTCCATTGTATACATTTTTTTAAATTGGAAATTGACATAATCATGTATCTTAGAATTAATAGAAAAAACAACTTATAGTAAATTTAGAATTTTTATTCTGTGCGTATAATGGGCATAGACAAAATATTACCGTTTCCAATCCTACGATCAATGAACGACCAAATTCTACCAAATAGTATCGTGGAATTTTGATTCAATTTTGTTTATGTATAATAAATAATAATTATTACTCTGATATTTTTTCATAGGCTTGTATAATAATAATAATTATTATTATTATTATTATTGTTGTTTATCTACAAATTTCCAAAAATGCAATCACGTCTGATATATTATACACACATGTATAGTATTTTGTGACGTGGAAAGTTTTTATAGTTTGCATAAAAATCTATATAAATGAACGTATTATACTAAATATCTCACGATGATATTGAAATATAGATCTAATATATTAAGATAATATGGTTATATTTTTTATGACATTGTATTTCATTTTTTTTTTAAATCTTACACAATAGAATTAAATAAATTAGAAACCTAAATATTAATTGTATTTAATTTTTTATATCTGAAGTATAATATTAAAAAAAAAAAAAAAATGAGAAAGTCAACCGAAAGAAGACTTTATAGAAAATTCAAATACGTTTTCATTGTAAAACTTATCACTATATCGATCGTTGTGTAAGAATTAAAAAAATCTATAAATCGATATGTTGCGTGTATGATAGACACAGATTTCCAACATCAGTTTCCTTAGTATATATCAATACAGACGTGTGAACAATTGTTAATATTTTTTTAATGCTATGTAGCACGTCCACCGAATTCCAAAAATTTCGAAACTAAATTACGCTATAGATTTACATTATATCCACCAAGCTGGTAGATACATTTTCTAAATTAGATTTTTTTTTTTTAATGCAATAGGTTAACTATTCTACTGCTGTCACTTTTATGTTGCGTTAGAAACGATAAACACGTCCTACGCATGCAGTCAACGTTTATGTTAATTATTTGTATGCTTGTCTTTAACACTCCTTCGAACGTAAGGCGATCGATGGTAGAAATGTAACGTCGAATGTATTATAGCTATAACATTGCTTATTAGCAGTGTTGGGAAATATCTAGATAAATTTATACTCAGTTATCTTTATCTTCATCTAGATAAAAATCTTGTTATCTATGAGTACTAATCTAGATAATTTATTTAAATAGAATAAAATTAAAATTTTAAAATTTAAAATGTTTTTATATTTTTATTTTTACATTTTCTGTACATCATATACCTATTACACAGATAATAACCGACAAGATAACAATCTTCTTATGAAGTTTATTTCAAAAAAAATTATTTTATATTTTATGTTTATTAATGTTTGAAATTAGTTTAAAAAATGATATTTAGTATTCTTATATGTAGTATTCTGAATATTTTCAAAATCAAACATAAAATTATCTCATATTTATCTAGATAAAAATGAACTTATTTTTATCTTTATCTAGATGAAATTTAGTATAACTATCTTTATCTGTATCTAGATAAGAATTAGTATAGTCATCTTTATCTTTATCTAGATAAATTATTAGTTATCTATTCCCAACACTGCTTATTAGTCGAGAGAAAATTTTTTTGCGCGGCAGACGGAAGGTTGCGCTGGATTGCGTTCAAAAGCGAAAAACTGCTGCATACAAACACGCCCATGCGCGTCGATTAGCGGATGCCAAACAAATACAAGCTATTTGGAAAATTTTTGACGACTGCATTATAACTGTTACCCTATACATAATAATATAATCGTCGAGTTTGGCATGAATGTTATACTATAATAATATTGCTACGGATTCAACATTAAAAATTGAATTCCACGCATAAACTCATCATGGTCTCTGTACATAATATATTCGCTAATTTTCCCTTTGAAAATCAATCAATGATATTAGGTATGTGTATACAATGACATGCCATAATAATGTGCGGAATACGTCTTGCAGTATTGATCGTGAACATCGGTTGTTCTATTAAAAAAAAAATGCTCTTTCAGTGGATAAAACACACGGTCTAATAGAATTAGAAAGTTTTATTGCTCTGTCGTTATTTTCTTCATGATGCGCGGCGCAATCTAGTTAGGAAAATTAGTACAATAAAAGAAAATAGAAAAATAAAAATAATAACAATAACTGAATTGGAAGAAATGAAAGTTTTTCGTAAAGTTTCACTGAGGCGATTTTGTTTTTTTTTTGCCTACAAAACCGTTAAAAGAAAATTGTCGTCATCACTAGAGTTCGGATTTGAAGGCATTATAATCAGTGAAAAATATGTATGTATTGTATTGAGAAAATGTTGGAAATAGCTATTACTGCAAATACTCATAATTATATATCATTTTGTTTCTTTGATTAATTACAATCGCATACAAATTACATCATATTGCGCTAATTTTATTGTCCCTTGACCTAGTTCAAAGAGAATTATTTTTTGTATAACACATCAAATATGTGAACAATTATACCTTACAAGTCTAAAAAATCTGTTTTTGACCAGAGGTATGAAGGCGGTTGGTTTTGTGAAAATTCAAAAATGCATACTTAGCTATAGGTATACATAGAACAATCGATATGTAAAATTTGCAAGTTATATACATAATGTATCAAACATCAAAACATTATACATTTTAAATTTATTTAAATGTTTCCTTTTTTTCAATTGCTTTTAGTTTCTAACCCCGTTTTAAACGTATTTCGTATTAGACATAAGTACATTTATTCAGCAACATAATTTATTACAACTGTGCCGACAAATTCGCCCTATACAAATTAAAACCTTTTACTATATTATAGTGCTTAACCGTAATGTAAAATGGCACGTTACATATAACACACACGATACACGTCGAACATGCATCATAGCATTATTACCTATTAATGTTATTATTTGTTATGTTAACACGATTGTTGGAGTCTCGCGATAAACCGTAACGAACAAAAGTTTTCGGCAAAATAACAGTTCGCAATTACCTACATAAATGTAATTACATACATACCACTGTACGCACTATTGCATGTTATTATTTGCATTTACATTTCATACATAGAACATATTTTATACATAAATTTTATTTGTTTAAAAATAAACGTTCACACAAGTAGATTTTAGTATAAAATCGTTATTATTGAATTTTATTATGGGTATCGTATTTTTTTCTTATTTTTTTAACCACATACTATCCGAATGAGCTTGGCCATCCGTGGAGCAACCTAATTCTAAATTATGGTCAGTGCCGATCAAATAGATTTCAATGGCCCACATAATTTGATTGGTTAACTCTTAAGGTATAGTTTTATGTCTAAATTTTAACATAAACTATTTTAAACCAAATTGTGCTCTCAGGTGTAAGTAATAATACTTTGAGTAAGTAATACATTATTGAACATGGTAAGATAAATGTAACATATTAATTAAAAAGTTTAATTTATGAAATAACCATACATCTTAAGTATAAAATATAATACTACTTAAATACTTTTTTTTTGCTAATTTACTGCAAACAACAGTTGTGTCATAATATGTCTAGGAATCGACATTATATTAGATTCTGTATTTAGAACCAAATCAAATAACTTAGGTTATAATAAAACGTTTCTCAAATAATTGTAAATACATTTTTGCTATAAAAATGTACATTATATTATAGTTGATATAATCGGTACGGTGAACATGATTCTAATTGCTATTTCTATTTTAGAAAATGTATAAACAGTATTTTTTAAAAAACTGATATTTATAATGGTGTTTTGTTTCCATTTAAAATATATTAGAATATATATATATATTAATATATATATATATATATATATATATATATCATATACACACCTCTGCTCTGTCCCTCATATAGGTCTGGCACTAATCATTGGACGTGGGAGGAAAACTTTATGGTCCCGCTATACACATAATATCAAATATGATTAATTTGTAGACCTTTGAGCGATTCCGGACCTTCTCCAAATGGGCTCATTAGAAAAATAACAAATAGCAAATATATGGCACTACTATATTCTGCAAGATTATAAAATATGATTATTCATAAAAAGGGTGTGTTGTCGAGATGATGAAGTGGCTAAACTCACACGCATTCAGTCAACGGGTTCGAACTGTGACGCCAAAAGTTTCGTTTTCCAGGCAGGACACCACCACCTTTCCGAGAGAAGAAATTTCCACCATCCCAATATTCTGTTCCAATACGAGTCAACACAGATTATGTTTAACGAAAAAACAAGTATAGGGGGATGATCATAATAATCATGGATCCAGTTATCGAAAACCCGTAAAAACAAAAAACAAAACAATTAAAAATAAAAAAGATATATAAAATAGATATCATTGTATACGAATAACGATTCTGAACGGAGTTCATAAGTTTGTCTAGGATATAATACATTGTTATTTATAAACATTGTAAAAAGAATATTTTATTTTGAAACGATAAATATATTTTTCAATTAGGATGGGTTGGCAGTTGCATACAGCGATATAGTTTGTCAGTCTAGAACATTCTACATTATATTATATTTTACATGTAATTTTATGTCAATATTCGCTGTTCAAACGCTTATAAAAAAGAATTGTGCCTATGGATTTTAATAATTTTTGAATTACATTAAGAACTACTTCTGTGGAATCTTCTATTAAATTTTCAAGTATTTTGTACGAGCCAAATTTTTTTTATCACCGATTATAAATATAAAATGTAAAAAAATCGAATATTTTAAATGCCTATAAGTGGCTTAAAAATCAATATAATATTTTGAAAAAAATATGACATAAAGGAAATACCAATCTTAACAACTGGTAGAAATTTCAAAAATCTGCGACTTATACTTTTTGAATTATAAAAAATATTTAAAATCGTTTGAGAATAAATCGCTATTTTATGCAATTTCGTAAATATTTAAATTTCAAACAGTCATAAAATTTTTTCCTCTAATTCCGGTAGAAATTTTTTTAAAGATTTTTGAAGAGTAGCTTATAGATAACCTCGTGTTAAAATTTTGAACCTTAAGTATGAACAGAAAAAATTTTATGAATTTTTATCTACAAAATAACTTGCAAATTATCGTGATTTTTACATATTTCGTATAAATTGGAACTTTGAGCACTTATATTGGAAATTTTTTACTTTTGACCCCCCAAAGTACCAAATAGATTCTCTTTTCTTTCAGAAAAGTTGCTACATAAGGCAATCGAAGCATTTTTACTGCCCCAAATCGTGTCGACAGACACAAAAAAAAAAAGAACCGGATGGGCCTCGCTCTGCTGTACAGTTAGGGGTGGAGTGCACCTCGCTTATAGGATAGGTCATTATTATAATGGATTTGTTAAATTTGAATGCAATGATGGATATCATTGTATACGAATAACGATTCTGAACGGAGTTCATATGTTTGTCTAGGATATAATACATTGTTATTTATAAACATTGTAAAAAGTATATTTTATTTTGAAACGATAAATATATTTTTCAATTAGGATGGGTTGGCAGTTGCATACAGCGATATAGTTTGTCAGTCTAGAACATTCTACATTATATTATATTTTACATGTAATTTTATGTCAATATTCGATGTTCAAACGCTTATAAAAAAAAATTGTGCCTATGGATTTTAACTCCCGTTTTTCCCAAATTTTTTTATGGTTTTTCCCGTCGCATTTAAAAAATATTGGAAATTTTTTACCAAATAGATTCACTTTCCTTTCAGAAAAGTTGCTACATAAGGCAATCGAAGCATTTTTACTGCCCCAAAACGTGTCGACAGACACAAAAAAAAAAAAAAAAAAAAAACACACATCATTGTAAAATCAATACATTCTTCACTCCGTTCAGAATCTAAAAAATCTAAAAATATCTTATCTAAGATCCTAACGACACAAAACAAAATGAATATACAGCTTACTCTACAGCGACAGTTCATCAAATTCATCACTGTTCTATAGCGGTTCGTAAACGTTACGGAAAATCCGAGCCACGAATCATATCTACGCTTTGCATTACGCATATACAACACAAGCGCATGCAGTACAGGTACTCTTCTGTCAAGGCTTTATCCCCGGGTAGTCTTTCATCGTCGGCTCCGCGTCCTCTCAATTTCAGTTGAACGTGTTCGATGAGCATAAACGCGGTCTACACTATGCTACCTGCGCAAATCGTTACCAGTTTGCCGCTAAAGTGAGTGACTAAAGCGAATTACTATTCACAGCGAACGTCGGCACGTTTATCGATTAAATCTCAACGCGCACGTCCAGGGCTCTGCGTGCTTCTGTCACCGTATGTTATGCAAATCGCACGTTTCTACTCAGTACCCGATTGAGACTTCTCGGCTCCCGACGAACTGTCGTCCCACAGTGAAGTAATGATCATTATTTTTATTGTTGGTGCCAAAATGGTTGCAGGCCGTTTCAGATCATTATCAGGAAACAAACATGGACACCTTAGTTTTTGTTTGGGGATAATACTAAATAGAAGAGAGATACTAAATAGGAAGTACCCCACACCTTATTCTTTTTTGCCTTCCCTAAATATACAATGTGGCTAACTGAATAAAACAGGAAAATCATTTTATGGATACACTTTCTCACAATGGCACAGTATACAGTCCATACGAATCTGCGCAATATTTTCTATGCATTTAAGAAAACTACATAACACTTGGATAAATAGGTAGTCTTCCAGATCCATATCGTAACGAAAATTATCATGTGAAACGATTAATGTTATGGTTAACCCTTTGTCTGTGTACACGACTTTGATAGACTAATATAAGAATTTCACCCTTGGTATACCATTATATATTTTATATAGATATACTGATTGTAAATATTCATTATCCGATGTCGACGATAAGATGTCATCACCTACATCTACAATTTATTATCCTATTATCCTATAATATTTGTTTATTGTTTATGAAAAATAAATAGAAATTATCTTAATTTTTTTCAATGTAGTTACAGTTTTTTCAATCATATTGTCTGTATAACATGCATATTTTTGGTGTGAAATTAAAATTTGAAATAATATCATATATATTTTGAAATAAGAAGCTAGAGTCGTATACATAATTATTTGTTGATATATATATATATGAGTTAACTCAATTGTTAGAACAGTTCATTATATTACAAATATTATTTTATTTTTTTCTCGATTATTATAGTATTGTGTACTGCATAATATGTAATAATAGAGTACTAAAATTTGTTTAACTTGTTATACGATTAAATGTGCCTAAACAAAAAACCTACGAAACAACCGTACTCGAATTTTACCGTTTGACTATCCTAGCGGCTAAACGCAAAGCTGGGCACTAACTAGTTAGAAAGTTAAAGTTAAGTTAGAAAATTACTTTTTAAGTAACTTTCTAACTTAACTAGTTATTATTATTTTTTTTTTTTCATTCCATATTTCCAAAAGCTGTTCCTCAATCATGATATTTTGGCTATATACCTATATAAATTATTGGTTCATATATAGTATATTATTAATTATTAGTATTTATAATAATGCACGCACAGGAACCACGACTTTTCCGCGTAGTCTGTAGAATGTTGACTTCTACTAGCTCGTCACCACGCGCGTGGGGTATAAAAATACCCCAGTCATTTTCAAATTGATCATAAAACTAACACCATAGATAAGATAATGTTGTTATTTTATCTAGCTTTCTAAAAATAGGTATACGTCAAAATTATTGTTTTCCCAATTGAGTGGGACATAACAATACTAACTGTGCACAACTTATTTGTAAAGATCACCTAATAGAAATATGTTCAGAGTGTTTTGACATAATGTAAAGGAACTTCCTTATTTTAAATTGTATTTAAAAATATATTAAATCACATAACACTTTAGATACAATAATAGTATATACTCGTATAATAATAAATATTTACCTACCCAAAAATTTGATTTTTTCTTGTAATTATGCATTAGAAATTAGTAAAATTAATAAAATAAAATATTTATTTTATTTAAAAAATTTAAAAAATAACTGTTTGATTATTAAATATAGAACACATAACAATTATGTTGGGGTAAAAAATACCCCACGCGTGAGGTGACGGGCTAGATATAAATAGTATCTACATTTATTATTTACATTTCAACAGAAAGGTTTTTTTAATCTATAAAAAAAATAACTTCTAATTTCTACTCTAACTTAAGTTAATATTTTCACCAAACTAACTTCTAACTTAAGGTTGCCATACGTCCCGGTTTGGCCGGGACAGTTCCGATTTTGAGTATGGCGTCCCGGTGTCCCGATGATTTATTTCGGGATAGCCAATTGTCCCGGAATGATTCTTTAATAATTTATGTTTTGTAGCATGAGGGCGCACAAATACAGTACAGATACAGTTATTTATTATGTATATTATTATGCACAAATAAAACAAGTAAATAACATCACAAAAAACTATAAGGAATACATATGATGCCTCCCACCAGTATCCTGCCACTATCAGGACCACCTGATGGAAGGATATAATAATTAAAATATAAAAAAACAAAACTAAAATGCTGACGAGCAACGCGGCGTACGACGACAGAACACACACAGACTCTACGGCGTAAAACTAATACTATAAAAATAATAATAATAATAATAATAATGGTGATAATAATAGTAGTGGCCGTTCGGGACATCCCGCTACAGCTCGGCCTTCCTGACAAGTATGATCGTCCTCGATCATGTTTTACTTAACTTACTTAATTCTACTTAATGTCTATTACTTATCCTAAATTATTACACATTTTTTTTTTATATGATATATATACTTAATTTATTTAATCTAATGAATTATTTCTGGATAAGAAAAAAAAAAAAAAAATCAATTTATAATATACATAATAATAATTATTGTTCACACAATTTAATATACTTGAATATACACATATTGACAGTTATTCACCTAAATGAATAATAATAGTTAATTTAATAATTAAAATAAAATAAACAAAATGTAATAATTAAAATAAATGCAATTACAAATCATAATGATTATTAATCATCTTTCTTATAGGTAATCCATGGTTTTATGTTTCGGGCAGCAATAACGGTTTTTAAAGGTATTTGTGTTACCTGATATCCGTCAATATCAGTCACAACATATCTATCGTTGGGTAATATTTTAAGTATTTTGTATGGACCCTTGAATTTTGGTATGAGTTTTTTACATGCATTTGGAGTTGTATCAACGTTTTTTATCATGACATAGTCACCTATAGAATAAGTATTTGCTTGTTTATGTTTACTATCATAGTAGGCCTTATTTTTTAGTTGGTTTTGCCGTGTAGTATTAAATGCATTTTGCCTAGCTGTCTCAAATTCCCTATCGTTATTATTCTCGTTTAATGTTTCTAAATAGATTTTAACATAGTCATTAATATTTCCCACCTGATTCATACCGAAAAGAAGTTTACTCGGTGTATTGTTGATGGATCTATTTTGAGTATTATTTACTGCAAATTGTATTTTATTTAGATGTTCGTTCCAATTATGGCTATGTTCATGCATTAATTTTGAAAGCATAACCGTAAGGCTCCGATTATATCTTTCGACCTGTCCATTGGACTGTGGCGATCCTACTGCGGTCATAATATGCTTAATTTCATGTTGTGTACAGAATTCTCGAAAAACATCAGATCGAAAACACGATCCACGATCGGATATAATTTTAATTGGCTTACTGTAGTATGAAAAGTATTGCGCTAGCTTTGAACAAGTCTCCTTAGCGGTGACAGAACGAACAGGATATAAGTTAAGAAATTTACTAAAAGCGTCTACAACGACTAGGATATATTTAAAACGATTTCTTGTTTGATTGAGCGGGCCGTAGTGATCGATATGAATAGTTTGGAATGGCTTATTATCTTTATCAATAATGTTTAGGAATCCTTCCCCCTTCCCTTCCTTGGGAGAAAATATAATACATTTTAAACAATTTTTTATATAGTTTTTTACATGTTCAGCTAATTTCGGAAACCAATAAACTTGTTTTATGAACTCTATCGTACGATTGACACCTATATGACACATTTCATCATGACACGTTCGGATTATTTGTTCATACATGCCAGTTGGAACATAGAACAAAAGTCTGTTATCGTGTTTCTTATATACTAACCCATTGCGCATCTCAAATAAGGGGTGCTCCGTTTTTTCGAGTGTCTTAATTAAATTTTTAATTTCGGGGTCAGTACTTTGCCTTATAGCGAGTGTTTGGTTAAAAGTACATCCTTCCAATACTAATATATGTCGACAGCGACTCAGTGCATCTACATGTTGCATTTTGGACCCAGGACGGTGTTCTATCTCATATGAATAATTTTGTAGAAATAATGCCCACCTTGCGATACGCGGATTAATATCCTTCTTACGTTATAATTAACCTAACCCTAATTTTTGAAAATCTGTTTTTAATTATTCTCCTAACTAAATGATTACTTTTTTTTTGTTGAATACGTTCTTCGTATTTTTGTTTCCACATGATAGTTATAGTTATCGCTAAAGGAATCGACCATTAATTAATATTTTGTAAGTTGTAATGAGCTAATCACAGTAGTATAGTACTGTAACGTAGAGTAGTCATACTATAAACAATGTTACTTTCAGAATTTATATTCTAGAACAGTGATGCCCAACCTTTTTCCCTTGGCGGGCCACTTTGGTAAACAACTGTCTTTAAGCGGGCCACAAAGTATGAAAGTACAAAAATAATCTTATATATTGGACTTGATTTCTTATCTTTTATTGTCTATTGAAAAGATTATGATAGATAATTTAAAAGTTTTTTCAAAAAAAAAATTTTCATTATTAGTAAAAGAAGTACAAACTCAAATTTCTCATTAATAATAAAAGTAAAACATTTTTGTATAGTTTTTAGTTTTATTATTATCATTATAGTTGTTTTTTTTTTTTTTGAATAATTATTTAAACGAATTCATAAATTTAAATAAAAATAATATATGAAAAAAAAATAATTTAAACATTTTTTCATACATTTTTTAAATTGTATTTATTTTAGAAAATTCGTAACGGGCCACATGTGGCCCGCGGGCCGCGGGTTGGGTACCGCTGTTCTAGAAGGAGACGTTGCAGTAGTAAATGATTAATATATAAATATATTTTTGTAATAATTGTATCTGTATAGTTAAAAGATCAATAAAAAGTTATGTCAACGAGAAAAAATGAGAGAAAAATTGTCCCGGTTTTCGTCAAATAAAATATGGTAACCCTATTCTAACTATCTAAGTTAGAAATTGGAACAGTTTCAGAAATTAACTTATATTCTAACTTAGTTTTTTTATTAAAATTACTTTAACCAGTTGAAAAAAATGGCTAACTTGCCCAGCTTTGGCTAAACGTCGTGATTCTGTTCTGCGGCATATTGGGGACGGGTGCCTATGAAAATATGTCGGATGTGTTTTTTGAGATCGACTAACGGGACAGCAGCATTGTCCTAACGCAGCTGAACGTGTGACAAAATCGATGACTAATCATCCGGAAAACGATGGTTAGTAAAATATCTGGACTGGAAAACACGTACAACGATATATCATACTATTTAATTCACATTTGCACATATAAGCGGATGGACGGTTTTGAGAAGGTGGTATCTGTAACAATGCTCCTATTCTCACACACAAACCTGAAGTTTTCTAGAAAAAATTAATTATTCATTATTTGAAAACAATATTTTATGTTTATACACTGTTGGAAAATAAAGCGTACTTAATAGTATGAACGGAAATAAGCAAATCATTTTTAATCGACATTTATGTATATTAAGTATAGTATATTTGACGCATAGAATTTGTCTAAATAAATGATTTTTTAGTTTTAATTAACGTTTTTCACGTTATTTATTCATTTTAAGTCAATAGTCCCCCTCTATTAAAAACTTTTAATTACACTACACGTTAAAATGTAAATAGTAAATTATATTGTGAAAAATGTTCCAGCTATTCCAAAACACAAACATCTAGGTATGGGCAACAACTGGTAGTTGAGATGAATGTAAAGGGGAATTCATTTTATTGAAGTTCATAGTAATGAATGTTTTCAATACAAATAAAAAATAATAATACACAGGTCTACCAATAACATTTAATATTTACATTAATTTATTTTCCAGTAAATCGAACGTTTTATAACAATTCGCAATCAATTGTACGAAATGGTGATTTCCATAAGTGAACTGTATCATTTGCCATTTTCAGAATAACATTATATATAAATTACCTACATGTATCGTGCATGATATTATTTCCGAAATCTTATAGGAACCGCAGTTTGACATGGTTTTATAACTAGTCGCGCGTTAACAGTACTTGGTGTTGCTATAGGTTAAATAAAAAGTGTTGTGATAAGTACATCAATAAACGACATGCCCGAAGACTTCAACAGAAAACAGTTGTGCAAATTATTAAATGTAAATTAACGTTCTTGATTAATTAGTACAATTGTTATCAAGACCAAATGCCGACTAAGAAATATATTTTATTACAGAAATGTAGTTCCTTCCTATTTCAATGCAACTACTCTACACGGTGATGTTATAAAACATAACTTCTTTCTCTAACAATGGTGCTTGGAGCTACTGATTCGTTACACGATAAAATGGTTTAATACATTGAAATGCGTTGACATGGTCGACCTATTGAACTAGTATTACTGAATAAAATTTGTTTTTAGTAATTATTGTAATTGGTTTTGTGTTTAAGTTTTATCATAAGAATACGGTAAAAACTATACTCATCGATCATCTGTAAATTGAACCACAACACATAAATACACCAGTTTTTTTCACCCAAGTACACAAATATACATATTCATCAGGTTTTTTGTTTCTTACAATTCCTGCAAGAAGTTTCGAAACTTGGGACAAGTACCTAGTCCGATAAAAACAAAGTTAAAAATCGATTCGTACAAGAATGATGATACATGATATATATTAGTTACAGAAACCAAACGTTATAGAAAGATGACGCGAAATTCTCCATTTCAGGAAAACATGTTCAATTTAGCTAGTCTGTGTTCTATGTTATCATTCATACTCTACAGTGAAGTGTAACCTGTAATTGTCTGTCCGTCTGTTTTAAGTATTACAACATGCTTGCCGTTGTCGTATGGCATTTGTGAAATTTTTAAACTATTTAACTAGGCGACAAAAATGTCGCCCAAAGAAAATTTTTTGTCGTCTAATTGTTGATAGTTTTGAAAAACTGGGTGAAACACATAATATAATTGTAAAAAGATTTTCTTTTAAATTATATATGTTATTCGATTATTATTATTAATATATAAATTATAATATATTGACTATTTTGAGTAAAAATGGTTTGCCACCCAGTAAAAATTCCTTAAGAAATACACTGATTGACGTGGTTGGTATTCAATTATTGAACCACCAACAAATTGTGCCCGCTTATGCGCAGTGAGCTGGCGTTTACACAAAGCTAAGTACTTGCGCTGTAGTCGTTAATAAATTATTCAAAATTCTTCTCAATCATCTGTTTCTTGGAAGGTGTTACGGACATACATAAGGCAGGTTTCTAAGATAACCACTACACAGATGGTTACATTGGTAATAAAGTAAATCTCACTACTATAATTATTACAAACCGATGTAAGAATATTTACAAATAGATTTATGATCAATAATAACAAATCCTTATAAAACATATAAAAGGTTGTACATTAAAAACCACTATTATTATTATAAGCCGATACACAAATATGCACAAGTAGATTTATGATCAGTTATAACAAATTGTTGTAAGATATATGAAAGGTTGTAGAATCTAGAAATCACAAAACCAACCATTTAATAATTCTATATAATTAACTAATAATAACTCAAAATTAATTTACATGGATTACGTCCGGTTGACAACGAGCAATAATATAAATCTTGCAAAAGGCAGAAATCATGAAGTCAACCACTAAGTATGCGGTAAATGATTTATTGCCTATAATTGGATATTAAACACTTGAACATAATAATAGCCATATCTAGGTTAAGTGATTCACACGAGATCTTAGTATTTAAGGGGGTTCCCAACAGACCCAAAATCCGATGTATTTTAGTCCCCTTAGAGCAAGCATTTTCATGCCAGTCTGTTTCATAAATATATTAATGTTATGGACTTAGAGTAATTTCAATAAATAAATATATCACTTAAATATTGAGTCTATTTTCTAAACCTTTCCTTCAATAACTATTGCTGACTGACGGCACACAACAATGGTTTCAAAAATATTTACTGTACAACAGCTTTCTACTCTTGACCAACCACACCCTTTGAATCCTGGATGGATAATATTTCATGTAATTGGTCCCTATGGTAGTAAGAATGCAGTGTCCGGTATGTTAGTCGTGCATCATGGGCTAGTATCATTTCTTGGTTAACATTTAGCTGTGACGTTCTACCAATCAACTGCAGTTCTAAAGTACCTCATATACTGTTTATTTGCAATTCCCAACATTAAAACATTCATCTTAAAATCTTAATAAAAAAAAAAATGCTTAATGTTAGAATTGCTAGATGATTGTAAGATACTTAATTATTATAATTGAAGAAGTAAAATGCATAATTCTTGTTTCAATATAAATATAAATGCATATTAATATATGTACATAACCTTGACCACTAAATAATTGGATTTAATAGAATATAATGAAAAATATATGATAGTCAAATTCAATTTATTCAATTTCATTAACATAAAGTGATATTGGACAAAAAAATGAGATTCAAATTATTAAAAAATTAAATAAAATCATTCACTTATTTGAAAGATAAATAAATGAACATGGTTTTAAAATGACATAATTTTAATATCAATCAAGATAATGATATACAATGATATACAATAATGTTTATAATAAGAAATAATGGTATCAAGTAGTAAAATGTTTAAGAATGAAGATACTACTTGATGATTTGTGATGGATATGGAAGAGTAATAATTAATGAGATTATGATAATAATATTTAAGTTAATACTTAAGCAAAAATTTGTTCAACAATGGTTACAGTTAAAGTTTGCGAGTAATAGTTATGCTATGCATTCTTAACCACTCAAAATGTTAAAACCACAGCAGATTTAGCAGCAAGATTCAGTTTAGTGCTATCAACTTTTGAACTGAAACAAAAAACAAAAGGTTGTTATTTTTTTAAAAAGGAATCAAACTTTATATTTTTGTTAACAAGTTTGATGATTACATGACATTTTACATTTCTTACTAAATTATTAGTATTAATAAAATATTTTTTTTAAGAAAAATTAAATTTGTTATAAATATATTTATATATTATTTATATAATTAAAAATTTAACTTTTAAACTGACATTACTCAAAACTTTAAAAAATCAGTTGGTCACTTTTGGCAAGAGGGCGACAAATATATATATATATATATACACATAGAGAGAGAATAATATTAAAGCAATCAAAACATACTTGATAGGAGGAAGTATAGAACAAGCTGACGGAGTGCAAAGTGATAAATTTACTTCAGCTGGAGTTCCATCAAATGAACTTAGGTCAAGAACTGTAACATTTTTACTTAAGTTCCAAGCAAACAAAAGGCTCTCTGAACCACTCATCATTCTAAAAACAAATAAAAAAATATTAAAATATAAACAAAAATGTAAATTTTTATAAATAATATTTTTACCTATCAAATACAAATACAGTATCATTATTTAAAAGTTTGGCATTTAAAGAACCAAATTCAACAGTTGGCATTGACCGTAATTCTTTTAATGTACTTTCAATTAATGTTATATTTGGTAAATGCTTGTCTTCAAACAATTTAGGGTCAGCATTAATGAAAGGTGTACCTGGTAATAATGAACCAAGAATACTAAATGCATCCAACATTTCTCTTTCCCAGCAACTAGGTTTGACATCAGTACAAACCCACTAAAACAATATTGAAAATATAAATATTTTATAGTACAATATTTTATTATGTTATACTAACTTCCCAAGAAGACCATGATGAAGGTGTATTTTTTTTTGAAGAAATTGCATTTAGTAGTTGTTCTCCAGTGAAATCAGATGGCAGTATCACAGGACTATGAACCATGTCTACTTCTGTAACATCTTTAGGATCAAGATCACTAACAATCAATATTCTGAAATTTTTTTAATAAATAATTAATACTTTATAATTATAAATTTTAAAATTTTAAATAGTAAAATAATTAGTAATACACTTATGAATTCTACAACATAAAAAAATAAATAATTCTTATAATTTTTAAACTTCCATGTACTTACGAATTACATTAAAATAAGCTACACAATTTATTGATAAATAATAAACAATTTTCACAATAGTGTTCTACACTAAAATATATTTTTTAAAGAATGTATAAAATATAACTTTCTTTAAAAATATAGCACTGAGTATTTTAAAGTCATACATTTTGGAGAGCTCAAATAAAAATAAAAAATGAAAGAATATAACGGTTAAATTAAAAATATTTGTCCTCAATAAAATATTTTATTTTATTGAATGAATTAACTTACCCAGAGTTATTTCTTATTAGTTTTCCCCAATGTGATATTAGTTCATAGGTTTCTGGAAGATTAGATGTTATTTTATCACTCAAATAATTATATTTAGAAGTATGTGTTGAAATATCAGTGTGATTTTTGAAGTCTTTATCTACAAACAAATATTGTACTTCATCCAAATAAAATCCATCGATTCCAGTATTTAACCAAAATTTGAATATTTCCTAAAAATATAATTTTTGGTGATATAGTGATATAAAATTCTTTAATAAAAATAAAAATAGTTTAACTAAAACCAACCTCAAAATAATCCACAACAAATTTATTACGGAAATTAAAGTCTGGTTGGTTTTCTGAGAACTGATGAAGATAAAATTCTTTACGTGAATCAGACCACTTCCAGGCAGGACCTCCAGTTACATTCAACTATTATTGTGGAGAATTAATTTAGCAAAAAATTGTCAATAAACAACAACTAATTATTAATACAAACCCAATTATTTATAGGGATATGTTTAGTTCCATCATTGAAACCAGGATTCCAAATATAGTAATCTCGAAAATTGGGTTCATTTAGAGCTGATCTTACAAAGAACATATGCGATCTTGAAGAATAGTTAGGAACTAATTTCAACATCACTTTCATACCTAAACACATAATTAATTAATTTTAAACCTATATATATTATATTTATTTAATTGAAATACCTTTATCATTTAATTTCTTAATAAAATATTGTAATGAAGTTCCATTTACTGAAGTTACATTATTTTTAACAAAATCAATATCTTCATCATTTCCTTTCAATACTGATGTCATGACCACATTTTGTACACCCAATTTTTGTATGTACTCAATTTTATCATCAAGACCTTAAATAATATATAATTATAATATTGCTCATTTTCATTAATATTTATTTTCTAATTAGCCTATAATTAGAAAATTTAACATAAATACAACTATTACTATGTATTATTAAAATAATAAAAAAAATTTTAACTCAGGAATATTATAAATTATTAATTGTTGTTTTTTAGTGAGGGAATAGATAAATACATAAATAAATATATTTTATACTTTATGTAACCAAAAGTTGTTTCATTTTTAATAATCTACTTTTAATACTCTATATGACAGCACATTTCACTATTGAAATATCTATCTGATATATTAGACTTGAAAAATAGTTCTAGGTTAAGACAATGTAATGTATAACAATTTTTTTTAATTTTAAAGGTTAATAACAAAATAATATCAAAATATGTAAGAGATTTCAAATTTAAGTTTTAAATTCTAAACACATAATTTAATTATCCTAATTTTATCACAATTTAAAAAAATAAATCATAATATTTAATGAATGAAATAATTCTCATGTCTATAATATTATTCAAATTTTTTATTAAAGGCTAATTCACTGAGAAATCAAAAAAAAAAAAAAAAAATACTAATACAATTGACTAACAATTTTGTATAGATTTTAATAATTTTATTGTTATTAATCTTTGAAATACGTACAATATTTAATGACATGAGATAATAACTAGGAAAAACATGAGTCAATTTTTAAAAATGCATTAACATTTAAAAACTATTTAAAAATATACACTTGAATAAATCTGTGTCATTTAAATAATAATAAAAACTCAAATCTATCTAGAATTGGATAATAGAATAACATGTACCTTCATATTATTTTTTAACAATTAATATAGTAGAATTAAAAATAAAAGTATAATATACTTTAAATATTATAACATTTTAATCATTTTAATAGTAATACTAAACAATTATAAGCTTACTGTTTAATACAGTTGAATTAATAATTATGTATAATAGTATAATAAATTAATAATTAACATAAACCACTTATGCTCCTAACCATGTAAATGTTTACAAATTTTATAGTACATACAGATGGTTAATATCTTACCGTCATTATTCAAAAGTGAAGATGTATCAATAACATAAACTGGACTCTTTTGATACCATTGAAGTTTGGACGAAGGGAAACATTTAGGTGTCATAAATATGATGAACAGGGCACCAAACATCATAGCAAACCATGAAAGCCAAAATGTGATGAATAAAAGCCATCTGAGGCGTACCCAAAATGGACTGTTTGCATATTTCATCAGTTCTTCCTTGCCCATACCTGCGTACGCTGCTTCTACATTATGGTCAGTCACTTCCAACTCTTTCAGCTCATCATACTTGTCACCAGAGCTTCCCACCTGCTTCTGGCCCTCCTCCATGAGTTTTTCCACGGCACCATCCTCTTTGCCGTCCAATGCCATCACGTTCTTTTACACTACAATAAACTGGAAGAACGAACAAAAATGATGAAAATCTATTTCAATATGTTTTCAAGCGAGTTTTCCACGAGACTTTTACGATGTAAATGAAACCGTACCGAATATTAAAGATCCACAATCAGCGAGTGCGACGGCACTACGCAGTTATTTATTATCGTTCTCGATGAATTGTCCAAGCGGATACGCATTCGCGGAAACGTCAAAAGACAAACGTGCGAGAGAGATACCTACGATATTAGTGAACACAAGGTAGGCACTCGAATAATCAATGATGATAATAATAATTATTAACAGTATTGATCGCGTAACTTACTGCAGCTGGTACGTTACTTGGACAGTAGACGATATCAGTCGGGCTGATAACACGGGTTAATTATACTCACAGATAGATATATTAAAGTTTAGTATATATATATATATCTGTGGTTATACTTGATAAAGTGTGACAAACGATAAGGCGACAGTGATCACGAACTATGATTATAATCATAGTTCGTGACGGTGATTGATCGTATCATAAAGTATTCCTTTACGGACGAACATTGCTCCGACAGTCTAGCCAACGGCTGTAGCTCGGCAGCGGTTGTCGCCGCGATCCCTTTCCCATAATTATTACCAACCATGATGCAGACCATGTTCCCGAATCAAATTTTGAATAGATTTCGAACGGGTTCGGCCGCTAAGACGACGGAGTGATTACAAAACGACGGGCCCACCGGAAAATCGAGATTAGTCGGGTGCCCTTCGTTCCTCAGAACACGTCCATTGACCATATGTACCCGGTGTAACAAATCAAAAATATAAGTATACGTTACTTTTTATGAAATTGTACATTATAATGATGTATGGATCAAAGGTGTTTTTAATAAGATATCTTTAAATAATAATGATGAAAATAGGAGTGTCGACGTTTCTGGCCTCTTCGTTTAATATTCATAAAAATCTATGTACCATTACGTTATTATTGGTTTCTTTGTGGGTATAGATTTTAAATAAATGTTTATTTTTATTACACCAGAGTCTGCATACTTTATTTGACTTATATTAACAATAATTATTATTATCCAAGATCGTTGAGTGTTTGTAAATAATATTTCTTACCAGTGGAGTCGTTTGCGATCGGTTATTATTGTGATGAACAAAATAATTTATATTATTGATATTACATTTCACAATAAGGATGAAAGGTAAGTAATAATTGCTGTATAAGCTAATACTTGCCAATTGGCAAGTAAAGGCGGTGTATATTGTTTGAGACAGGTTCGTAGCTGAAGGCAGACTGATTGTGATATTGATAATGGGGTGTATCTATATTGTTGTCCCTTTGAGTTGTACTGTTTAAAATTGTTGTTGTTTATTTAAGATGATTAAACAGATACAAAATATGTTATTGTATTTTTACATATTTCGCTATCTCTATTATTAATATTTAATACAGTACGGGGTTCATTTATAGTTATTCATAAATGTTATATTTACTTTGAAATATTTATTAATGATATTGATATTAAGTTTTTCGGCTCATTCATCGGTCAACATCCACTCGTGTTCAATACCGTCTCATTCGACACTTGTCACACATTCGTCGCAGATCATTGGATGCAGGGCCGGTCTTACGAGTGGGCGAGCTGAGTGACAGCCCAGGGCGTCAATATATCATGGGCGGTATCCCGACAATTGAGCGAAAGAAAAAGAGCAAACGTAAATGAGCGAATGAAAAAGAGCGAAAAAAATATTATATTATAATATACCTTAAAATAAATTATTTGCACATACGTACCATACATTAATACATTTATACTTGCAATGAAAAATTATACGCGATACTTTAAATATTGAAGTATCGGAATATTATAATAATCGTAAAAAATGCATGCATATCCACTAAAGTCTGTTGATTTCGAAGAGCTTTTATGAACTTCCAAATTGTTGGATTAAAAGCCCCTATTAGACAATTTAATTCAATTAAGTCTCTATTCCAGCCTAAAACAAGTATAATTTATATAATAAACATGATTGCAAGTTATTAACTTATTTCTGATTACCTTCAATAGAGTTAGTCGTTTTTGGTAACCCGTGCTTTGTTGCTTTCGTAGCTGTAGTTTCACATAGTTAGTACACAGCTGGTACAAAATATTTAAAGACGAAAACGTTTATATACATTTTTTCGCTCTACATGTTTTCACTCATATTTTTATTCGCTCATTTTGTATTCGCTCTTTTTCATTCGCTCATTTACGTTCGCTATTTTTCTTTCGCTCAATTGTCGTAGAACCATCATGGGCGCCTTCTAAGTTCAGATATTAATTTTTTAATAATAGTTTTTGTAATTAAAATTATTTTTAATAATTCGAGTGAATACAATAACGTATAGCAAATTTTAAAAGATATTTTGTTAAAAACTATAGAAGTCACAAATTAACGAAAAAAATGTTCCTTGCTCAGGGCACATAGTTCCCTAAGATCGGCTCTGATTGGATGGACTAGGTATTCATCTGAAATCAAAGTTTGAATTCGTGGGTGACTGAATAGCCTGACTCTTCCTACAAAAAACTGTAGCATTCTCCGGTTTAATGGGGTGTGACCACCCGATTTTTGTGCGTGAAAAAAAACGAGTAGGGTTATTATATCATTTTAAGTTGTCGTGATAAAGTCCGACGATCTATTGCACATTAATAAGCTAATAAAACGATCGGGTCCCGTATTTTAAATATAAAATTTGTCATGGGTATCTGTGTCACCACCGAATGTAGGTATAGTAAACGTGAAACCAAACGGTTTACCGTGTTTTGTACACTGCAAACACTACGATATCAGTGTACCGATTTCGACAAGAATCACTTTCAACTTAACAATATTAATGCATTACGAACATTACGACCTATTTATTTTTTTTTATTAGACATGAAAAACTATTTATTTTATTTGTTAAAAAACTCGTAATGATAGGAATATTTTTTAATTAAGACCAAAAAGTATAATCACTGTATGTAAAAACAATAAAAATGCATTTAAAACTAAACTAAAATCACATAAATAATACTACTGCAGTCGGTATTTTTTAGTAAGCCCCGACACAAAGTATGTAGTACAAAATTAGAAGTGTGCACTACGGATTTGAAAAGTGTGTACCTACTAAATACTAATAAAAAAAGACTACAATGAAGTTGTTTTTCAGGAAGTTTAATCTATAAAGTTGATGTAGCTTTAAATATATCTATTAAATTTTTGATTATGTAGAAATGTCCACTCGACCATTCCTATGATAATGAACAAACGAATATTATCTGTGGATAAATAAATAAATAACGCATTTCTATTCATTGGGTGAAATAAATAAATAAATGAATTATGATTGAAAACTATAAAAAAAAAAAATACTTACGAGAAAATCTGCGTTCTTATAAGTCATATATTCAGTGCGTCACAGGACACTTCATTAATGACGTGGTGTAGCAAACGTAATGTAATTCAATAGCTATAAGAGCGTGTGATCGATATGCGAATATTTTGAAACGTCTTACCTTTATACAAAATTACACCTCAATGTATGCTTAACTTCTAATCATCTTAATAAAAAGATACTATATATAATAATGTGCGCATAAAAAGTTATTTATCATGATCGCATAATTAACAAAATTCATCAGTTCCAACATTTTTTTTTCTGGTTCTTTTCTAGGGGTATTGCAAGAAGAATTTAAAAATAACCCCTGTACAATTTTTTTTATCGACTGGCTTCAGATTCAATTAGCTTTTGCTCTTTTGTTTGGATTTAGCATCATGTAAATTTAGACAAAAAATAACTAAAAATAATAAAAAAATAATCACAAAATCAGTTAATTTCAGGCAGTGGTTGTAAAACTACAAATATAAAAAAGTTTAAAGTTGTATACAAAATATAAAAAGTTAAAAGAAATTAACTAGATTTCAACTTTGAACATGGTTGAAATTTTGTCTATGTACATATTATGGTGATATAACTTACTTTTTTTTTTTTATTTATGGGATGGAAATAAAATTTACCATCTCATAAAAAAAAAAAAAAAAAAAAACAACTAAGGCATTTGAAAATCTAATAACTTATGTACAGTTAATTACTTAACATCATACAATTTGTGCAGTCTTATGTTTAATGTACGAACAGTATTGATCTTATGCAGTGTCGCCGAAGTCCATGTTAAGGTCGGGCCGTGGCCCGAACTCGTTTTTGAACAAAATGGCTAGTACGTAAAAATGTGGCTAGAAGGCCACATTATACTCACATCATAATTGTGTTATAAGTAAATGTATAGTGTTATGAAAATATTTAAGATATTGAGGCCGCAAAGTTTTGAGATTGCCCGACCACATTTTACAAACTTCAGCGCCACTTATGCAAGGAAAAGATTTATTAACAGTAACTGTAAAATATAATGTTAAAACCTAATAATTATACCTCCACGCAATAATTTCTCTTGTAGGCAATTGGCCTAATTTATCTATTCCTTTCAAACGTACCTCTAGGGATAGATCAGCATACGAACATCGACATCTAATCGACATAGACGCAATACTATGCGATTATATTATACAAAACATTGGATTTGTTTGTTTTAATTAGAATGGACCGTACTTCTTAGTTTGCGCGGATTCTTCCAACCAGGCCCATAGTCAGATTAAATCATCAGTTGGGGCAAACCAAATTTATATTTGGGAGGAGCATTAGAAAAAAACAATCTAGTGTATTACATACCACTACATAATATATATATGTACATTTAATACTCGTTGAGAGGCAATGCCCCCCCCGCCGTGACTACGGGCTTGCTTTTAATATTTGACTACCCGAATACCATACGTATATATTCATAATAATTAACTATTTAATATTACGTAGATAAATGTATAAGCATTACAGTCGTATCTGCGCAATAATCATAATGGTAACGATGCTGTGTAAACATTACATTAAGTGACTTTGGACATTGAAACAATCGAGCAAGTATGTTGATCATTCGTATACAACCGTCCTGCATACTTTATATCTGAAGTAAAAAAAAAAAAAAGGAAAAACAAATCTATCATAGTAATAATTTTTAATTTTGTAATTTTGGAACATAATAAAATAACATGGAATAATGTAGAGAGAGGGATGTACAGTAGTGTGGATACCCACAGATTTGGGGATGAGCAGTTAACTGATACAAGTCAGGATTCAAGATATCTCGACACCTGTGTCTTTTTAAACAGTATTTGGAGTTATATATATGGATTCACTGACTATGTAGAATACTCGAGTATTTTTAAAATTAATTAATTTGGTTGTTTTAAAAGTAAATTGTAGGTGGAATGCCTTTTCTTAAAATGAAATGTATATGAAAAGATCTATCTGAATTTACTTTGATTCTCCACATGGTAGTTTATTTATAGATATTATCAAGATGAATTTGGAGGTTATAAGCTGTTGTGAGATCAGAATATAATGAAAGAGTTGCCATGTCAAAGTTATCTAGTACATATTTTCTTGTCACGTAATATCGAATACGTTAAATTATAACACTAAGCAATGTACATTATGTAGGTACGCCCAATCATTAGTGTAATAATATAATAGTTCACAAATAGTATACATCCGGTTTATATAAGCATTGTACATTTTGATTTATAAAAATTACCACATATATCATTAGACTAAATTCGAAAATAAAATACTTTATGCAATGCTACGTGCAACTTATAAACAGGTGCCTAAACCGATTTAATCAAGTTGTGAAATAACTACAGGTCTACTCTGTTCAATAGATATGTCGATGGCATGGATAAGAATGGAATTATAATATAATTATTGAAATATTAAGTATTTTAATAATGAGACGTGTAAGTGTGTCGCATACGTCCATAGACACCAGTGCAGAAACACGTAGAAAACAATGATTTGGATAAATAAGTTTCCCAGCTTTGAAACGAAGTCATGCCTTATGTTTTATGTGCTAAAAATTTTAGAACAAAAACTCTTCAAAACAAATGGCTTATCGATTGAGATGATTTTTTAGAGGCAATGACATTATAAGTATTCAAACTGAAGACAATATAATACATTTTAATATAATATTATTATCTCTTTAATTTGAATATTATAGTGATTTCATGATAAATTTTTCCTTTATCCTTTATATCGAAATAGTTTTTGGTCGGTGCCTTCCTGAAAAGTTAAACAAATAGAGTTTTAAAATCTGTAAATTAGTTTAAAAATTAATTTTTGAATTAAAGTATTTTAAATAATACTTGGATACAAAATATATAAAACAGCATCCGTATTAAAATAAAATACGATTACATTTTAATTCTTATTATTTATGGACTTAGTGATAATGATTAAAGATTAATAATTAAATATTTATCTCCTAAGTTCTTATTTTTAAATTATTATGATAATTTGTTAAATGACTGTTAATGGAATACTGCAGATCCTTATTCAATTATAAACAAGATTATTATTTGTTCACAAAATTATTTATTTATTTATATTTTTTAATTATTAATTTTTTATTTTTGAAAGATGGCATTGAAAAAATTTTCAAACGAAGTTATACAGTCAAAATACATCTTTAAATATTAAACCTGTAGTTGTATTTGTGTTCAAATTAATTTTTTAGGGTACATTTTAGAACACTAGGCCAATAGCACGACAGTTTACATATTAAAATTTTAACTATCATATCTGATATTATTCTAAATAAAATATGTTCCATGTAATGAAAGCAGTTGGTATAATGCATTTGTATTAAAAACATTAATTATTAAACAAACACAATTTCAAATTATAATAGAAGAAATTTAAATTACTTTCATATTTTTTTAAGCTTTAAATATACTCAACATATGTGTACATCATTTTTGTTAATTTAATTTTATATAATCAATAAATATACCAAAATAATAAACACATACTATACATACAGACATCGGTTTAAGTTAAAATCAATTTCCGTTTTCGATCAAAACCATTAAATGTAAAATTATGTAAGTATTTTATGCTAAAAAACGTTAAATATGCAATTCAAATTACAACAATGTAAAAATATGTAATTATTCGTATAAATTGGGAAATCTGAAAAAAAAGTTAGATTTTTTTTACTACAAATTTTAAACAATGCATTTAAATCCTGAATCCAAATAAACATTGGATAAGACCAACTAGAAAAAAAAAATCATATTAAATTATATATACTCCAACACTTTTGACACATAGAATACAGAAAAAAATTTGAACATCGAATCAAAATTAAATTTACTGAAACAATCACTTTTTTTATGATAGTATTAAAAGTTAAATCACATTGAATTAATTTTATATTCTCATATTTCAAGTATAATACTTGTAAAACTCTGTAAATGTGATACACAAAGAAGATTATTACAACCAAGTTGTAAATGTGCTATGATAGAATGTGGAAGTGCCCAATTTAAAGTGTTAGATACCTATAAAAAATATTATTGAACTAAACATTTTTGTACGAATGTCAATAATGGCAATTATTAACCCTATGACAATTACAAGAATGTTTTATATTAGTCTCGATTTTATTAACATCAAGAGTTTTTCATTGAATATTAATTAAATTATAGATTTTCTTATATTAATATATTATTACCACTATTATTCCCATCATTGATTATAATTACTATAATGTTTTTTATTTTTGATTCTAAAATATTATAAAAGTCACATTTTTCTCTACATTTCTAAAAAGAGACCGCTTTACATATAAAAATTCATGATTTTTGATACATTACTAATTTTAGATGATTAAAAATGAGTTATATACAGTGCAAGAAATATAAGAACGCCAATTTCAATTTATGTAATATAATGTAATAATATAATCTTAATATATTTATATCAATACAATAAAAACTAATTCGCATGCAATATATTAGTATTAAGCATATAAATATTACATAATATTAGATTATGTCACATTGTAAAGCATGTTTATAAATATTAAAGTTTTTTAACTTCAAGTGCGTAGGTACAACTAACTTTTTTATAATAATCGTTAAAAGTTCTAATAATAAACTACAAATTGATTAATTGATTTTGCTAACAACTATAAATTTCAAGTTGTAGTGGTCTTGTTCTAGGTGTACAAATCAAAATGACCAATATCTTATATATTATGATTTTGTAAGCTTAAAATTAAAGCTATTTCGTGTATGAAATTTAGAACTGACATTTTCGATAGTGCGAAACATTTTTTTCTTAATATTCATGTTTAAATTAATCCGATTATATTGTATCATAATAAATATATATTATAATATTCAATGTTTGGAAGTTAAAAGCACTTAACACCATGTTATAGAACATGGAGTGGTAAAGGGGTATTATTTCTGTTTATTTTTGGATATACAAGCAATTAAGGTAGTTGAATTTATATTTTACTGGGTCATTTTTAAGATAAAATAAAATACACTCTTCCTTTTTATAATTTTTCATAATAAGTTAGTTGTATTGCTTATCGTAAATTTTAAAAAGCACTCGAAAAACTAAAAGCTTATAAGCAACTGGATTTATGTTAGTCGACCAATTATTAAAAAAAAGGTTAATAATTAATTAACACTTTAACTCCATAAAAAACAGACATATTTTTAAAAACAAAATAGTAATTTAGTAGTATAATTACATACAAATTATAGAACCATCTAAAATTTATGCAAGATGTTTAATAGGTATAATATTACTAATTATAAAAACTAGAATTCATAATCTATTGTATTTTACTGTATCGTATAACATTATTGAAATGTATGTATACTCTGAAGTATAATCAAAGGTCAATAATTTGATAATGGTTTTTACATAGGTATTTCGAAAAACCGTAAAATAAACTTGAATAAATTTAAATTAAATTCATTTTTTAGATCTAATACATTTAAAAAAATCTAGTAATACTTTCTACAAATTTCATCATAAAATCTATCAGATAAATTATTTATAAATGCCCTGTATTTTATTATTGCTTGATCATTTTTTATACTGCTAATTTATGAATAATATAAATACTACATCAAAATTCCTATGCCAATTACTCTTATAAAACGTGTACCATCACTAGTATTCAACCATATGATTCACAAACAATATGATTTGTATTAATCAAAGTTAGTGATGTTTTTTCATAACAGAGGTAGACATGCGGTTTGAAAACATCTATATAGCAATGGAATTTTATTTGATAGTAAAGCGTGCTGCCCTCTACGAACACTTGATTAATACATATTATACATAGTTGTGAAATCGGTGGCCAGATGCCGTGGTATAAATGTTTAGTTACATCAAAATCGTTATCGAACTTGAGACTTAAAGGAGATGAAATAAGTAGATATTACTTAATACTTTTTATTATGATTTGAATTAGAAGAAACGAAAAATCATATTAACATAACCTACCATGTTATATTATTAATGGATACATTATTAATGGATACATTATCAACGGTTATTTTTAGTAGCACACTCATCATTACCATTATGTTGGTTGTACTGTAAAAGTATTTCAAGTATTTTTAGATTACAAAATGAGTTAAAATACAACGAGGATTAAAATATTAAGAGAAATTGGAATTCATGTATTTACAATTTAACTATACAAAATAAGTTATATAAATTATTCATGAATATTTAACAATATGATTTAATATAATCTTAATTACTCATTAGATTAATGAACTGAAATACAACACTTGTGATTATTTGAATTGATAATTTTAATTTCAGAATAAATTGTTCAGTAAAATAATATACAAGTTTATAGTATGAAGATAATTAACATAAAATGAGATAGTATGAATAACTATATGATCACATTTATATTTGTATTATTGTATTGTTTCTCAGTCGTAAGACATTTGTGTAATTCTCAGAAAACACAATTATTTTAATGTAAACTTGTATATACATTGTAAACTATTTAATAAATAAATAATTACATATATATATAATAAGAGTATATTATTTTCGATACATGTTAATATAGGTAATTGATGAAATAGAATAAATTATGTACAAGGTGTGGCTATTTAATAACCGGATTAGTGCTGGTACTAATTATCAGCGAACGTAATGTGACAGGTTTAAGCATGATTGTGTCTAATGATACCTGCGACACCTGTAGCTCAATGATCATGTTTGTGTGACGCTTAGTTTTGCTATAACAATCCCTCGCACTAGTCCGTGTGAAAGTGACACGTCGGAAAATTGTCAAGTATTCAAACAGAGCAACGTATTAACGTTAAGTTTCTTGTGAAGATTGGTTAAACTGCTACCGAAACTTATACTATGTTAAAAGAAGTATACAAGGATGAATGTATATCATGCACACAAGTTTTTGAGTAGTTTAAAATGTTAAAAGAGGGACGTGAAACGATTGAAGACAATCCACGCTCTGGACGACATTGCACGTTAAAAAAGAACGAAAACATCCAACGAATTGGTGAATTGATCGTCTCAGTATTCGAGTTGTTTCTGAAATAATACGAATCGATAAAAAAAGTGTTTGTCAGATTTTGCATGAATCTTTCAACTTACGTTTTTTCAACTTAAGTTTGCACAAAAATGGTGCCAAAACTCCTCACACCTGAGCAAGAGGAATTAGGATGGTGACATTTAAACAACATTGAAACTGATCCTCACTTGTAAGATAAAGTGATTACTTGTGATAAATCATGGTTTTTTAAATATGTATTAATATAAAATTTTAATAAAATTAAAAAAATGTATTTAAAACATTTTTTAATATACGACTTATCAATTATATATTTAAAAGAAAGTCGTGCTAATTACACTACCTATTTATAACTCAAGTACGGCCGAAAATTGGTGGGGAAGTAGCTTAGAACTATGAGATGGACATAGAATACTTTTCTACTTTTACTTTTTTAGGACCCATTCCCGTGAAACGTGACATAAAACGTCGTATAACAAAACGCAACTGACATGGAATAACAGATATTATATATATATATATATATTTAGTTGATTGTTGTATGAGTTTATATTATATACAGTGGTTAGGGTATATTAAGTATATAAATTATATTATTCTATAACGAACTTATGATGTTTTAGCTGGTACGTTTTTTGTTTTGCTATCAGTTGAGTTTTGTTATTCCATGTTAGCTACGTTTTGTGTCACGTTCCACGGGAATGGGATAAAAAGTATCCCATGTCCATCTCTTGGTTCTAAGCTACCTCTTCACCAATTAAACTAGGAATTTATTTTATTTGTGAAAATAATGAAGCTTTTAATCGATAATTGGAACGGTAATGTGAATATGATCATCAGGAATTAGATTTAGTAGTTTAAACGAATGTATCCCTGTTGAATCCTCAACAAAAGTAAGTTTATGATACATTAATAAAGGAAATTGATGATGGAATTTGTGGTTTATATTTCCTGGATGTTCCTAGTGGAACTGGTAAGACATTTCTCATGTTGGTAGTTTTAGCCACCGTTTGTGTGAGATTCAACATTGCGGTTGCAGTTGCTTCTTCTAGAATAGCAGCCATATTGTTAGAAGGATTCTGTACGACTCATTCATGATTCGTTGGGGCCAACTGGGTAAATGTAACGTCCATGATAGAATCTGCGTTATATCTTGTGTAACTCAAGGTAGTTCAATGAGGCTGCCAAGTTGGATAGCAAGGATCCTCTGGCATTCACTGATTGATTTTCCTTTTCATTGAAGTCGGGTAACAAGTTGCCTACAGATAACACTGTGCAAATTTTGTCTGTGCTGGAAACTCATTGCAATCCATCGTTGGAGTTACAGAGCTGGTCAGACACCAACAAAATGTCAGCACTTAAATCTAAGGCCAACTGGGACAATAGTTGCTGGGCAGCCTCGAAACGATTGAGGTTTATCTGCAAAAACCTAACCATTGATTGGCAAAACTACAACATCCTCCTGGGGTTTATCAGCTCCCTAGGTTGAGTTTGGATTCCTCCTGCATTTTTTGAAATATCTTCAGTTGTCAATCGATGTTTGAAAATCTTTGGCCTGATAGCCATTTGTATCGCAGCGGGAACAATATTAGCACCTGTCAGGTCCATTGGTACAAGAAGTATGATCAGACAGACAGACAGCCGTAATACTGAAATCTTCTGGCCACCATTCTCATCTGACAAAAGACAAGCCCTACCCTTAGGTGGCCTCTGA
Organism: Sipha maydis; assembly: GCA_034509805.1. Classification (NCBI taxonomy): domain Eukaryota; kingdom Metazoa; phylum Arthropoda; class Insecta; order Hemiptera; family Aphididae; genus Sipha; species Sipha maydis. The sequence continues at coordinate 64,544 of JASXSY010000022.1, read as the reverse complement.
AAGCAAGCTCCGTCACTAAGGTCGGTGAGACGAGCAATACCGGTTGTCTGCTCACCTCCAAACCTTTTCCGCAGGCTATGCTCATTCTCGAATCAAATAGACAAATATCGAGTATACTTACGTAACGCAGTCAAGGTCCCGAAGATCGACAATCGAATTTTGTCCTAATAGTCATACCTCGATAATGTTACTACCGAACCTAATCATTTCATTCTCGATAGGCTCGGCTGTATCTACACTTTCCCTGATGTCAATCAGAAAATCGCCATTACAGGCTCCCACATCTTAGAGATGGACTTACCAGTATTCTCCGTACTGACATGAGATCTGATCCTCTATTACGATGTCAACAAAGCTCTCCTCACTTCGTTTAACATGAATGATATGGAATTTACACGTTCTTGTCCACAAGGTCCCATCATTCCCAAGAACCAAAGGTTCTAATTTTGCTGCTTTCATTGACATTTTCTCCCTCTGTCGTTTGATTACGTCAGTCCACTGGGACGCTTCATTCCTTCGTCCGAGGATGGATCCTGGTCCAGAAGTTACAGCTGTCATCTTTCTCCATTCTTTGATGGTCTTCTTCGTTCATTGGGTCCCTTCGTCCCCCCATCCAAAATCGTGTCCGAAAACCGCAACTTCCTACACCGCCCTATGAATAGGTATTATGTCCTTGTTCTATATTTCAGTGTTGTCACCATCCGGAGTGGGTTCGTTCACTGAGAATGGAATTTTCTTCTTTCTCCTTGATTTTTTAGTTTCAGTTTTTGAAAATTCTTTACAAGCAGCTTATAATTGACACTTGTTATATTTTTAATATTGAAATCTCAACCCAAATTATAACGTATACTTTTATATCATATCTTAAAAATATTATGCTCATACTACTGCACTCGTTATAATTTTGTATGAATAATACTAAATAATTTATTCTTCAGCTGAAAACTTGGAAAGAAAATTGATTGATATTATGTACTTAATTCCAAACAGTAATTTATATTTATTGTTATCAGAAATCTTAAGTTTTAAATTTAATTCCAATAAAAATAATACAGTTAAATACAATGAAAAATTCTGTTCGCAAACTTTTTTCACATTATTCAACTACGGAACCAATTATATTCAAAATTAATAAATAATGTTTTGCGTACACAATTACCAAATAATATATCTCTAAAAATTATCCATTTTCTGTCAACTATAAGATAGTATTTTATATGTAGGTTCTAGTTCTATGTACGTTCGTCGGTAGATTCTAAATACATTTTCTTTATTTTTATCTATATTATAACGAGTTAGCAATGCAGTTATGATTACAGAGTAACATAAGGAATAATTTTTTCCTCTGGTTTTTTTGAAAGTTTTTATTTCATTTTTATCTAAATCATGCGAAACTTGTAAAACGTATAAAAAATACCCATAAAATGGAAAAGGCAGAAGAAGTTAAAAGAAATAAAAGTGCAGACAGAAACTTTTATTTTTAAATTATTTGCTGCGTACACATGAAACGAAAATCTACGTTTCAGAGCTTAACAGAAAAATTTGCAAATGCACGTTTAAAATCTACTCCTCTATGCATATACATACATATCTATAATCAATACATCTATAACCGTCAGTAAATATAATATTTAAATTTATCAACCCATGTGCAACGAAGACTACTACGTTTTAGGTTGAGAACACGAGAAATTATTTTTTTCCGAATACAATTGTACTGGAACATGACTACGTCATTATTGATTTTTTCCAATACTTTAGACGCGTGTAAGTTGCAATGACAATATATCGTCACTAATACCATACGAAATATACTTAGTCGCGAAGATGACGGCGATCTCGATTATCAGCTTCCGCTGTAAATATTTACCGATCTGTGAGCGATTGTTCTTGAAGTCTAAAACTTACTGATGTTCGTGCGCATTAGGTAGTAGCTGGAAAGTCGGGTTATGGCAGAAAATAAAAGGGAGAAAATCATAATTTAGAACACTACTACTACTACTACATTCTTTGCATACGAATGTGAATGCTGACGAAACTCTAGAATACGATAAATTCATTCCAAAAATATGTGTACATATAAGTCCGAGATGGTTAAATTTCCAAATAAAAAAAAATTTGCAGTGTAGCTTATAATAAGATAATTAAATAAGAATATTTACTTTGTTAATTTTGTTGTTTTCCGGCAGCAAGCACTTGTCCGTGATAAACACAAATTAATTTCTATAACGATGTTATCATTTTTTACCAAGTAAAATATATGATATAATCTTATACGTTATTGAATTAATCATAAATTCATAACTTTAATTGTTATTTTATTCGGATTCCGAGTACACGTATAATGTACTAATAATATTTTCTGTTCATGATTTTTTTAATCATGACTCACTTTTCATAACTGACTAATTTTTTCGTGTCTTACTATTCTTGTATTAAAGAATTAATTAAACGATTAGGAGATTGAAAACGTGAGCTAAAAAAAAAAAAAAAATTAATTAAAAATGAATTTATAGTACCTACCTAATTATTTTGAATTTGATGTGGATATATGTCTATGCTCTTTTATTTCTTTAACACCATAGATCAATCGAAGATAATACAGTAATCACAATTCATAGCGTATTTTATGTTATGCTGTATATATAATATTTGTATAAGTAACACAATATTTTTAATTTACTTTATTAGGAACTAGGTGATCTGTTATTGAAATCTGCATAGTATGTATGTAACGGGCAATTAAGAAAATCGAATATTGTTGTACATTGCCCGAACACTGTGCACAACGCCCGAATATTTTGGACAATGTAAGTATAATCATTGTAATACTCAATATTTTCATACGTTATTCGGGTATTGTACGAGATATCCCGGGAAAAGTATATATACCTACTCATGTAATGTATATTTTATTCTGTAATGAATCAAAAATAAGCTTGGCCGTTGCTATTAATGAAACTTTACCTTATAATAATATATTAACCTAGATGTTATGATCAAGCACTTTTAAATAATAATAATCGTTAAGGTCAGAAGTAGCTACAATACTTACTTTACTTTTATTATAAATTTATGTCTATATATTATTACGATTTATCGGGATCGTGAATACAGATTTATAAATATTATTTACCTAAGTCTGTGTTGTTTTACCCAATAATAATTTTTTTATGCGTACGTCTCATTTGCGTACAGCCTATTTTTAGTAACAAATTTTCTCATTTGCATACACACTCATTTCCCTTCACACTTGGTCAGGCTTAGAATATTTTGCAATACTCTGGCGTGTTTAATGAGGGCGCACGAATAAATACGTTCAGTGTGTAGCTAACTCTAAATTTAAAATAATATATAAAATAATAATATAATCAAATTGAATCTAATTTAACTATTATGGCCAATTTTTTGAGACAATTTTCTAAGTCGTTATTTTCTAAAAAGTTTTGAGTAATATGTTTGATTCTCTCGTCCAATTTGATATATTTTTTTTTCGTTTGGTCCCATCTAAATTTAATTCCATAATAATAAATTATAATAAAATAAAAAATATGAAAAAAATGCAGTAACACCGTTGTCCGTATGGTATACTATTCACACACTGATGTCACGTATCGTACATATCGTACGTAATCGTATGTATCGTACGTTTTTAATTTGATAAGACGATAAATAGCTTATAAAATATATTTTGTGGCAAAAGTATACATAGGGAATGTCCACATTTTAAGCTATAAGCGACTATAATTCGCTTGTAGTTTGACCAAGATCGGATTAAGGGGGGTCTAGCCGGGGTGGCAGCCCCGGGGCCCTCTCGAGTACCCAAGTGAAAAAGGCCCAAACAATTTTAAGCTTTGTAAAGCATGTTTTGTTAAAAGGGCCCATACAAAATTTCAGCCCCGGGGCCCAATAGGTGCTTAATCCGGCCTTGAGTTTGACCTTCGATAATTGTGTACGCAAATGAGAAGAAAATCGCCGTGTACGCAAGTGAGACGTACGCATCTGCACCGACACCGATTTTGACCGTTTACGTTTCCTATATTTATACGATTTCAAGAATAGGACCATTAAATGTATATACAAATATCTTGCCGATAGTTACAACGGTGGTGGATTTTCCATGCTGACACAATATAGGTAGGGTTACCATAATTGTTTAGACTAAATCCGGACATCAGTTCCGTTTCAGGGGGAGTGGGAATTTAAGATAAACAATATTGTTCTTTCATTAATACAATTTTATTTAAATCTATGAATAAAATGTCTACATAAGAGTTATTAGGTTTAATATGCTAGTAAAATTAATAATACTAATTAAATAATAAATAATAATAATAATAATAATATAGTTAATAATATTAAAAATAATTAATAATGTGTTATAAAATCTGTTACCTAATAACTTTTTGTATCAATAAAACCACGTTAAACGGTTACTTTTGGACATTCTATCTGGACATTTTTAAAATCCGGACGCCAATCCGGACAGGTGTTTGAAATCCGGACGTATGGTAACCCTAAATATAGGTAAATATTTAGCAAACCCGACATTGTTTTTGATGGAATATTACAGAAAGCTCAAATTTATGTAAATTAATTTAACTTAGGATGTATAATAGTTGTTTATTACATGGTGCTATACTGTTATACTTATGGTTACTAAAAGGTTATGAGCTGCAGATGGGATTTTGTTTTATGTACATAATATTTTTAGACCTAACTGAAATCGTTCCGATTGATAACTTTATAATTTATAAAAAACTCACATATTTTTATAACTTTGTAATGTCACTAATGGATTCAAAAACCGAACGTGAAGTGAATTCGAGTAATAATCAGTCAATGGGCCTGACAATAATAAACTGATTATGTATCAATATTTTCAATTGTTTTCGAAAATGTTAAAAAATAACAAAAAATGTATGTATAATATGGGGAAATTTTAAACATGCATCCGAGAATCAAATTATTTTACATTTGATTCTTCCGGAGGAGGATTCTACACGTATGAAAATTAATATAATGTTGTTTTAATATATGTTTTCATACATATTTTCAATTACGTGTATTTAGTATTTAAATAAAATATATTTGCAAACTTCGGGGACAGATAATGATAATTATCTTAGATGCCAGTTTTATTTAACAATGCAAAAACTTACAAACTTTCTTTCGTCTTTGTGAGATTGCTGTATTTGTTTAAAAATTAACCGATTTATGTTTATGTAAATTAAAATTAAAAAAACGATGATTGTTCATTTGGTTAGTATTTATATTGATTTATTAAATTTATTGAAAATAATGAGGTTAATCGGACGAAATGAAATGGACGATTTACGCTATGTCCTAACAGAATCCGTGCGTTGCGTTGCGTGCACGCAACACACGGATTCAGTTAGGACATAGCGTTAAAAGTGTTTTTACAAACCGAAAACAACAGCAATATAGTAACTAGTACAGTGGGGCATCGCTCAATTCATAAAAAAATAAATAGAAAAACCGGTTTTGTGAGGTTACCGGTAATTTTGAAAATTTAAAACCGCTTCCAAATAGATAACCGGTAATCCCATTTTAGAATTTATTTCTGTAACCGGGAAATGATTATCATTATTTATAAAAATCTCGATAACCGGTAACCGGTCCCAAAAATTTGTAACCTATTTCTTCGGGAGCGGTTTCAAGCCGTGGAAAATGGGTGGTCTGCGTTTGGACGAATTGCCTTTTTACTCGCATAAGGGTACTGTCCCACTATGATGGTTACGCCGTACGGTTCAACCGTCGAAGTCAAAACCGTACGGTTCTACCCGTGTCACACAACAACGGTTTTAACGCTAATTTTTTCCATAAAGTGTTTTATAAATATCTGTAGAGATAATTTCTGGTCAGTAGATGCTCAGTTCTGTTAAGACTGTGTTCTTGAAGTGACTTGTGTGCTGTTCAGCTTGTGTTGGAAATTAAAAAATATATTTAGTGTCTTATTTTATAATAATTATTATAAAATATTATATATGTTCTATTATATTTTATTCTTTTTTTTTAAAGCGTGCTTAAATTGTATATCAATTACAGTGAAAACATTTTTTTTAAGAAATGGATCGCCAAAGAACTTTAAAAATTTTAGCTGTGGCTGAAGCATTTGGCTTATTAAACTAACAAAAAAATGATAAAGTCCACTACCGGACGTCTTTGCCTTTGTAGTGTGACCCAACTGATAAGAAACAATGTTTTTACAGTACTGACGGCGTGACGGCAGTGCCGTGAAACCGTGACGCGCAACGGTTTCTAGAGTCGCCGTGCGCTCATCGACGGCGCTACTGTACAAATGAGACACGATACATAAAAACCTATGTTTTTTTGACGAACGGCAAAGACGTACGGTCTCCGGACAGTACCCTAATAAAAGTAATATGTTTGGGCGAGTTTCTTATAGTGTGTTTGAACATGACAATATAAAAGATAAAATTGTAAAGATTAAGATAAAAATATTATTATATAGGGAATTTTATTTTGACCTAAATATGGTACAGTATTATTGCAGGTCGGCAACTAGTATAGGTAACTCTATCATATTTTCAAATATCAGCGTGCTTGAACATTGAAAACGTTAAGTTGTACTATAGTGTTAGTGAGTTTATTAAGTTAGTTAATATTATGGATTTTAAAATTGATTATATTTTTAATATAAAACGAAATAAACGATGCATTTCAATTGAAAATTATATTTTTAGTGAATCTAACCACTTGAAAAACGGGTCATTTAATTGTCAGTGTACTAACAGAAAATGTACTGAGAGGGTTTTAGTGAATTTTAACATCGATAAAATACTATATTTTTCAAATAATAATATACATAATCATGAACTACTGATCATAATTTAGCTGTTCAGTGTGTTAGAACTGCAATCCATTATTAATCATAACCGTGGAATTCATGGACAGTCCCAAGTCTGTAAAAATGAGAGGGAAAATGGATTAATAAGTATTTTAGCATCCTAGGATATTAAAAAAGTCACCCAAACACATTACAATGTTTTAAAATCACTCGTCCAAAAGCATTATGCTAAATTGTCCAAGCACATTGCAATTTTTAAAAATTCGACCAAACGTATTACGTCCCTGGAAAATATACGAGGTTTTATTTCTTAAATTAAAATTTAGAAAGTGTGATACATTTAAGTCAATTGAAATTCAGATATAGGTTGCTGTATTGGTCTTTTAAACTTGAAATCAATGTACCATTGCTATCGAAAATACGATTCGAAGATTAAAGAGGTCTAGTGTATCAGTTTATATTCCTCAAGATAGCTTATATAGTAGAATCTCAGATGATCCAGGTAATCCTAGTCGAAATCTTGTAGGTACACAGATACACACAAAAAAAAAATAAAAAATATGCGACTATTAGTGGTGTGGTTTCTATTGTCAGTTAAAATTTTATGTTTTTTGTAATTTTTTCTGTTATCTCAATGAATTGGAAAACTACTGTAAAATTAAAAATAAATAACCTTCTGAATATATTAACTATAACTCATTTCTTATATTTTATTTTTTTATTTAGTGATAATCAGAGTAAATCTCCTGTTTGAAATCGTAAACATAGACATACAAAAAACAAAAAAACATACATACACATTATGATTAATCTAATACATTCTTTATTTCACTTGAAATTTAAAAGATTATAGAAGTGAATAATAATTGTCATAATTATCATATTAAAAAATAAAAAAATTAAATTATATTTCTATATTTAAATGAATGGTTATTAAGATTTTTAATGATATGTTTAGAGAACAAAGATCGCAAACACGGCTGTATGAGCGATTTGTGAAGGCTTAGTGTGAATTTTTCATTTATTAGAATATATAATATGTAAATTAGAAATTTACATATTATTTTTTTCTAACATGCGTTCAAAAAACGATGAAAATGGCATTCAGGGTGGATAAAGGAATCTTGCATACTTATATGCTTTTCGAATATCGTAAAAAAATATATTTAAAAACTCTCTCTAGCGTTGCTGTAGTACGGAAAAATTCCAAAATGTCCAAGTTGAATATTTCAAGAAATAAAATATTTTTCTAATTTTGATGTTAATACTTTTAGCTCTACAAACACATTTTGAATAATATACATTTTTATTGAAGTGGAATCTGAAGAACAATCAATGGCGTAACGTGGTAGAAGCACACTAAATGTCAATTATACAAGTGTAAGTTAAATTATATCTCTTGGTGTAATCAATTATATTGGAAATCAGAATAAATAAATGTTATTCAATTTCATTTTAATATTGGTCATTCAATAAAATGTGTATTGACTACAAAATATTAAATGAGCAAATTAATTATTGATCACTGTTATCACATTATATATGAAAAATTGGTGATGGTCTTCATATATAATGAAACAAAAACGGATGAAGACAATTCTCTATAAATAACAAAATATAGTTAGAATTGAAACTAGTAGGTCATAAATAATTATAATTATTTTTTCGATTTTACCTGATTTACCGGCATATTACATTGTAGTATACTACATTTTCCGACAAGTAGTAGAGTGTAAATTATTCATTAAAAACTTTAAAATATGTGCATGCAAATACTAAAATACTTATATGTACATAATATATCTATACATTAGACCGTATACATGAGATAAACTTAACAATATTCATAAAAAAAAAATAACATATAAAACTTTGATTAATTTTGAAAAAAAGAAGACATACAGTGAACTTTTACTTATTTTATAAACTAAAAAAATATTCGTTTTTCAAATTTTATTATTTTCAATTAATTATTAACTTAAGTTTTTTATAAATAATTTACAATTGCGTTCTTATAAGTTTTTGCGATTTTGGAAAATAGGCTTACAGATACTGGGTTCTAACGAAATAGTTCTTAATAATTAACTATCAATCGCTAAAATACAATAAAAAAATAAAATGTATCTGTACTGCGACATTTCAATTTCGAACTTTTATACGATAAAATATATTTCAATAATTACATTGTTTTGATGGATATTGTGGATTATAAATTAATTGCATTTAAATTATTATTATTATTATTTTTTTTTTATTGAAATTTTGTATAAAACAATTAATTTCGACAATTATATGCTTGATATTATCTTAATAATAATTATATAAGCAACCCGGAACTGGAAAAAAGTGAAATGGTGGCAGTAATGGTAGTGAACGAGAAGGACGTAAATATATGACGAATATCATGTGTGACGTTGAGATAATTAAGGAGAGAAAAGAAACTAGTGCGCTCTGAGGACAAAAAGGGGCAATCAAACAGAACGTGATTAATATTGCAAACTGCTAGAGTATGAGGAAAGGTGCATTGAGGTGAATCATTCAAAGATAATTTACAGGAATGCGAAGGAAGTAAGATATGAACAATACGGAGACGAGAAAAAGAACTGATTAATTTTCGAGATAACTTTAAGCCATGAAATCACGGTTTGTGTGGAATAGTGGTAACTATACTTCTATACTAGGTGGCATAGTTGAGTAGAAGATTGGTGTATGAGTTAGACCAGCCATACTTAACCTTTTTTTTATTTAGGACATATAAAATATTTAAAAATATAACGCGGGCCGCAAGTTGAAATGAATGGAATGGAAATTAAAAAAAAAAAAATGTATGTATTGTGTATATTGTATATCATTTGAAAATGTATTATCAAAAATTTTGAATTTTGAAATTGAGATAGTTTTTTCACTATTCTGGATACATCTGGTTTGTAGTTGCTGCGTGCTACTAATTTAACAAGTCGTCAAGATGTGAATCAGTAAGCCGATTTCTGTACACATTCTTTGCATATTTCATTTTTGAATATGAAGTTACCCATAGATATGTTGGTGTGAATATTATCATTAAAAAATGTGCAGATTTTTGTAGAGTTTTGTATTTTCCTTGCACTAAATTCCAAAATTCTATGTACTTTTTTTGTTCCCTCTTTTCTTTGAAAATAGCTTCGAAATTTTATAATTTTTTAATTCAATAAATTCATCAAATACTTATATTTTTTATCAATTCAATGAATTTTGTTCGGGCCACAGGATGAGTATGACTGAGTTAGACCACAAACGAAATACATAGGAATTGAGATTGGGATAAAAATCTGACCATGGAATATAATTACTGGATGGAAAACGAAGGAACGACGTGAGCTTGACCAGATCGACCGCAGTTTCATTACCTGAGATGCCAGTGTGGCCTGGAACCCAAAGAAACTGAATTTCGAAACCCATACTATTGAGTGAAAGAAGGAGCTTCCTGATTGAGAGGATAAGAGGACTAGGAGAAGAATGGAAAACATTTGAAGAGAGGGATTGTAAGCAAGAGAGAGAATCAGTAATAATCAAAAATTTATTTGGCGGTAGAGCGGAAATAAGTTTAAGAGCTTCAATAATGACAAAACAATCTGCAGTGTAAGAAGAAGCTATTGGGGGGAGGGGGATCATAAAAGAAATATGTATATCTGGAATTAAAAAGAAAAAAACCGGCCAAGATAGGTGAAACCGAGCCATCTGTGCAAATGAAGAGAGGAAAGGAAATATGAATGAAATTCTGAAAAATACTATTAACTAAATCTGGATGAGAAACTTTAAGAAAATCTATTGAATGACCAAGAAAATTTTTGTCACAGTTAATTTTAGGAGAAAGTAATAAAGAAGGGAAGTTTGCTTCGTAAAGATGCAACTTATAAGATTTGAGAATATAATTTTGAACATCACTTAGAGAATGAGCAATTAAAGCAAGAACAGGAACGGATCTGCTAACATACGGCCAAGCAAATAGACATAAATGAAAGTGTTATAAATATTTGGATTGCGTTTCAAAAAATCCTTGAGAAGAAATTTACCTACAAGCAATTTGCATCTAAGATTCAAAGGTTGACAGGCTGTTTCAATATCGATAGTGGCAGAAGGAGTAGATTTTAAGATACCGAGGATAGATTTGAGATATGATGATTGAAAATTCTAAATTTTACTACGATGGGAAAGAACAGATGAGCCTGAAAAGAAACATCCATAATCCAGTATTGAATGAATGACAGATTTGTAAATTAATAGTGAAGAAGGATGGGAACCCCATCACGCATTGGCCACCCATCTTAAAAAATTGGACCAACAAGCGCAAAATTTAGTAAGGTCGTTGATGTGGGGCGCCCCATCTGAGTTTAGAGTTCAGATTCAAACCTAGATAAGTATGATTCATATTTCTGGGAATTATAACATCATTTATTTTGATGTCAGGACAGCGATTCAAGCGACGCGTTTTTTGAGTGAAAGGGGCAAAAAAGGGCAAGTGATGCCGACGGTTCCGAATTTCCTAATATTTTTTACGCGTGAAATTGTTGTAACCTTTGCAGGATCTCGCGGGATCATTACTAATTCTCTACCGATAAAAATAAATTGTGATAAAAAATAATAATTTAGAGCCCATACATTGTATTATTAACACCATTAACATAATTCAAAAAAATGCGGTTCTACTAAATGTACGTAATTTACACACCTTCAGGACTATTCTCCATTACTAAGCATTTGCTTTTGAAGCGAAATGCGAGACGTGGGAAGATTTTTGTCGAGCGCTCGGGAGTCCTAACAGTCACGATTTCGCGCGTGGTTAAACGACGGACAAGTTTGTTTATATGCCCAGGGCCAGGAACTGAACCTAAACAGCTGATTTTTTGGATTTTGATGCACCAACGCCATCTATCTAAGAAAATATAAAGCTTCACCTCCTATGATAACTTTTGATTCTTGAGGTTTTGGCCAGGAATTTTGGATTTCTGACCACTGTGCGACGTCTGGTATAAATGTCGGCTATGCATTTGTTCTGTGTAATGGAGAAAAAGGAGGAAGTTAGAACAGTTGATAAAGAATCTAAGGCACTATTCATAGAAGAAACTGCAATATCGATAGATTTATTATTAGAAAATATAACGATATCATGTGCATAAACGAGACACTTGAAACCTGAAGAATTTAGGTGTTTAACAATATAGCACATTTATAAATTAAATAAACTGGGACTGAGGCAGCTACCTTGTGAAAGACCAGTTAAAGTAGAACGTACATTGGTGGATCCGAAAGGAGAACGAAAATGTAATTGTCTATTTGAAAATAGAAGAGAAATGATGATGGTATATTTAAAGAATTCAAATAAGATAATAATAAAGGAATATGAACAGAATCATAAGCATAGGCGCAACTAGACCAATAATTTTAGGGGTGCACAAATAGTGAAGAACTCACAGACCCGTGGGGCAACACATGGTGGTGGAACCCGATTGAGTACGGTCCCTATTTTGGAACAACCTGATTAAGCACGGTCCATATTTTTTAACAACCTCATTGAGCACAGTCAAATGAATGCAACGTTGCCAATTTTTCTGTCTGACTACAACCAGGCTATACATGTCGTATATATGCGTCTTTTGAAATACTTGTATACTCGTAATTTTTGAGGATGGTTGACTGACTGTCATACAAATATGAGTTTTATTGAAATGCAAAAAATCAATTCAACTATAATGGCTTACGATGAATATTTAAGAAACAAAAATTATATAGATTTACTAAAATATTTATTAAAAGTGGGAAATAAGTATTAGGGATGCCACTTTAAAAATTTGACAAATAATACAATTTGTATAACATAAAATAAATATCTATATTAATTAATACCTATATTTGTAAAATAATTTAATTTTATACTTTTATACACTAATTATTACTTTGATGATTATTATAAAATAACTCCTATAAATATTTTAATTTTTTTTAAAATTATTATTTAGCTATGTGGTACGGCAACGTTGTACGTATTTTTATGCTCAATCGTGTTATATTTCGTATTTCTATTGTTTAATTGTAACTGTGCTCAATTGGGTAGTGAAAAAGATAAACTGTGCTCAATCGGGTTACAACCACATTTTGTACCTACAAATTTTTTGGAAAAAGGCTTATATTTTTTGGGGGTGCACAAGTCGTCTGTTTGTTTTAAATTTTATATTAATTTATGCAACAGATTTATAAAGTGAATGAAAATTTATTGCTATATTATTTAATGAATATGTGACAAAAATGTGAACAATTTAAGTATTTTCAATTGTCATCCTGTTTTCATTTGAATATACTTTGAACATACTTTTGCAATCAATTATGTGGCGCTTAAATAAATATTCACTGTAATATAATTAAATAAACAGAATAAAATATGATTAGTATGCATAAATAATAATTTATATAATACATTTATAGTTCGAGAATAGATAATTATAAAAAGGTATTGAATATGTCAAGTTAGTTTGTGAATAGTAAAGTGAAATAATTATTTTTGATCGAACAACTCTTTGATTTGACTTTAACTTTAAAATTGTATGGGTCAGTTTTCCTTTAAATAATACTTTTAATATATATAAAATAATAACCTATTGCAGAGAGTCAAATACCAATATCTTTCTCTCATACACCCACATACACACACACATATACAAGCACATATACGACTATAAGTGTATTTCGAATTAAAATAATGCGATAAAGTTGAGTTTAAAAAGTTGAGAGGAAAAAAGGCAAAATCAAACTTTCAATAAAAGTAATGGTATAATATGGTTCACGGTATAATCTTATCTTAACGATATATTTTCATAATGAAACACGGTATTTTCACAAGTATAACATATTTGTGTAGTTATGATATAAATACTGTGTAAGGACATTACAGTTATAACATTTACTTTTGCACGTAGGTACATAATATTCCACGAGTACAGGTGTTAATAGGGTGGATACAGTTTTTTTCTGTTTATTATTTTTTTCAACCCCCGTACACACACACACACAAACACACGTATACACTCACCTACTATTTCTCACGCGCACTTGTACGTTTTACGTATATATATATTTGTAATTTTCGGGGCAACCGCTGGCACCACTGTCGGCTTTTTCCGCGTAGGGTTGAAGGCGCCACGCGCGCGATAGCTCGTGGACCGATTTCAGTGCTGTGCGTGATCGCATGTCGTTCGTTTCGTGTTTTGATTTCTCGTCACCGGGCCGCCGTCGCGAATTTTCCGAAACCTGACGAATAAAGTGTAATTTTTTTCCCTCTCGTTTTTATTACTGTCGTCTACCGTTTATTGTTTTATTTTTCCGCTTCCGCCGCCGTTCGTCACGATTTCGTACGTATAACATATTACTATAGTAATTATAATTTTATAATTGTGCATTCGAGTGATTGTGATTGTTGCGTTTGTCGCGAAAACTCCACAGAAGACGATATTTAATCATTTATTATTTAATTTTAATTTTGTGTCCGTGGTGTGTTTTTACGTTTTATTGGATTACACCTGCACCCACATCACCACGTAAGTACCGTCATGTGATAAGTTTTATTTTTTCTTCCGTTTTATCGTTATAATATTATGTTCCGTTTTCGATTCATGTATTATTATTTACAAAGATTGTGACGTCACCGGCTTTTTGAATACTGTACACGGAAACGTTACCATAAAAATGTTTATATGACATATAAAATTTCATACGGGTGCTTCAATATATCAGTACACTGAGCGATTTGTTGGTTCTACTTATCCGTTTCTCATTCTTAAGTTATGAGTTTTTTCAAATCCTGATTTATAAAAAAAAATTTTCGTGCAATATCTTAGGAAAATTCCAGTATAAATATTGCACCTGTTAAGGAGAATCCTACGGAAAAACCAAATTTTGTTTTTAAATTGGGAAAATCATAGTTTTGTGAAAACGATTATTCAGTCGATTTTAAATATTACTTGTGACATAGTTTATATTTGAACTAGTATTTTCAAAAACTTCAAATTTAAAGTTGCGTATAAAAAGTGTAAAATTATTAGTACATTGATGTTTTCCTTTCGTGTGATAGGTGTACTGCGATAAGTTTTTACACAATATTCAAGTTATCTCAAAACAGTAGCGAGTAGCGATAAAATACAATGATAAATTACATCATATTATTATATACCGGCGCTTTATTTCACTAATATATCTTAGGCACCATCAATATAATGTGATATAAATAAACAGATGACTGGTGAAAATTGAGCAAAATAATACTCGCGATTTTATTGAGTTTTAAACAATGAATTTTATATACAAAATTATTTTTTAAGCTTCTTAAAATAAAAAATTATTTTTATTTGTAATTCGTTTTGAATATTGGTATTTGTCATCTATTAGTAATTGGTACACTATACACGGAAGGTTTTGTAATATTATTTTACAGTAAAATAGGTAACTATTAATTCCTATGTCTATTTATGACATTTTTGAAAAACAGATATTAAGGCTATTAAATTATGGACATTCTAGTAAAATCCTTTTTGTTTTAGTTTTCTTTTCAGAACCATGTTAGAATCCAAAATTTTTGTATAGGTAGTTAAAATTATTATAAAATGAAAACATAGTATTGTTATATTTAACGATCACTAAATCATTATTATTTATTATATAATATACATTATATATTATGTTTTATATGTATTATATATTATAAATATTGTAATAGTATTACAATAAAGCATATTACAAAATATACAATATACAATATACAAATTACAATACAAACAGCATAGTACACTATTTTTTTTTCTCATACGATTTTATCTAGCTACCATTTATAAAAAATTTCCACCTTAGGTTTAATAATTATAAGTTATAACTTCGGTTATAATAATTTATTGCATAGATTCAATTATTAGTTGAAGAATTTCTAGCGAAGTTTTAATAATAATAATAATATTATACATGATCTTTTATATATACTCAATATCCTCTTTTTTTTTTTACGTTTAATAATTGTAAAACATTTTTAAAGATAATACATATAAGTAATATATGATATCATTACACTTATCACATTATTAATATTATTTAGACATTTAGAATGCATACTGTTTTTATATAAGTAAACTCGAATATTTTTAATGAGTATAATTATTTGTTTAAATTAAAATTTAGTAATTAGAATTAAAAATAAAAATAATAAAATGTTTATTAAATGATTGTGTCAACCTTTATTAAGTAAATACTTTAAATTATTAAAAAAAATAGTTATGGATTTATGATCTGTCTTGCATTTAATAAGTAACTGTAAGAAATATTAATTTTATATGAATTATAGTTATGGTATCTATATTATAAAATACTCCCGTTTGTTTTTCAAACTGTAATATTTTGGTAGATTTTAATTTATCATAATGAAACTATAAATTATATTTGTCAGCTTGGCTGAATCTCGCTGTAGACAAATAATGATTTATCTTATTTTAATCATGAATTATTTGTAATATATTTATAATATAATATATTTTATAATATTTATTTATTTAAATACGTTTAATTATAATTTTAATACAATTTCATTTTCAATTAAATTTGTTTTTTTTTTAAAAATATTTATGTTTGAGATGACTAAGAAATGCAGCGATGTTGATGTTTCTTCGAAAATAGAAAAGTATAGAATGTAGACCTAATTTAATCTAGGTTTCTTTTTATTAGGAATACTCACATTAATTGTTACTTCATTAAGAAAAAAATAATTTAATTTGTCTTACAAACTAAATGCAATTAAAATAAATTAATAAAGTCTAATAAGATAAAGTTACATACTCTAAAATTATAGTTGAAATTTACTAAGTTAATTTAATAATAATTTATACGGGGTTTATCAGTATAACTTACCTATAACTTATATCAGTTGCTTATTATTTTAAACACTCTAGTCGATTTTATTGGATTAAATTTAACTCACACATTTAACTAAATTTTTTGAGTTCAATTGTCTTGAAATGTTAGCCTTAATTATTTCATGTTTAATGCATTTTACCCTTTCCAAAAAATAAAACGATTATAGTAAAAGTGGCATCGTCATAAATGTATTAAAATATGTCTGTTCTGTACATTAATATTCAACGTTTAAAAAAAATGTATTTATAAGTATTTATTATATTGTATGATTAAATTGTATTATATTGATGTTTAATATGACGTGTGACCTATCTTAATTAAAAAATCTGTCGTAATCTATTAATAACATTTTGTAAAAATATTTTTCAAAATAATATGATAATAGTACTGAACTAAATAATTCAAAAACTATGGTAGTTTGTAAAAATGATTAGTATATAATATATAAAATATACAATTATATAATTATTTTATACAAAACTTATTTGTATTGTGTTTAAAATAAATTATAGTTTTTATCAAAGAAAGGTGAAATACTGCATAAATAATTTTCACTTTATTAATTCCCTACATACACATTAAAGATTCTTAGAAAATTGAAAGTGAATACCAGGATTTTATTCATTAAATTACAGTTTAATTACAGCGATGACTATCTAAAATTGAAGTCTCTACTATGCTGATAGTGTTTGTTTGAACTTTATGGTTCTAGAATATAAAAACTTGTTACTCTTTCACAATTTTTACCTATATTAACTGGAGATATACTGAACTTTTATTTGTGTCCCTTTAATAATACAACTTTCGTTGTTAAATAAGAAGAAAAAAGAAGAGTTTTAAACTCGATAGTTGTACATAATAAAGTCAAAAAATAAAAAGTATTTAATATTGCACAAAATAAAATGAATAAAACAAATTTGTTGTAAATTGCAATCAATTTTTTCTTATATTGTTATTGATATTCAATTTTTAAATATATTTTAAAGCTGAAGTATTATTTTTAATGTTTTAATTTATTCTTAGTAATATGTTATTTATTGGAAAATGTAAACACAGTAACAATTTTTTTTTTTTTTTATAAAAATTTGAATTTAAAATGTTGAAAAAAATTTTGCAAAATAATTGATTACAGTTAAAAATACGTATAACTTTCAATTTTTTTTATTTAAGACATGGAAACTAATAAATAGATTTTCCCAAATTGTTTTGTAGTTTATGGTTATTTTTTTAAAAATATAAATCATATCTTGCTGTAATGTGTGAACTAAAGCAAATTAAAAAAAAAAAAAATCATATCGGTTTGAAACAATTACTGAATGCTTGTTCATAATTTTAAAATTTTCAAAATATTTCAATGAAATAGTGTTATTTATAGGCACTTAAAATGATCTATTTTCATAATTTATTATTACAAAAAATATTAAAATTTTAGTCAATAAATGTAGGGTATTCAGCATCAACGTATTAACCTATATAAGATTAAAGTAATTTATATTCTAGGATTTACCCGATAGAATGGGTATGATGAGGGTAACTGAATAATTAAGATACTATATAGAAAATACTCCACAATTTTATTGACTTAATTTTTTTTTTTTCTAATGGTTACGTATTTAAATAAATATTGGAAGTATAAAATTATAATACTGATATAATAAATATATCATATATAATATAAGTATTATTACATAAAATTTGATTACTAAGATTTAATGTCTTATAAATTATTACGATGCTTCAAAATGTTTAATTATAAACCAAATCAGATGAATTTTAAATACTAACAATGTTAATTTAAAATATAAATAAAGTGATTGTGAAATATACTTTGAATTATAGATTATTAATAAATTGATTGTATATTTTAATATATCAACTAAAATAATCAAATATTATTGTCATACTCTATAAATATGAATTTTAAATATTGAATTCATATTCAAAATACTATTCACTTATACTTACGGCGAATAAATACTATTGGAGTAAAAATTAATTTTATTATTGATTGATTTTGCGATTCAAAATGCTATCAACAGAAATAATTTATTATATATATATTTAAATAAAATTGATAATTCAAAAATTGTATTTGATTATAATATATGTTTGCCACTTTCAACCTGTTGGCCACCTCTGTTATATATTATATAGCAGGGGTGGCCAACAGGTCGGTCATGACATGAATTCGAGTCAAACTTAACTGTCTTTCAATTTTTCGAATTAATTCAGAGAACAGTTATTATTAAATATTTATCGATTTAGTGTATTAGTGTACCTTTTTATTCCTTAATTCAACCTACTATTATAATAATTAATATAGATATATGTATACAGCGTCGATCGCAATAAGTTGGGTGAAAGTCGAAAAAGAAGAATAAAATATATATGGTAATAATATATAGAAATAAATAACTCTAAAAAGCCGAGTAATACACATAGATCGAATAGTTATAAAGATATAATATTATTATTTTTTTTTTTTTTTTGCTTTCACAAGTCATTTAGACTTTTGGCCGCTAATACTACTTACTTCCCTCGCTCTTTATTTTATGCCTGTGCCCAGTTCCCTCCAATTTATTTTATTAATTTCTTGATACTGTCCTTTCATCTTTGATATATTGAAGGTATATTGTACATAAACTATTTTATACTCTGTATTAAGTATATAAATTATTATATAACGAATAGAATATAAAATTTGAGTTCTTACCTACACAAAAAAATCAAAAATGCCTTAATTCATCAAATTACAGTTAGTTTACGGTTAATTTATTGATATAGTATCTTATTTTCGGTAAGTATCTCGAATTATACTTATATATTAATAATATTAATCTGATTTTAATTTATTAATGTAATTTAAAAATAATATAAACATTTAATAGTTAAAGTAATTTAAATTTTAAATTTGAATCTCGATTTAAATATTCTACTAATTTTGCGTAACTCCTATGAACTTATCACAATATTTTATTCTTTTACAATTTTTTTTTTAATATTATTTGGGTTGTATTTTTACAGTATTAAACTTACATATATATTAAGGATAATGTATAATAATATTAGTATTACACATTATATAATGAAGAAAATATAACATATAAAAACATATGGTAACTCATTCGTTTTTATTATATTTTATGTTTTCTTAACACTTTATATAGTATTTCTACAATGTTAAGTAAAACACAAGTTATTTGACTATAATTTAGGATTATTATACTGATTATACTATTAAATGCAAGTATTATTTAATCTTATTGGTTTATACGATTAGAAATTTTAAAACTCAATTCAGTGATATTATATTTCCCGCTACGTTATCATACTAAGGATATGTAAGAAAATATTATTTGACAAACTTTACTTTAATACTTGTCCATAAAAATTTGTTTTTCTCTAAAATAACTTTAATCTTGTGTTCTATGGCTATTCATTTACCATTAAAATGCGACCTTTGAATTCATTCAATATCCATTTCTTGCTAATGGCCCTCATCCATGTTGAGTAGCTTTCATTGTATGCAACGAAACGTTTAATCTTCAAGTAATGACAGGTTTCTATCTGAAACTGTGCATTATATATATTTAACCCTTCATTTTTACATTGGAATTTTTTAACGCTTAGATGCATTCTACTATTGTAAACGCATGTAACTTTTATAAGTAATTATGCATGGAACAAGCATTGCTTTTGTATATTTTTTTATATTTTTTAAAAGGCACTCTTAAATTATAAATTGTGATAGTAAAATGTTGTTTAAAATCTATGAACAGATTGTTAGATTTGTTGATCTAAAGGAAATTTATAATAAATGTCATGCATATGTTATTTGGTATTTCAATATTCCAAAATCTATAACAACAATTATTATTCGTTCATGTTAGTTTAAGTTTCAGAGTTAAAGAGGAGGTGCTGAAATGTTCCGATTGGGTTTTAATGAACACTTGATACAAACGTTTCGATTAAATGAAATCCTTCTAACTTTAACTCATAAGTTTTAGGTATAATTGGGCTTGGGAGTATTTGTTTTAATAATAACGTACAACTTGAGAGTTTGATGAGAGCCTTGGCGTTAAATATTTGAATGGTGGGAGGGCGGTTCAGCTACTGTACATGCAATGTTATCGTTATAATCTTAGCGAGTTATAAGTGGCAATTACTCCTTTCCGGTCGCGTGACAACATCTACAAACAATGCTGATGACATGAACACATAATAGCCATTTGCAGTAAAATAATTTAAGTTACCGCTATAACGAACCTTTTATAAGACAACTACAAAAAATATAAACACACAGGATTAAGTAGGTTTTTTTTTTTTGTGAAATTATAAAAAACAAAAAATAACAAAAGGAAAAAAAAAAATTTCATTAATTGATTGTATTTATTCGTTTTACGTTCAGTATCATCATATTGTGGAAAATAGATAAGAAACACTTTTACTTTTTAATATCAAAGATTACACTTGATGTAGTCTCCAAGGATCCTTTTATTATTCAACTGGATTTCACATGCAAATGTTATATAGAATACCCGTCTCAATTTGAAATTGGAATTATATACTTGATATAACATGAAATCGAAAATTGTATCAATTTTTTTACGACTTTCTATAGTACATTTAAATCTGTAGTAACCTTAGTTTGATTTTTTTTTTAACGAAATACAAATAAATTGTATATTATAATACATATTTTGTGTTTATCTTAATATAAATCATAAATCCATGCAAATATATATATATTTTTTTAATTCAGGTCTCATTGTATAACTGCAATTACATTTTTGGATTATAAATGTTGAATATGTTTTATTATCTTATAATGATTTTAAATAATTTTAGTGTTTAATTTAAAAATATAAATATTTTGTTTTTAATATTTCGTAAACAAATATATTAATAATCACATTTTTAAATGCAGTACAACAAATTATTGTTGTATTGTTCAACAGAACAGAAATATGAAAATAATGTCCTTTAAAATTAAATTAGGGCTTAAATGTAATTTTTTTATTATTTATTCTATAATATGCATATTGCACAGTATACTAAATGTTAAAACTTGTTATTTAACTTGTTAATGGTTCTTATGTATTATAATTGAGAATAATGCAAACGAAAAGGAAAAAAAAGAAACACTAAATTACGTTTTGGTTTTTGTCACTAAAAGTACATGATTATCTCTTTTATTTTATAGATATAAATTTAATAACATTTTAAAAATATAAATGCATGTATTAAACAAAGTGTACTATTTTTATTATTATAATTTATAGCATCAAGAAAAATATTAAAAAATATTCATCGTATACTTATTATGTTTAATAATTTTTACGCATATAATTTATTTAATGTTTTGATGCTATTATTTTACTTTTTTGTTGAATTATAAAAATTGGAATGATTATAATTAAAATATTTCAGTCAATTGAGTTATTACTAATACATGCACCAGAAATATTATTCTCGAGTTTTTGAAATTTAAAACGAACAAGATTTATAAAAGTTTAATTTCAGTCTTTTTAAAACATGAATAATAAACTTTGCGTAAATATTATTTTTAAGTAAATTTAAATTACTCTTCTTCAAATCGTTAAGGACTTTTTGAACTTCAAATTTTAGTGAAAATTTACTCTTGGAAAAAACGATTACAGAAAAAATGTAAATTAATTCATACTTGTAATTTTTTTTTTTTGGGAGTTTAAAAATTATCAGTTATAACTCAAATTAAAATGATCTACTCTTTGGATGATTAGATTTGTATTAAGTTTGATGATTTAATAATTATATTATAACATTAACTAATAATATTATAATGGATTTAACGTTGATAAAAATGTATTTTATTTTATTCAAAGATCTTATATTTCTTTTAAAATATTATTATTGTAATTCTTTTAGAATACATTTCAGGTTATGCAATAATAATAATAAAAAAAAATATATATAAAACAATAATAATAAAAATAAATTAATTCTGTAGGTAAAGATTTTTTTATAGAAATATTCGACAAAGTATAAACTTTTATATCCATATAGTAGAAGTATTGATGCTGGCGTAGTCAAAGTATATTCTTGTGTTTTGAAGGTTAATGTGAAAATGAAGCGCATTTCACCTGGACACCTCAGGGATTACTATTGAGAACTACATATAAGGACATAGTAAATATTATAGTTTCAATATGGACTTAAATCCTTTAGGGACTGACAGTATGAAATGGGAGAAAACAAGGGTAGGGATCATTTATAACTATCTTAATCCTGTGGGTTTTAGATGATCTTAAAAAGGATTATTGTTATTTTACTTCGCTTATGATCTCGCAACCCCAGGTATTCATTTTTAACTGAAAATAACCTTTACCTCTCTTATTTTTCTCATAATAATAGCGCGACAATTAAGTACTACACAATTTAATTAAGTTAGTGTCTTGGTTAACGGGATTTACCAATTTTTCATTAAATATTACGTTTAACAATGAATTATTTCTGAATGTATTATAAATAGGTCCGATAAAATAATAATTAAATTATTTCAATTGATTCAGTAAACGAGTTTTTTTACTATACATTTTAGAATCAAGTAAATTTTATTATAATTAAATCGTTAGTGTATCAATTAGAAATATTTCGATAGAATTAAATAACAACGTTGTTACAATATTGTACAATACATTTGTTTGTACTAGTGATATGCCTACATTTACTCATTAAATTACATAATTTATTCGTTTACTTTCATTAAATTACTTATTATATTTTTTCGTATGAGTATGTTAAGTAGTTGTTTTAAATCTATGAACACATTTTTTATAAATACATTAAAATAATGTAACTTTCTGAATACTACACTTAGCTATGGTGTAATAACCCAATAAATAATAAAATAATAAAAATGAAAATAAAGGAGATGAGAAAGGGGAAAAAGTAGAGGGAATAAGTTGAAGAAAGATAAGTTATGGATAGCCGTAGATATAGAGTTTGCATGATTACCTTCTTCCATGTTTGTGAGAGGACTTTCGCGGTTACAAAGGTTTGAGAGCTTATCAGTGCAACTGGAAAGTCATGTAAGCTAAACAAAATAACACTTACTTATTCCGTAGTGTATGAGCTGACGTGTCGATGAACCGACTACGTATGACTACAAATGGAGTAGAGTGAGGTTGAAATCAATTGACACAGATACAGGATTTGGTGGTCTGATGCTGGAAACTTTTTGACACTCGCACAAGAAACTCGAGTCGTAAAGTAAAATAATCGAACTTAGTAGTATTTCGTTACAAGAAACTCCTTGAAGGATCTCAGCGGTCGGTGCATACCTATGATAAAAGGTCGAAACGTATATTCTGATGGCTTGTGGGCAAGAATCAATATAAAAATAATAACGGCCTATATCCAAAAACTACCAAAAGGGTTTTGTGTCCTTGTCATATAGGTAAATATGGTGGTATGGACCTTGGACCGGTTCTTTGAAGAATTGACCTACGTAGAATGTTAAATATGTACTGTTAGAACTAGTCCTTTATTATTTGTAATATGTTGTCTAAGTGAAAATCGGAGGAATCATTATTTATTAGTTTGGTTTGTAAAATTTTACATAGTCAAATGATATACATCATTTAAATTGATTTATAACATGTTATATAGTCAAATGATGCATATAATTAAAATGGGAACGAAAAAATTAATATATGACTGATTACTTATTACTAAATCAAGATATAAATAATAAATATATTCAAAATAACTATAATGTAAATATGGATATGTAAAATAAGTAACACTATTTGTAGATCACTAATGCAACATTTTTACAAATAAGCTATTTTGAATTATTAATATTACAATTTTTAAAAATAGAACCTATTTATAGAACTTTATTCTTGAATAGCATATTTTATGGTTGTATAAACATGATTCGATTATTACGATTAGATCGAAAAAATATGTTTAAAAGTTCTCTTGTATCTTTTAAGGATGAATTCCCGGAATATAATACTCAAAATTCAGTGTATTCGCACGAGTTGTTTTACATCAATTCGTTCGAATAAACAATCTAGCACCCCGGAAATCTGATAAAGAACATTACATGTAACCTCAGAGGGTTTCTTTTTTGTAGAGAATCCTTTAAACCGATACCGAGCAAGGACAATAGAACTCCAGATAAAATTAAATTGGAAGTGGTTTTATTGAACTAACCTATTTTGGTTATTTTGGTTTAAAAACGATAATGTTTCTGTTTCATATGTTTTGATTATTTTCTAAATAATTCATCGGGCATTGCTAACATTTTATCTATGCTGATAATTATGTTTTTTAATTAATGTAAATAGACTTATCATAATTGATAAGCATACATC
This sequence comes from Sipha maydis, assembly GCA_034509805.1. NCBI lineage: Eukaryota > Metazoa > Arthropoda > Insecta > Hemiptera > Aphididae > Sipha > Sipha maydis. Next base: position 39,425 of record JASXSY010000022.1, on the reverse strand, counting down.
ATATGATAGCTGACGTCATAAAATTGTTTTTGAAAATTTCATTTTGTTTAATTTTATCGTAAAACAAACTTAGACAACATATTATACATTTTAAATGTGGATTATAATTTCCAGTTTATTTTTTGCTTGAATGTATAAAGTAAAAATGTTTATATTATTTATATAAGTTAGGGTGTATTGTTAACAAATATTATTGAATGCCAATAGGTTTCTATCTGATTCTCATTAGAGCTCATAGTTGATACTTATTTTTGTTTAAATATAACTTAAAACTAGGCCCAGCTTTTTGAACTACCATCTTCTAAAATTCCACACCATCTGCAAACGTTCGTTGTACATATTAATACGATTTTGATTACATCACGGAATGTTAGTCGTTTAATAAATTCGCTACGTGTTTGTTATATTTTTGAATTTTATTTCCATGCTCATTTTGTATCTAGTATGTTAGTTGTAACTCAAAATAGGAATAGGAATAAAAAAGAACAACAATTTATTTTATTGATCATAATTGTTTTTAATTTTTTTTTGTGTTGACAGATTTTCAATATTATTTCAATATATAAACTATTTATTTATATATAAACCAGCTGATCCCGTGCACTTCGTTGCTCGTTAAATATACCAACTCTATATGACTCTAACTTTGTTCAACTCGTTATTTAATATTCGGTGGATGATGTTCTAGATTTATCTTAAGTTTTCTCTCCGGAATAAAAATTCTGATTCACAGCAGTATATTATCAGGTAGGCAATCTACCTGCGGTTGATCGCGGACCTATTGCTGTTTGTACGTACCTTAGTGTATGATTTAAATCTAATAAAATATCAAAGTTACACCAAGTTTGATATAATACGGTGGATTAATATAATCAATTAATACATAATCCTAACCTAACCTTAATGTACTAAAATCCGTAGTATAGAATTGTATTGTTGACCATTTGCATTAGTATTACGAACTATTTCTGTTGCTCCGAACGATGTCATTTGAAAACATGAATTGAATGTTCTAATTGACTTCAGGAACACGCTAGAATCTGGATCTGTACCGATAAGTAAACCGTCCAATGGTTCAGATGGTGTTTCAATTTCAGGTAGTTGCATCTTTCCTGACGCACAGCACACTGGACTGGCTCATTATTGAATTTGAGAGCATAGCAGTGCGGGCATTCCTTGTCCATAGCACAAATTACTACTTTTGAATGAGTATAATATTCAGTATCGGGCTCATACTGGAATGCTAGACGCAGGAATGAATCAGATATAAATGTTCGATGTACCTGTTGACGTAGTTGGTCATTTGCTTTGCGTGAGTCAACTACGAATCATTCGCACTATCAGATTGGCATTGTTCGTCTGTTATTTGCGCTCTTCTATTCCTCATGTTTGTAGCTGCATTTGTTCTACGACAAAAATTGGCATTCTGGCGTCTTCTTGGCATTTTTAATGACCCAAACAAATAGAAAATATTCAGAGTACTTATTTATGTTTTTTTTTTGGTTACCTTGCAACGTCGGGTAATTCATTATATTAACCACTAATAAATAAATATTATTCTCAAATCCTATAACCCCCATAGCAACCATATATAAACAAAAACAAAAATTTCTATCGTAAATCTCAAAATTCCTGTTTGACCACCTCCCGGGGGTGGAGTTAGGTCCATATATAAACCCTATAAACCCGCTCCACGACATTCTCTATCATTAAAAAAAAAAATCAAGATAATCGGCCCAGCCGTTCTCAACTGATGCAATTTCGAATTTTTTGTCTCCATTTTTATATATATAGATTTACGATTATTAACCGTTTACATATTTTTAATTTTTATTGTATATTTTATGGTTTTATTTCCATTATATTTTTATAACTCATTCAAATTATAACATTCGATTTTAAAAAAACTGTTTTAATTTTTAAATAAAAAATTTTCTGAATACTGATTTATTTGTTATTTTATGTCAGACCATGGAGATTTTTTTGTTATAATTATGTGTTTAAATTTGATTTGAATGATTTACAAAAAGGTGATAAAATCTAATCTTAAATGTAAATTACCGTATCCTTGGATTTACCGACAATTATCGTTGATCATGTAATTGCAAAAGTTATTCCGAACAAATATCGTACACAAGTGTTAGAAACTGTTTTTGTTTGAAACGTTTTCGGTGCACATTTTAGATTCTAGTTATCTGCATCATCAATAAGACTTTAAGGGGTCTGTGGAAACGGTCGCGCTAGTGTCGGCATATTTGTGTATATATATTCCTATATTACTTGGAAACTCTGAGAATCCGGTCAGTTTGTTTATCTCACAAACAACTCAAACAAACGCATTTTGAATATATTATTGAAGCATTGTGCGACACATGAAAACGGGAAGTAAAACGGAGATGGACTAATGATTCGTGTACGTGGTGCAAGACGACGTGGACAGTGTGAGTGGAAAGACAGCATTGTGTTTTTAGGTTTTTTCTTAACAATCGTAGCAAGAGAGGTACCTTTCATCTATCCCTTCTCCCGATCGGTAGCGCCGATCATCGATCCAACAACGAACGTTTGCAGTATTAGCACGTGAAAGTCATTTCTCGGCTTGTTCTAGGGAGGGTCTCGTGTGGTGGGACGAAACTGCATTGGAAAAATGTTCCAAAAGGTGGTAGTTTGTCGACACCGTTAGCCTTTAAGTCAAATCGAGATTCCGGTCGGTTAGTTTAAATAGTTAGCTTATTGTTGGAGAATCCTGTGGACATTAATAATTCATAGTTTGCATGCGTATTAATAATGCGAATATTCACCGGTCTCTTAATTTGCTTCATTAGACACTGCCGCTCTTACCATGTAGACAACTGCATAAGTAACGCTTCGGTAAATATTAAACACAAACACATACACACACATTCATATTTAAACGTATAACGCGATCTAATTACCGATCGTATTTGAGATTGATTAATAGCGCAAATATCGTCGATCACAATATATTATGTATAGTAGTTTTGGTGCACAATGGCTATGTTAATGATTTGTCTAAAATGATTATCGTCAACTACAGGAATAATTGCAAATTCTCAGATTGTGTATTATGATACACAAATTCGGTCCACAAATGTACCCTATAAATGTATAATCGTGTTATTAAATACCAGCATTAATGATTGTACTACATGCTAATGTCACGGGTTCTAAGCCTGACTTAGGTAATTATCTTACGCGATATTATTATGTTTTGTTCTCGCCTATCTCATCCACCTTCCGTTGCACGTATATATGTACGATATGGATAAAATATGTACATAATATGATATTCGACGTGACAATTTATGTATTGGTCAAGTAATTTGTATTTTCATGTTTAACCGTTATCACCCATACACAACCCAGTCGATCTATAACGATTTTGATTTCTTTACACGCTCATTACGGTCGGAATGCAGATAATTCAACGCTCGAGACTGTTACCCAGACGTCTGACAATAATTGGACGTAGTAAACATCCTTTAACTCAGTCCCTGCACCCATCCCCTACCCATATCTGAGTTTATCGGTTCAGTTTGAATCATATTTTTACTAGACTTTCAAAGCTTCGAGTGAACGGTTATTAGTAATTTCTGTCTTCGGGACAAAGTAACACACGGGCAAACATCAAAGGCTGTTGTGGTGTACGTTTAAGGATTTTCGTCCCACAATTGTTTGTTATTAGACGACTGTAAGGAGTAAGGTGGAAAATTATAGCAGAATCACTAATATGATACGCGCTATTCGTAAATACTAATATAGTATAAAATTGAAAAGTCTGTTGAAAAATAAAAAAAAATACTTCATTGGCACCACTGTCTTCGTTTGAAAATGTATTCGAACATCTAATAAAGTGTCTTTCTTTCAGTTTCATTCCAATTCTATTAATAATTACCATGTTGGTTATATGCAATAAAAATGCGAAGTTTATATTTTTAATTTGTATTGATCTATTACTAAAGTGATGTCATACTCGTAAAACTCTTGCCACTTGGTGTTGATAAAAATAGTGACGCTCTATATCATTCTCCAGTTTTATGTATCCAATAAAAATAACGAGAATACAAATAATAAACAAAAAATTCACGATTGTACTTTACTTATTTTAACTTATGTAACTGATAGATGAATAGTAATTTATTAAGTACCATATAAATAATAGGTGTGATTTAAAAAATCCTTGAATGCTTAATCTTCAAATTTTAAAGTCTATATCATACCTACAGTTTTTTGGTTAAAAATATATATTATCTGATTTATAAATAATTTATTCGCAGTATTATGAAGAATATTGTATGTATGCTCTACTCACTTCTAAAACGGCTTGATATTTAATAAGTTTTGTTGTTAATGTTTTTGAGATGATCAAAATTTATTGGACCATGTTTTTGATTCCTTAGGAAGAAATTAAAAAGTTTAGACATTCATTTATAAGAATTCCTGAATCTAGAGTAGTACTTATTATGTTGTTTTAAATGAAGGAATCTAAAATTTATTTTAAAATAATAATATAGCACAATGTGATGTTTTTATGGTTTATGGTTTTTTTTTTTAAATTTGCGCATATAATTATCATTATTTCAATAATCGTGATATGTTCATATAAATATAAATATTTGTTTGTTATAATGTATATTAAGTTATTATTTCTTGATTATTCAAAAAATGCCAAACAATAATTTGTATGTTTTTCTCAGTAAACTTCATTCTTATATATTTATGTTTTGAAGATAATAAGTATATAATAATAAAATACAATTAAATACATATATAATTACTGAATAAAACTATAAAATTTGATCGAACTCTGTATCTATTAATTGTCTCAATAAAGAGCTTGGCAGTTGCATTCCAGTTTATAAAATAGTGTAATAAAACCATTTATATTTGGTGATTCACTAGTACTTGATGGACAATCAGCTCAATTGGCTTGTTCAGTTTTGGAAGATGATTACCCTCTAGAGTTGTCCTAAACTTTCAACAGACCTTGAGATATATATTTACAGTCAAATTTTGAATAAAATGAAAAATTAGTATATTTTACTCATATGTGGATAATATTATTTTAATTTTTGTAAATCTTAACCAATTTAAATAACGAATTATTTTTCCTTCGTACAGTTTAAGCAAAATATATGATTTAAATTAACTTTAAATTAAACATTGAAATTACGTTTTCGACTAAATAAAAAAAGAGTGTAATGAATATAGTTATCAAATTAATTGTATGTTAAAATAAAAATATAAATAAATATAAATAAATATAAAAATAATTTTCTTTTTATATAAAAATATGAAATTTTATTAAAATCTCTATATTAATTTTTTTTATTCGTTTATTAAATATAAATATGTACTTATTGATAATGAATAATTTAAAATTAGTTTGTTTGATTATTATTTAACGGGAGATTAATGAACCGCTTTTGAAGTTTTTATGTGCCAGTGAATAGAAAAAGCTACATTGATCTGATTAGTTTTAAAGTTCTTTGACGGTGAATAACGATATAGAGATTTATTTTTAGCATTGAGGTTTATCAGCACAGCATCATTATTTAAAAAGTCAGTTTTATTTTGTCAACGATTTTCTTCTTAGATCATATGAATTATTGTTTACTATGTACATGCAATGTTTTATCCAATGTTTTATTCAAAATGCTATGGGATTTACCTTAAAAACATCAATTTAAGACAAAACATAAACACAAATAATATGTATTTTCTTTAGAGATTTGCATTTTAAATGTTGAGCTATGCTATGAACCTACTGGCATTACAAGAATAAGTTTATTTTTAACTATTTTTTCGTGTAGAATGTTCGTTCTTCAAAAATGATGAACAGTTTCTCGATAAATAGGAAATACTTTAAACAGGTAATTTTTTTTTTTGTAATTCCTTTATAATTTTAAAAACAAAAATTTAAACCATGATCATTCAGAAACACTTGGGTTTAACATCAACCAGGGATAAAAACGTTTTGTATCACTTTAATCTTTTAGGTTTGTCCAATAAATTTAGAGTGTATTTAAAATTTTTAAATAATTTATTAATTTTTAAAACTACGAAATTTAAAAGAAAAGTTGAATATTTGTTAAAGATTATGGTTAATAATTTGATAGAATTATAAATTTTGAATTTGGCATTTAAAAATTTAGTTGAAAATAAATAGTATGTATTTGTCAATTTTCAGTTCAAAAGTAAAAAAAAATTAAGAAATATTTTTAAAAACAATTTTTCATTTATTTACTATGAAATAAATTATATTTACGAAAAATTAAACAATAATAAAATATCTTCGTATCTCGGTACGTCGGAATCATGTATTATATAGAAACTTATAGTTATGAAAATTAAAATAATTAAAATAATCAAGTTCTTAACGAATTTATAAACATTTCTTATGAAATCAGTTATTAAAAAGAAAAGAAATAATTATATAATTTTGTGATTAGGACGTGTTATCTATATTTGTAGAGTTCTACATATTAAAGTAGGTACTTATTTGTTTTTAATTTCATTAAATATGGTTGGTTTCTTATTTTTAGTTTGTTCTCGTTTACATTTTTAGGCTCATTAATATTATTTTTCAAAACCAAGGAAAAAAAAATAACTTACTGTTTGCATTACTCAGAAAAATTGCATTAGTTTTATCGAGTCACGCGTGACGTAATAATCAAATATACATCTTGGACCTATAAAATTAATTCAATGAGTTGATTTCAATGTTATTATCGTTATTCGATTTCTATACATATCCTGAAGTCGGAGAATAAAAAATAAATAGTTCCCGAGATGGAAAATTATTATGATATTGACGTCCATGTTCTGTTAGAAGACGATACTAATCGTTTTGATTCGTCAAAACGACGTAATACATTCGAAATTAAATGACCCCAGTAGGCATTTCGTAACTACGCGAAAATTATTCGTTATTGCGAAGAAAAAAATAAAATAAAACAACACATCTTCCGCATCTGTTCGCGGATTCGTTTCGTTACCGCGACTTTCGAACGGAGGACCAGCTCGCCAATGCTCCACTGGGTTTCTTCGGGGAGAATTGAAATGCGGTTTAGTTGCCTACAAATTGCCTGCGGAAGTACTGCGTCCACCACACCATGTACCGGCCCGTCGCCATATACTATGTTTACTACTTCATTTTGATCACCACTACTACTACTTCTACTACTTCTACTATTTCTACTACTACTACTACTGCTGACGTTCTTCTGTTTCAATATTTATCCTTACAATACAACTGCGGCTCCATGTTGAGGGGGACAAATAACTGCGAACCTAACGCACAGCAATGTCATTGTGTTCTCTCGTCACTGCCCACTCAAACCATTCCCTGTCTGCTAGCTCATAATATATAGGCGCTAGCACGGACGTTGATTTATTCCGTTGTTTGTTCAATTCCGGTTGCAACGGCGTTATTCGCAGTCGCCCAGAATATTCTCGCGCAGAATATTTGTCAAAACGTCCTGGACGACCGGTCCACGAACAGGAAATCATCAGACTTATGACAGTAGCTAAAATGAACTAGGTGGATACGGGTGAGGGATACACCGGAGGAACGGTGTCACAAAGTGGTCCATGTTCTTTGTTCTCCGAATTGAAATTGTTCTCCCATTGTAACGGTTACACACGTAATTGATACACCGTGGAGTTGTGACGTCGCGAAAACTATTTTTCACCCACTGCTGTTTTCATTGGTCGGTCGATTCATTTTTTACTAAGTCGAAAATACTTACTTTTGAACGTCAAAATTTATTGAAAACAAATAAATATTTATTGAAAATAATTTATTTTTTTTTAAAGAAAATATCATGGTTCATTTATGAAAAATGTAAAAAACGTAGGTCTTTGAGATGGAAAAGTATTTTTTAAGGATATTTTGGATTGACAAATTCGACCGAGAACTAAGACTGTGGTAATAACAACCCCTGGGAATTTCGTCGGACATAGGTCACATTGATTAACATAAACTTGTATAGTATTACTGATGTGGCTTTGGGTACAAAATATTCGGTTACTTTTGAGTTTCTTCTGTTTAATCTTGATTTATATTTATTTTCTTTTTTTTTTGCCAGTTATTCAATATTTGTAGTTAAATATTTACAATGTTTTTAACTGGTATTGTAATTTTTATCTTCATCTTATTATTAATCCTTTAGTTTTTTCTCATTTAATTCAACAATGAAAATATTTAGTGATATAATAAATAAACATTATTGTGACTTAGAATAAATTTATTATTTAAAATTTTTTATATAGATTATAACAATTATAGCTAAACTTTAAATTTTAAAACTTGATGTTTAATAATAATGTTCTACAACTTTTAACATTTTATTAATAGTGTAAATATGAATTAAAAAAAAAAAAATTGCATTTAGTTTGTCCCTCAAAAGTTTAAAAATAGTATAACTCGTAAAATGAACATTATAAATTGTTTTTAAATAATTACAATTTTTTCCACCTTTCTTGAGAGTTATCGATTGTTAACTATGTAAAAATTCTCCTTTTGTGTTTATTTTCGAGTCGATATAAAGTGAGTATAAAATTTTCAGTGTACCTTATTATTTAAATTTTAAACAGTCATAAAATTTTTTCCTCTATATCCGGTAGAAATTTTTTTAAAGATTTTTGAAGAGTAGCTTATAGATAACCTAGTGTTAAAATTTTGAACCTTAAGTATGAACAGAAAAAATTTTATGAATTTTTATCTACAAAATAACTTGCAAATTTTCGTAGTTTTAAAATATTTCGTATAAATTGGAAATTTGAGCACTTATAAAAAAAAATTGTGACTTACGATTTTAGATTTTTTTTTATCAGTTAAGGAACAACTTATAAGAAACCTTGTATTAAATTTTCAAGATTTTCTGGGCACCAAAAAAAATTTTATCGTTATTTTAAAAAAAAAAATTGAAAATTTCAATTGTCTATAAATAGCTCAATAAAAGTCAAAATACTTTGAAAATTTAACGGTGTACAGAGAACGCTAATCTAAATATTTGGTGAAAATTTCAAGTATTTACATCGATTAGTTTTTGAGTTATAGCAAAATAAAAAATTTGATTATGTTGAAAACTGGTTTTGCGTAAAAACTCCCGTTTTTCCCTTATTTTTTTAGGGTTTTTCCCATCGCATTTAAAAAATATTGAAAATTTTTTCAAAATACCAAAGTACCAACTAGATTCACTTTCCTTTCAGAAAAGTTGCTACATAAACAAATCGAAGCATTTTTACTGCCAAAAAAGGTGTCGTCAGACACAAAAATAAAAAAATTAAAAAAAAAAATAAAAAAATAACCGGATGGGTCTCGCTCTGCTGTACACTTGGGGGTGGAGTGCGAATTTTCATAGGATAGGTCATTATAATGGATTTGTTAAATTTGAATTCAATGATAGGTATCATTGTATACGAAAAACGATTCTGAACGGACATGATATGTTAGTCTAGAATATAATATATTGTTATTTATATATATTGTAATAAGTATATTTTATTTTGAAACAAAAAATTTAGAAAAATTGTCTATAAATAAGTCAAAATATGTCAAAATACTTTGAAAACTTAACCATGTATAGAAAACGTCAATATAAAGATCTGGTGAAAATTTCAAGTTGTTGCAGTTTTTCGTTTTTGAGTTATAGCATTTTAAAAAAAACCGATATCTTTGTCAGTCTAGAATATTATACATTATATTATATTTTACATGTAATTTTATGTCAATATTCGCAGTTCAAACGCTTATGAAAGAAAATTGTGTCTATGGATTTTAATAATTTTTTAATGACATTAAGAACTACTTCTGTGGAATCTTCTATTAAATTTTCAAGTATTTTGTACGAGCCAAATTTCTTTTATCACCGATTATAAAAAAAAAATAGTAAAAAAATCGAATATTTGAAATGCTTATAAGTGGCTTAAAAATCAATATAATATTTTGAAAAAAATATGACATAAAGGAAATACCAATCTTAACAGCTGGTAGAAATTTCAAAAATCTGCGACTTATACTTTTTGAATTATAACAAATATTTAAAATCGTTTGAGAATAAATCGCTATTTTATGCAATTTCGTAAATATTTAAATTTCAAACAGTCATACAATTTTTTCCTCTAATTCCGGTAGAAATTATTTTAAAGATTTTTGAAGAGTAGCTTATAGATAACCTAGTGTTAAAATTTTGAACCTTAAGTATGAACAGAAAAAATTTTATGAATTTTTATCTACAAAATAACTTGCAAATTATCGTGATTTTTACATATATCGTATTAATTGAAACTTTGAGCACTTATAGCTCAATAAAAGTCAAAATACTTTGAAAATTTAACGGTGTATAGAGAACGCTAATCTAAACATTTGGTGAAAATTTCAATTACATCGATTAGTTTTTGAGTTATAGCAAAATAAAAAAATTGATTATGTCGAAAACTGGTTTTGCGTAAAAACTCCCGTTTTTCCCAAAACTTTTTAGGGTTTTTCCCGTCGCATTGAAAATTTTTTACTTTTGACCCCCCTAAGTACCAAATAGATTCACTTTCCTTTCAGAAAAGTTGCTACATAAGGCAATCGAAGCATTTTTACTGCCCCAAATCGTGTCAACAGACACAAAAAAACAAAAAAAAAAAAAAAAAAACACACATCATTGTAAAATCAATACATTCTTCACTCCGTTCAGAATCTAAAACACACATCATTGTAAAATCAATACATTCTTCACTCTGTTCAGAATCTAAAAAAACACATATCATTGTAAAACCAATAGATTCCATCACTCCATTCAGAATCTAAAATAAAAAAAAAAAAACACACATCATTGTAAAACCAATAGATTCCATCACTCCGTTCAGAATCTAAAATTAGAAGTGGGCACTGCTGTGGACATGATTCAATATGTCGTTAACCTAAGTAATCGCACACGACTTTATTAAGATGGTGGTAGAGGGTCGTATATAACTAATAAAAACACTGTAGGGCTTGCACAATATCAAAATGTATTTCTTTAAACAATTATATGATAGTTAATAGTTTTAATACATAGTTATTTAAAATAACTGTTAATTTTACATAGAAAATGAATTAAATAATTAATAAAAATGAAATGAATATTTATATAAATGTCAACGTAATCCCCAATAAAATATTTCCTACAAATGAGTTTTGTGAAATTTCGTCTATATTTACTAACAATTAATTTTTTGTTCTATTGTAATAAATTGTATAAAAACTATGACAGGAGTTCTATCTCAGTATTTGGTCGTATAAGTATAAAGTTCAAATATTTATGTATAATCACTAACTCAGAACAATGAGGATTATAATAGATACCTCAATGTCAATAAAACAATAACAGCGAATATGTACTTATTTATATCTAAAAAGTTATATATTATACTTAAAGTATTATATTTTTTTTTTTTTATATAAAACTATTTATAGCTTATATTAAGAATATCTATTATATTATTATAGTTTAGCTAATATTATTTAATATTAAATTTGTCATTACTATAATTTATTAAACGCAAAATATGGAAAATACTATTCATGTACGCATGTGTTAGAGATTTTAAATGCAATTCTATGGTCAGTAAAATATCGAATGATATATCATTATTAATTAATAGTCACCGGTTGGCTTCCATTTTATAGTATATTCAGGATTCAATAGTGGAGGTTGGAATTTGGCTGATTACTATTCTGTAGCGGCGTTACTAATTTCTGATAACCAATCTTAAAAATGTTAACTTAAAATCAGGATGAAATTAATTAGTACTCATTCTTTGAGTGGTTTTTAAATGCGATTCAGTGAAATGTAAGATCTCATTCAGATACTATTCATGTAAACACTTTAAATACTGAATTCATGACATTTTTTGGTGAGGTAAGCAGATTCTATTTTTTTCTTTTTTATTTATCTTTAAATATTAGTTTTTAATATTGTTAGCACAAAAGAACCCTGTTATCGTTTTGATAACGAAAAAATATTTGAAAATAACTGTAGAGATATTGTGTTCAAAAACTAATTTGAGTGGATTCATTTTAATGAAAGTTTATTGCTAATCATATTTTAGATTAACACGTGTGATGTGCATCGTTTGAGTGATTATAATGTTCCTATAGAGTATATTCAATATTATAAAATATCAAGATTGTGTATATAATAAAAAAGTATAATACTTATTTTCATCTTATTTATGATAAACATTCACCCGTTTATGTAATATTTGTACTATACTATATAATGCAAAAATATTTGGTTATATTGGTTAGGTACTTGTCGAATGATTAAAATTTGGTATGTTTACAACGTTAACTTTGAAGTTCTAACGAAATGAGAAATCCAAGTTATCTTATTTTTAGGGTACTGTTTATAAAAAACTTAAAACGGAATTTTGTGATATATTATTAAAAGTGCAAGAAAAAATGTGATTCCATTAGTAAATGTAAGAACCTTTTTATGATTAATTTTCTGATTCTATAGGCAGACTATATATATATTTTAGAGATGTATTATTCTAATCATTATTCATTAATAACAAATATTCTTAGATTTATTATATTTATTTTTAATTAGTAAATAATTATTGCATATAAATGCAGTGCTATTTTATACCATAATATTGTGTAAAGCATAATAACTTTTTTTAGGAAAAAATAGGTGGATATAAGTAAATATAGAAGAATAGTAGAATATGAGAATTAATATTTTATTTTAGTTTTTAAATATATATATGCAGTGTTGTGGCTGTAATCGATTTACTTGCATCTTAAGACAGTTTTGACGTTTGTATTGTTTATTGGGACTAGTTTCGGTTATATTGATACAGTGAATTTTAGAAATCGGAAAATCCAAACAGTATTTTGATATTATAGGTTTACTGGGTATTTGACTTACCTAAACAGACTTTGTTTTATTTATTTAGATTTATATTGCTTAGATAACGTGTAAAAAATGTTGTCATTATTCTGAATTTAATCGTAATAACATTAAAGAAGTAATGCACACGGAATGTTAAAATATTTATGAAATACACTGATTAAGTCATAGAACGGAACGATACAACTCATTTCTTAGCTGTATTGAAATCAACTGACTGACTTCCATGTTTATCTGTGGTTTTAGCGCGATGAATCACCTAAAATTCCTATTTCAGCAATATAATTACGGTTCTGTCGTCATCCTATTCCACAATTCCTGAAGCTATGCCTTATTTTATAATTCTTACATGTATACAAATTGGTAGTTGAATAGTCAGGGATTAACAAAAATTTATACTCTTACGGTTTTAAAATACTGATAACTCAAATTGTATTATGCTTTTGATAAGTTTTCATAAATATTATAACAGACCATAAAATCGTACACACGAAAAACCTACGGAACGAAATTCCTTTAAAATAAATGGCTATAATTATAATTTAAATGTAATTGGTGTACAATATTTTTAAACTGTATTCTATCTATGTTTGTACAAATCAAATATCCCCCAATCATTCAGTAATCTCTACATCTTAAAAATGTATGAATTTGAAATTTGACATTATGATTATTTTAATAACCTAAATGTTTTATTAAAAGGGATTTTTCGGAAATTACATTCTTAGGGATGGATCCGTTTAAGGCTGGATCGTAGGTTTTTTACATTTTCTATAAGGTAGGTAACTTTTTACTTTATCAATATATAGAGAGACGGTATGTGTTTTTTTTGGGTGCACATGGTCTGCGCACATTTATTAAAATTACAACTCATTTGCACACATTTTTACAACTCGTTTGCTCACAGATTATTTCTAGTGTAACCACTGGTTTGCGCACACATTTACCTTCCCACTTTTACAGGCTTAGGAAATGGTTTTTTCTAGTTGCATACATTGAATTTCATTACAAATGCATGTCTCCATGATTTAAATTATAATCTGATTTTAATAATAATTCTCGTCTAATAATTTTATTTGATTGTTTATGCATTTCTTCAATGGCCTTTCTCTTAACATAACTACAGTTTACATTTTTATGTACTGCGTTTTCAGAGTATTCACTATGATTATGTTCGTTTTTATGATTAATAATACTTGTACAATGAGGATTTAATGTAGTGATTGCCTTACATTTTTTATTGGTACATCGAAATGAAAAATGTTCACAGTTTAAATTTTCTGTTCTTCGAAAACTTAAAATTGTTATTAGAAACACAAATTTTACCGCGACGCGTATAGTATACATTTGTTATTTTATAATCCATATTTCTGTAAGCGTTGTACGAGAGAATTGTTGAAACTAAAATTAAAAAATTGTGTTTGCGATTTCAAAACGATCGTACCAGTTTATTGATGGGTCATCAATACTGATAAAGTTTATCGAAGTAATACCTATTATCATTGTTTGCACGTAGCTGTGTAGGTATATAATAATATTATGTACAAAATATAATCATTTACAATATAATTGTATATAATTTGTTGTGCGCAATCGAGTGGTTTTTTCTACAATATTTTGTGCGCAAACGAGTTACAGGTTTTAGCAGGAGAATTTTAAAATGTGCGCAAACTAGTTGAAGCCCTTTTTTCTAATGTTCTTCCTCATTTTTAGTATTGATTAGCAAACAGCCATAATTATCACATCAATTCATTAGGAATGTTGTAGTAAAGCACTTCTTACTATATAAGAAATAAGTGCTCTATGGATAGATTTTTTGAACATCGATATTTTAAGTGCCGGAAAAGATTTGGGCTTCGAACTGAATGAATTTATTATATATATTTTAATTTATTATATGGTATTTTAAATATATTCCCGATTAAGATGTATGATAATAAATATAGTGTACATAAATCAAAATATATAGGTATTGAATAACCTAACCTAATTTTCTTTTTAGATAGGAATAGTAATTGATTTTATCTAAAATATTAAAATATTTCTTGTGCAAGGCGAGGTAGTTTATCTGGTTTTACAAATAAAAAAACAAATTGTATCTCGAATATTACTTTATACAGTTAATTATGTTTTAAACAAATTTATCGCCCATATAGTTTTTTCATAATATTATGGGCAGTTGCGTTTTGTAGTGTTTGTGTATTCACATTAGTATCGAAATTTGGGTATAAACTATATAATAAAAATGATATCAAAATTAGTAATTAAGTAAATGTATAGTGGTCGCAAAACAAATAATATTATTTAAATTTATAGCATCATGGAATGCTATGAGTTTTTACAGTATACACAGTTTATATGTTTTTAAAAGTATTTGAGTATAAAGTTTCTTGTCATTTTATTGTGGTTACAGGGAGCTCATTTTTTTTTTTTTTACCTATCTTAGAAATGGTTAGCATTGGATTATCAGGTTAGAAAGATATATGCTTATATATGTTATTATTACAGCCTTTTCGGACCTTTTCGTATTGTCACGCACTTGATGTTTTATATTCTATTCTGTATTCAGCTTAATATTATTATGGTCATATGGATGTTCTCTTTTGGGTCAAGGCAAATGTTTCTTACACATTTTTCACCATCATAGAATTGACAATGGATTTATTGGATAGTGAAATAAGATTTTCTGATACCACATACAATATACATGGATCGGATATTAGCTGTCAAAACATACAATTTAATGACACGAAGGAGTAAGCCGGTTTAATATTGATAAAAGATCTCTTTAAAATTATTATCCTCAAAATAGAATCATGTTTGACTTTCATAAGTACTGTGATTTTGATTTTTGATTTGTTAACTTATTTTTTAAATTAATATTTGTATATATATATATATATATATATATATATATATATATATATATATATATTGTAAAATGTACACACAATTTGAACAAATAATGAACTAAAAAATTATAATATAACTATAATTATTTATAATTCAAATAAGCGTATAACAGCTGCATCAGTATTCTACAGGTTAAATTCTGTCACTCTATTTCTATCATCTTCACATTTATTACATATAAAGTTTTCACTATACAATTTTGATATTCAATTATGAATCACAACAATTTTATTTAAATATTTTACAGTAAAACATGATATTATATCAAACGTTGTATATTGTCAAATAAGTTTATAACTAAAATATTAATACATATATTCAGAGAAATTGTAAAATTATTATTTATTTTCAACTTGATTAAAATTAAAATTTGTCAAGATATTACTTGTCTTAACACTTTTTCTAATTATGAGAATGGGTGTTATTTTTTTATGTAAAATATGTATATATATATTTATTTTTTTTAAATATATATTATATTATAATTTTGAATATTTAATAATTTACATCATATTTTCTTTGGAAACACAATTATATGTATAAATTGTATTGTATTTTACTGTTTCTATTCTGGAGGTCATCTTTTCAAGTTTTAATTATTATTATTATTATTTATCATCGGTTATATTGTCGGGCGGGTGAAGAATAAAAGTTAATGAAATTGTCGGTCAGCATTACGTCCCTAGACGGGATTTGCAGGATTGATTGATGACCATCTATTGACGACCTCCGGTGATCCATCAGTGGCAGATGATAAACTTACCCCGTAGTCCATAGTATATTCTTAGAATACAATACTATACCTATATATGAATATATATATACTAATGTACATTAAGTTCAATCGCTAATATGTTGATATACATATATGTATATTTTTTTTTTGGATAAATAATAAGTAAAAAGTATTATGTGTTCATTTATGAATGTGAAATATTTATAAAAATAATTAAAAAATCGAAAACTATTTTCTAGTTGATTTATGAAAATAATAATAATTTATACTTGAATCCAAATATTTGAAAAGTTTTATAATTTAACTATTTAAATATTACTTAACTTAAAAATGACTAAGTGGATAGCAAGTGTTTTGTAAATTATTATTACAAACTGTATTAATGTTATTTTTATTATATAATAATTAATAAACATTTTTATAGAATAATTACTATTAATTAAAAACTTAAAAATAAATAAACCCCAAATTTTATAAATATTAGTTATTTAATTAATTATCTAAATGTAAATTACTAAAATAATTTTAATTTTAGATTGAAATTTGTACGCAACAGAATAAGTTTATTTCTCTAATTCTACTAACAATTTATTAGTGATTGTTATAAATTTCTATAAAAATAATTTTGGTTATGGTTATTAAGTCTCAAATTTGAAATAGTTTAGCAATACAATGATACAGAAAATTACTTTTTTAAATTTAATCTGTAATTAATAATTGCATGTTCTTCCTAAAATGTTATAAAATGCTATTATTGGTTAAAGTCTTGAATTACGAGACATGTTTTTATTTATTTAATTAACATATTCTATTTTATGAACAATATCTTCAAATAGTGAATACATAATAAAAAGAGTTTAATTTTGATATTTGTAATGCAGCATTAAATTGTGTACAATATTTAATTTTAAATAAATAATAGACGGTTTAACTTAAAAAAAAAATTCAGGGAAGCAGACTGAATGCAATTGTTTTCAATTATTGGCTTTTAAACGTCTGTAAAAGAATATAAATACATATTAGTTTTTTCTTAGAGCATTTTACTCAATAACCGACTGTAGAAGACTTTTACACAATGCGTTTTTAAATGCCTTTTAACATTTAAATAATTATCAGATACCATTGGATATGTACGAATATGCATGAAGACACAAATACAGAGTGTTTTTATTATTTTTTTTTTTTCAGGAGCAAATGTTTAAGATGATATTTTATTTTTTATGAAAAACATTACCAGTGAAAACAAAATGTATAATACAATACTATTGTTTAACAAACTTGCTTGAGTATTATATTTATAACGTGTATATTTATTCAATCTTGTTTGTATAAAAAACCAAAAAAATTCTAGGGAAAATCATATGACAGTAAATATTTTAAATTATAGAAGTTTTGGCACCCCTAACTGAGTTTGGTCTATGGGGAACTCACTGTTTTTTCAAGTCTTTCTTTAGGGTCGTCTACTTTTTTACGTTCAGTGACATCTGAAAATATAATTTTATATATGACAAAAAAAATACAATTTAATGATGATTAGTATTATCATTGAGTGCAGTGCGCACATTATACAAGTATAAATGTATACTCAATGGTGTGATCATTTATATTATATTTCTTTCTCAGTACAACTTTCTCCTTAAGGTCCAATATGATCTTATTTGTATATATTTTTGTGTGTATGTGTGTATGTGTGTGTGTGTGTGTGTGTATCTGAACTTTATTTTTGTGTGATTAATATTACAATTTACTGTAATTATTATTTTAGAATATATTTTTTGTTTTCTATATTTTTGGAATAGAATTTATCTCAAATGTTTATAATTTAAATGTAGTAAGTATTAATAATGACTAGAGAGGAAAGCTATATATTTTTAAATTTGTATTTAAAAAAAAAAATTATATTTTTGATTTCATCTGGTATTTAATATAATGAAAATACGGACGCACCACAGCTCCGCACGAATAAAAATATTTTGTGAATCCGTAGCTCCGCATGCACCGTATTTCCTCACGGTCGAAAAAATGAACGCCGTAACTCCGCATTCTAAAAATATTTTTAGAAACAACAAAAGTTCCCAGCCTATATTGGTGTAAAACCATGTTGAAATTAAACTATTATATCTGCAAAGCAATATCTTATCATTATTGTGTACCGATTAATTTCTCATGTCTTTGTAACTCAACGAATTTACAGTGATCACTGATCAGTTGTCTATCAGGTTTAGATTACAAATTTATTTTACAAAGTTTTACTTATACATTTAAAAATGGCAAGTGTTATATACAGTCAACGAAAAAATGTGCTGTTAGTGAAAAATAATTATAAATATTCCAAGTATACAGAATTAAAATCAGGTGAAACGGATGGAAATGCCAAATATACCAAATAGATAGATATAGTTTTGTAAAAAGTTTGGCTTCGTTTAATAACATTTTATTTTAATTTATTTTAACATACATTATAATTTTATTATATTTAATTTATACCCTATTATACTCTTTTAATTTAAACAATGACGATTTTTTGTTTTTTTATTTTTATTAGATAATTACCTAGTATTACCTGCAGTCCAATATAATTTTTATTTAACTTTAATAAAATGTATTATATTTTGTATTTAAACATTAAAAAAAAAAAAATTATGTGCGGAGTTACAGTGCTAAAAAAAAAATCTTTTATGCGGAGAGAGGGTGTTAAAAAAAAACTTCGTATGCGGAGTTAAGGTGCACCGGAAAATACAAATGTCATAAATACTTTTAAAATTATTCTATATTGAATGAATAAACTAACTAAATATATATGTATTTATGTATTATATATATATACGAACGATTCAACACTTTAGTACAGTGACATCCCAAAAACCCTTTACATAGGGAGTATTGTAGTAGGAGGAAACTTCATGTATAATGTATATATGTATTAGTATCTTAGATTGCGATGTATACAGTATTATAATTATCGAAACTGTACAAAAAATATGCATTTGGTTAGTTGAGGTATATTACTAAATAAGAATTATAATTTATTATGATGGTAAATTATTTTTTTATACTATGAAAATACTGGAAAAAAAAGTGAAACAAATTTGACCAAGACATAAGATTAAGATTCCCATTTAACAATGGTCGGCAGCAAGCAAGGTACTTATGATTTGCTGTGTCGGAAATTTAAGTAGTTCGTCAGTATAGCCAAATGCTTCCCGTTGGAACCTGGGGCACCACAAGGGGTGTTTCCATTTCCTGTCAAACTTTACGAATAAAACTTGGTCATACCAAAGAAATATTTGTATTGTCAGAATTTGGAAACCTGAATACATTTTCTAATTTGTGGTACATATATATTGTTATATTTTTGTATAATATTTCTTATGAAATATTTAGATGTTCATAACCAATTCATTTTTGAAAAATTTGTTAGTAGTTATATAATATTATGATTTCACCGTATTGAATTAAATCCAGTTCATTTAGTATAAATATAAGTTATATAACCAATTGCAGCATGCAAAAAAAAAAAAAAATCCGATAAATTTTACATTGGCTTTCAATTGTAAATAGCTTATTGTGAATAAGTTCAAAATATACATACTATTATATATATATGTACATTTATATTTGTAAGTATATACTTTAGTGTATTTTGAATGATGTTAACAATTGCAACCATGTAATAGTCTATTCTAAATCAAAAAAACTTGAATATAAATACAAATAAAAGTTTAGTAATTTTTTTCCTTTTTTTTCTTTTTTTTTTCTTTTTTTTTTCTTTGAAACTGAATATAAATGAGTTTATAAATAAAATTCAATATCTATATCACTTTTACTTTAAAAATTAAATGAAAAATGAAAAAAGGTAATTTATTTTATTGAGAGAGATTATAATAAATATTCTATAAATACATTTCCTATTAAGTTAAGAAATCGACAAATTAATAATAAATGAAAATACATTTAAATATTATATACTTCTTATTTAATCATACTAGTTCAGTGTCTTAGCATATTGATAATTCTTAAAACAAATGCACATATATTTTTAGCTAATTAACTAAACTGACAGACCTTCTTCTTTCTTGACTATGAATGTTCAATTGAATGAAGAACAAATATGGGAAAAAATAAGGTAAAAAAACTTAAATCACTTTAACTCATTATTAAAAAAATAACTTTAAATATATTAACTTCTTAAATATTTTACTTTTTTTAACTCCAAATTTTTCTGGAATTTCTTCGTAAAAAAATCGTTGTTCATGAATAATATTTAAATTAAAACATCTGAATAATAAATAAAAGTATTTAACATTCCGATTTCAAAATAAATTTCAAATGTTAATTTTGAACGTCAATTTCAAATGATAATTCAAATAATATCAATACAACTTATTAAGCTTTAATAATATAGCTGCTTGGCTATACAAAATTTAAAAGAACACTTTGTTAGCAAAGGTGAATTTTCTTCAAAAATATTAATCAATGTCATTTTTTCATATATAGGGGACAGAAAATATAAGTCATGAAAATAATTCATTATTTCTGTAGAAATAAAAAACGTGCCAAAATCAGTTTGAGCCATTATATTGGGTCAAATAGTGTATTACTGTTTAAGAAAAACAAAACAAAATTAATGTTTTTTAATTATTATTTAAGTCTAAAATTATAAACATTCAAAGTAATTTATTTTACTAAGCATAATGTTAGTTTTATTAATAAATATTAAATTTACTATTATTTTTAAATTAATAGTACTAAAATAATAAAAATTCATTAAAAATAATTTTCAAATTGATAACCCTAAAATTCTTCATGGTAAGCTTGAAATAAAAATTATTACCTACTATATGAATTTTTAAATAAATAATTTAAATTAATCAAAATTAATTATATTAATAATTGAAATACATTTTGTAATAATTTAATTAAAATGAAGATGTATTAGTTACTTGAGCGTGTGTACCTTATTTTGTTGATGATTTGGTTCTTTATTAGTTAATAACTTGTCATTACAAAAAATGAGTGTTGCGTTTTTACATTATAAAATACAGTAATAAGTTTAAATTTGGATTTTAATAAATTTTTCTTTTTATATTGTATATCATTAAATTGCTTTTAATTTTTTAATATATATATAAAATATAGTTAAAGTTACGTCAATAATAATTTTTAGTTACAACACAATTTTATTATTTCTAATTTAATTTATTAATTTATTAGTTAATTATATTTAAAACAGTTGTACCTATATAAATATTGAATTATTTCTGTAATTAAATATATTTTCGCAATCGTTACTGCAGTTTTTCTTATGAGCCTTCTTATATTGGGTTCAATATGAACTAATACGTCGGAATTGAGTAGAATCATAAGTTATAGCTTGCTGTTATTTTAGCTTTTAATGACATCAAATGTATCCCATTATAGATGTAGTATATAACAAAAAAAAAAAAAAAATCTAGGACGAACAACCTTGTATTCTTTATAGTAGACCAATTGAGTATAAACATAAATAATATAGAATACATACAATTACCTGTGAAAGATCGTAAATTAGTGATACATTTTAAGTTTCGAAATGGAGTGAATTATTTTTCAATTAATTTTAGTAAATTTACTTACAATTTACTTACTAACAAGGGTGGCCGACCCCATATAGTTGGGAGGAAGGCGAAGTAGAAGAAGAAGAAGAAGAAGAAGACTTTATAGCTTCATATAGTAAATTATTTGTGCTTCTAATAATAATCATAACAACTATAAATTATTACAGATAATTGTTTTATCATTTAAGTTTAGCATGCTATTATTTTGTAAGTTGTTTTTAAATCGAGCAGTATCGTTAAAGTTTGATAGGAGATTTCAAAAAATTGGTTTATTGGGTTTTTTTTTAATTTCTTTTTTTATTGTATTCATTTAAATCAAAGGTTGACAAGATCCCTGGATGTTTGTTATATCGACTGGATATGAAAACATTAATTTTATATTGTTGGAAAATCCACATAGTAAGCCAACGAATCATAATTCATATTTGAAATAAACTTAAGTTAAATAAGTTTTCGATGTAAGATATAAGTAGAAAAATATATGATCCATTTATCAATGATTCTTATGTTAAGATTTATAATACAGTATATATAAAGTATAAGTAATATTTACTATTATACATAAAATATAATAGGTATTTTATTAACATTATTTATTATTGAACGATTTAGTAAGTTAGTTGATCTATTACGTTTTTTTATTGCTAGATTTTAATGTATATTTTAACTATTTTATATTATATATTTAACTATTATTTCTGCCTATTTGTATTTATTTATCTCTGTAAGTATAAAAATATATGATCTGTTTGTAATATAGGATCTTTATATATATTTATGTAACAACTACAGTAATAATTTTAATTTTTATTTTGACGCCGATTACACTGTCATATGCTTTTATATAAAAACAAAAACTGAAGAAGTCGACAAATGATAACAACATTACTGTAATAATAACTATTTTAAACTAACTAATTAATGAACTGTTTTTCATCCATATTACTAATGTTTAAAAAAGAAAACCTGTTGTTGAGGCAGGTTTTACAGGATTATTAAAAGATTTCAAAGTCTCTCCCAACAAGGTACCATTCTCCAAAATTTGTTTAGGTCATTTTGCTATTCTGGTTATTCAGACGGAAAAAAAAACCAAATTATGAAAATGAATAAATATTTAAAGTTGTTAAGATTACAATCTTTTTTTAAATATACTGAGTTAAATTAATCGGTAGGACAATAATAATATTATATTCCATTTTATGGAAAGAAATATTCTAGCAATTGAAAATCATTGCCGAATCAAATCGTTAAGTTTTGTATTATATATATTGGGATGTTAATGAAATAACCCATTAATATAATGAGCATATTTATAATTAATTATATTAAAAATATACCATGTAGTAATTGTTGTCGTATTCAATCGAAAGAAATTAAAATTTTTATTTGAATATTATTAAAACACATTGTGATAACGTTTAAAGTTCTGAAAACCGATTAAAATCTCATTGTTTAATGGTCATAAACAACATACTAGGATGACTACAGTATTCATATATTGTAATTAATTGTTTTCCAAATGTTTTTTTTTTATTTCAATATATCCCAGAGTGATGCTTCTGCCGTGACTATAAAAATATTTCAAAATATTACCGTCACTTTATTATTTGACCAGAAAAAAAAACCACGTATTTATCTCAACGTAGTAGAAAAACAGCACGAAAGGGTATATTTTTACAGCTCCGGTGCGAGTTTCTAATCCCTCAGTCCGTTTTTCCCAAACTACATTCATTATTCTGACACAATGCACGCAAAAAAAGCACAAAAAAACATATGGTTTTTCCCAAATGTCCACATACACCCACTGTTCTCCTTTCATATATACAATGTGTTTTGGGTACGTTTTGGTTAGATCACCACGAATTCGAAATGTATAAAATTGTTAACATACAAAAAATATGTGTATATTTATATATTTATGAATAAACGACCAAATTATGCAAATCATATCTATGTATACATAATTTAATCCTTAAAAAGGATTTAGTTGTAAATCATTTAATTTTGAGATTTTTACCAACAAAGAAATTTAAAGAAAACAAGTTTACTCTTATTTTAAGGCGAGCATATGGTTCACGTATTAGCACTGATTTTTAATAAATATATTTGTTGCAGCATTCATAGACGGTTTTTGATATTTTACTATAGATACTGTTAGAAATATGTCATTTTATTTAAAACTTTAATTACATTGTAAGGTTATTCCTTGTTACTCTTTATATAAAATAAAAATATAATACATTTACATTTTTTTTTTTTTTTTTTTTTTTTTTTTTTTATTTTAGAACCATCAGCAATAAAACTATTATAGTTCGACAATTAGATTAAAACGATAAATAGAATTTGTGTGTACAATTTAAACGATAACATTGGTATGAATATAATGTTAATAATAGTTTTAGCATATATAAAATAATAGAGAGAAAAAAGATATGATAAAAACATAATGAGGTGATTATTGTTAACAATGATAAATAATAACAACTAAGCAACTTTAGTTAGAAGTGAATTGAGGACTGTGGTTAGCAGGGAGATAAGAGGACTAATAATAGCGTTTAGATTGGAAATAAAGTTGGACAGAATGTTTGAGATGGGTGGAGATGAACCATTCGTGTTGTGATTTTTCGTTGCTTCTGCGTAGTTTTTCGGTTTGATAGGAGGAGGTTCGGTTGGAATGTTGGCCGCCAGAGGGACTGCTGGAGGAACCGGTGTATCATTATTATCTGTGTTATTCATTTTTCGTGCAAGGCGCCTCTTGAGATAATATTTTTTTTCCTGCTTGAAGGCTGGGCAGCCTCTATAGTTGGCGGTATGAGCGCCGGAACAAAGTACGCACTTGGCCGGTGTGGCACGAGATTTGGTGCATTCATCAGTGGGGTGGTTTTCACTGCATTTGACGCAACGTGGTTGATGGTTACACCAGTTACGAGTATGTCCGTACATTTGACATTTTTTGCATTGGGGAGGTTGGCGAGATTTTCTGGGCTTTTCGATTATAACTATGGAGTTTAATAACTTAGTTACTTGAAATATTTCTAGATTGTGTTCCTTTGGTTCAAGGTTGATTAGGAATAGTGGCAACGGTGCCTTTGTTTTTTTATTCTGAATGTTGCTAACGTTAAGGACAGAAAATCCCAATTCATCAAGGACTGTCTTGATATCCTCGGTGGGAGTGGAGTAGTGTAAGTGGCGGATTACAGCTTGAATTGGCCGCAAATGTAGAGGTGTGTGTATGTGAAAAGACACACGGCTCTTATTAAGAATAGACGCAGCATTAGCAAAAATATTGTAATTGGCCGAACGAATCGTTATGAATGCCATAGAAGACTTAAAGGTAACTGCGTCTGGGCCCAAAATGGAAATAATATCATACTTGAGCTTTGAGAAGTTAGTGACATTTTTAATGTAGATTGTCGGAGCGCTGTGGCTAGATCCGTCGCTGGTCGGTTGAGTAGACGTTTTCTTTGAATTATCCCCTTGAACTAGTAGCTCATCTGTGACTGGGGGTGGACTGAATACCTCTGGTTCGGAAGCTGTGCCATCGTCGAGGGCGGCAAACCTATTTGGGGTGACAAAAATTTTGCTTTTCTTTTCGTCAGTTGTTGGAGAAGACGGAGATGACGATAGATTGCGTTTATTGTGCGTGTTATTTCGATACATATCGAATGGCCGCGTATATAGTTACGCAACAACCAGGTAATTGAATATAAAACGCATGACGCTATCGGGTAACGATAAGGAGTAACATGCGTGTTTACTCTACGACGGTCGGCACCGAACTGCATTTGTTTTTATATACTACATTTTAGATAATGTTATTATGAAAATCTTAAAATATTCGTTATAATTGAAATTATTAATACCAAATGTTTAACGAAATACAGTAAATTAAATTGACTATTTTCCTATTAAAAAAAATCTTAGGCGAATATAATACAAGGCTAATGAATACATTCATAAGTACTAGAAATAATAATTTATAACTAGATTTATAAAAATAACTTTTAAACATTATACAAATTTTGAAATCAAGTACCGATAATTTCATTATGGTTATTTTTTTCAAGCAATAATTAAAATAAATTAATAAATTTTATGCCATCTCTTCCCCCATACTATTCAACATATACACAGTTGATCAACCAACCACTTCTCACACTTCGGTAGCCGACTTTGCTGATGACAAAGTCATATACATTTCAGAAAAAAATCCACTCCATGCCTGCCAACACTTACAAAATCATGTTAACTTATTAGCAGACTGGTACTCCAAATGGAGAATAAAAATAAATAATGAAAAATCATCTCACATTACATTCACTCTCAAACAAAAGCTCAGTACTCCCAGTTTACTTAAACAATAAAATCATTCCTTCTTCCTCTAACGTCAAATATTTGGGTATGACACTCGATAAAAGGCTTACCTGGGCCACACATATTCAACAAAAAAGACTTATACTAAATGTCAGACGAAGAGCACTCTTTCCACTTATAGGAAAACAATCAAAAATTTACCTTAATACAAAACTGCTTCTGTATAAAACCTCCCTCAAACCAATTTGGTTATACGGTATCCAACTGTGGGGATCAGCAAAAAAAAATTTAATATTTATTAAATTCAAACATTCCAATCTATCTCATTACGTATGATTACATGTGCTCCTCCGTATATTTCAATCCACACCTTACATTCAGACTTAAAAATACTCACTGTTCAAGAAGAAGCCAAAAATTCATACAAACTCTTCCGTGCCCGTCTTACAAACTACTCTAACCCCCTAATCATTGTTATAAACTCTGAATCCATTTCCGATAATCCACCTAGAAGGTTAAAGCGAAATTGGAACCGTGACCTGAAATAACTCTAACTCTCTAGCCAGTAAGTGTTACCACTGGGTGATAAATGCATCATGTCAAACATGCTAATAAATCCTCAAACATGCTTATTGTAAAATTAATTTATAGATTGTATGTATTAAAAAAAAAAGTTAAAAAAAATAAAAATAGTTGTACATGTGTAGTATAGAGTATTAATATTTAAACATCGTGTGTTTAACAAATAAGAGAAAACTGAATTTCACGGTCGGATTACATTGAAAATTTTACATGATAGTAGTATAATAATTACACATTAAATTATTTTATCATTTTGGTATGCGCATGCGCAATTCAATATATGTTTTTTTTTTAAATGTTAACACCTATTTTAAATACTTTATTCTAATGGGTTTATTTTCTTAAACTAATTTTGATGTATCAATTATGGTTCTAAATTCAAAGTTGTCTGAATAAGAGCAATTTCAATTTTAATATATAATATAATTTAATGATTCATTAATATTTATATAACCATTTATAATTGCCTATTATTGGTTTTTTTTTTTTTAATATTTTTAGGTATTTATTTCTTCTTGCAAAGTCTTAAAAACAAGATTTACATACTAATAATTAACTAAAAGTCGGTAAAATATCTAAGAGTTTATATAGTTGCATATTTGGAAAATTGTTTTTAACCTTTCAGAAACATTTATACTGTATTTTTAAAAAGATGAACTAGGGATTTTTCATTTAAAAGAACCTCATCCCTAAAAGCAATAAAAAAATTAAAAATAATTTTAGTAAATTTGGTAATTTTCAAAATTTCAAATAGGAATCTTAAGCCACGTAGGTATTTATTATAAATATAAATATTTTTGTATACTCCTGAGTATTTTATAGTATTTCTGTTTATCATTAACTTAGTACTTTGTTAATCTCAATCCTTTGCAGTTTTTTTTTATATTTTAAGAGCACAAATAAATTAAATTAAGAATTTATTTTTGGATGATTATGTATAAAACAGTTTTATTAATAAAATATAATGGACTGCTCACTTGTGAGTTGCATTTCAATACAGTTTACCATTCAATAAGTTTATACATTGCTTATAAAATATAATATATCTCTTAACAAAATATAATAATATATTTGTACTTAATCTCTGTCAAATTCATAAATATATTCTTCAATTATTACATCGTACATAAAAATTTGTGAATATAATATGATCCCCTATTATTTTACTCCATTTAACTTCGTTCTCAAGCCGTGTCGCTTTTTATATCATGATACATTATATTCATATACTGCTATTTATGCTGTATATATTTTTCATCCCACAGGCACTCGGAAAACTTTTTTCGCGTACGCATTTAATTAATTACCCTACATTGCGGTAGACGTTATTATTTTTATTCGCGTAAAACCTTATAAATTTAAGTATTTGATTTTTTATCGTCCATTATTAGTACAACTATTGAGTGAATAGGTACAACTTGGCCACGTAATTTATAGTAAAATATTAAACACAATATCATACTAATTTTCAAATGTTTGTGAACTCTAAACCAATACAGTCGGTCGTTAAGGTTTCGTTAACTTTTCGATGGGACTAGCTATAACAATATATAGAGAACGTATCTATGTGCTGTTTGAATACTTATTGATTTAAGTCTACGATGTACTTTCCAATTATAAGAAGGGTTTGTGTTATATAATAATATTCTACACAATTTAGAACCATGCGTATACAAGTAGCACTTAAGAAAATTTATAAGAACGTGTAATGCAATTTCCGAGCATTGACTACAGGTTCATAAAGGTACGCATGGAACAAATTGAATTCGCCCTTAAAACCACTGACACATACGACAAATAGCACGTCTGACACTATTCTCTTGACTAAAAATGTACAACATCCGTGACCCTCGTAATCTATCCTAACGAACTCTGTGTTTATTAGCTGGTTCCATCTTTTTCTTTTTTAAATCTCTATCATAGCTTTTCCACATACGCAAGTAGAGTTTTATGGACAACAGAAGTCACGTTTACGTTCATAAATGTACGAATAAAAGTCGTCTTGAGTGGCCTTATATCAATTTGAAACAATGCAGACCATAGACACTCCGAAAAGGCAACAACAAATAGTACTAATGAGAGGGTTCTGTCCTCTCCTAAACGAGTACCCCGAAGGGTTTGTGTACAATTTTGGTTTCTATTTTATTAGCTGTATACTACAAAAATAGAATATTCTAGACTAGTAGTTCTAAGCCTTAATTTGATAAACTTTAGTTCAAATGTATAATACGGTTAAAATTTTACCATTCGTTAAACAAAACACAGACGGTTAACATTCTATATAATTTTCATTTAAATATTTTAAAGACTTATTTAAAAACTAAATAACATAATTCTATAAGATTTGGACTTAAAATTAGTCTAATGTTTTAATCAGCTTACTCTTTTTTTTCTTTTTTTTACATATATATATATATATATATATATATATATATATATATATATATATATATATATATATATATATATATATATATATATTTTAAAATAGACCGTAAAATGTTAATAATAATCAATCGATAACTATTTAAATGTTTTATTTTATTTTGGTTCAATACTTAGTAAGTAGTGAGGTGTAAAGAAAATATGGTGTATGTATTTATGATACGCTTGATTAATTTCAGTGAAATTGTTGGATATAACGTTTTATTTAATAAGCTTGATACAGATATCTTGAAAAAGATAACCATTTGAAAAATAAAAGTAATCGATGGTTTGTTTCTGCAGTATACAAAGCAGTTAAGGAATTTATTACTAGATTTTTATTTTATCACTAAAATATTGTCTTGCACTTTTTTTTGTCGGTGTATTCAATTCTCTCTCTTTAAACATAAAAGCTGTCGTTGCATTGTCCGATGATGCTTTGTACATAATCAAGTTAATTTTTTCAAATAAAATATAATATAAACTTATCGAATAAAATTACATTATTCCGACACTTCATACTAACGTAGATTTTTTTTTATTCGTAGCTACCTATAGTACATTCGATATAATGTTTGTTCCTATTATATTTTAAATTACAATACCATGTAATTTCTATGAGAATAAAACAATAGGGATAGTGAATCCATTGCATTTTATTCAAACACTAAAGTTTCTACTGCAGTCGTTGATATTCTGATTATTCATTTTCTGTACTGAAATCAGTTTACAAGATGAGTATGTAGATATGTATTAATTATTGTTATTTGCTCTTCAAATATTAGTTTCGCATAAAATTATTATTATTTATATTTCAGAGTTACAGATAATCGCCTATAATTGATACATTTAAATGTATTCGTCAACTGTTATTTTACTACATACGTAATGCGAGGAATTAGGCTTAAATTATTAATTTTTATTTTCAAACTGTACAATCGTTCGGTAATTTTTAGAACCACTTTTTGACGTTACGCCAACACTGGTCAGCGATATATTTCAATGCCAATAAAACGTATTCCAAACACGCCCAGTCTAATGGATTTTCGTCGCAAAAGTGGGTCGGATATTGTCGGTGGCGCGTGGTAAAATTTCTATTGCACGCTTGCGATGTTGAGACGCCCTGGCCCAAGAAACTTCTATCCGGGTGTGTGCATGTATATCCATGGGCATGGTGTAGTCATTTCACCCACGTGAAAATCACCCGCAATTACGAGTAAACTCAAAAAATCACTTATCCGACTTGATAAAAAAATAAAATAAAAAAATAATCCATTAAGAATTACGAACATATCCGCATGTAAATAATATAATAAGAGAATAAGTGTATATTGGACCTCATTTAGAAGTTTGGTTTTTTTTTTTTTTTAGGAATCAACCTAAAAGGGTATCGACACATTTGCGTCATTGTTGACAAGTATATATTTCGACGCATGGTATGAACTGTTTCGCGAAGTATTCGATTTGTAATAAACTGTCAGGTTGTCATAGTGACATTAATTGCCTTTGAATTGCAATGACAGCTGTTTAAAAACACAAAACACAAGACACCATGTTAGTGGTTATACCGAATAAAAATTATACGCAAATGTCGGATAATACGGCGTTTAATCGAATAAGTTCATTTTTACATTTTTAGCCAAATATAACTATTGATAATCCTGTGATTTCAGATCGAATCGTTAGACGCATATATACGGTCGCTTTACAACCACTAGCATCTGATACTAAGTCGTTTTGTTAATTCTAGATCAAATTAATTAAGTCTACTAACATGATATATTTACATGCTACATGATGTATTTTTACATAATTGTATACCTCAATATTGTTGTGGTCCCATTGGACGTTAGTTCACCACTATTGTTCATGTCCATCGACAACTATCTGTTATCGTATACATAAAAGTTCTACAGGGAATCAAGAGTTGATTGCATACGTAAGTTTGGACGTTTCCAACAACGATCATGGTTACACGGTGACACAAAAAAAGACTGCCACGGTGATCATGTGTGTACGTTTCGGAATGCTTAGAAACGTGTGCATTCTTGAACGTTTGAAATATCCTGCAAATTCAAAAGATACACTTTCAGAGGATTGCCGAAAAATTACACGCAAAGTAGCTCAGTTTCCGGCATTTGTATCATGCATGAACGCTTTGTGTTTTTTTTTCTCCCGGAAACAACCATCCACACACACGCATAGGCTTTTATATATATATATATATATATATATATATATATATATATATATATATATATATATATATATATATATATTGGATATCAGTACAGAACTAGTAATAAAGTCCAATATTGTTTAATTAAATCTGGAAACATTAGAAAACGCGTTATTTATTTATCTAGACCGAACGTTTGTAATTTATGGGATTGTCAACTAAAATACTTTAAATAATATATTATTACAAAGGCCGTTCTAACTTTGTTATATTGACTTATTACAAATAACATTTAAAGAAGAAAAACTTTCATTCAATTATTTAAATGATTATTTAAGTCATAGCGAAACTAACATTTATTTAATAAATGCGTCGACTATATATTTTTGTGATTTGAATTTACAGCAAATGCAGTAATATAAAAATAATATATTTTTACCTAGCAAACACTGTTTAAAAATGATAACTGAACATTTATATTTAATAACTTATTTAAAAATATTTATCAGTCTCGCCTTAGCAATAATTATTTTTTTGTAATTTTTATATAAATGTTTTTTAAAAGAAATGAGCGTTTATAAGTTTAGTTTAATTGATTTTTGATCGGTTTAAATTTAATTTCAATAACGTTGATAAAATAAAAATGAAAATAAAATAAATTGCAGTTTTTCAATGTATTATTATTTATTCTAACGTTACGTATATTAGCAATACATATTATTGATAATAATATACATTCATTAAATTTTGAATTTTGATAATTAAATCGTGCCTTCATTCACTTACGTAATGAAGTTGTACCATTATAGTTCGAACCAGATTGTTCAAACAATTTCTGTAATAAAAATAAAGTAAAATACTGCGGAACTATTTTATTTTTCGAGTCGTTTTTCTTTTCTTTTGATTTAATAAATATATACATTACATGAGAATCCAAACATTTTAGCTCTATGTAGTTTTTTTCTTTTATTTTCTATGTCTGGTTCATTTTTGTTTCTTTGGATTGAACTATGGCTACATTAATCTTACGATTGTATTTATTCTTTAACCTATTGAAAATAAAATGTTTTGCTCATTGTTATTACTTTAATATTTTACTTAAATTAATATGAATTTTCTAAAGTACCTACTGCTATATGTGCTATTTCTAAACATCGATTTAAAAAATAAAAAATAAGATATTTTTGTGATTTTTGTAAGTATAATGTTGATTATTTCCTAATCTTATTAAATACTTTGAAAAATCACATTTTGGGTTCAACCAAAATATTTTTACTCATGTGAATTTTTGTTATTTTTTTCATAATGCTATATGAACCGCTAATAAGTTATAAATGTTGATATATATAAATACATATATATATATATATTTGATAATGATACGATGGTGTTTTTATATATCATTTCACGCATGAAATGTTCTATAAATGAATACTCGTATGTAATAATGAGTTTTGATGTGCAAGAGAAAAATGTATAAAATATTTTAACTGATTTCTTTATGTCCGGGTTCCCGAGGAAGCTCGATCTTATTCCATGTACAAGTATACGTTATACGAGTATGAACGAATATTGTTGGAATTTCCTAATCACAATAAACCCGTCTCTAATTAATTTGAATGTTAGGTCTACATTGCTAAATGCACTTTTTATCGGTATACACGAAAACTTAAAACGAGATACTAGAACGGAATATCTATTCATTTGTCCAAATAATTTATTATTTTTTAAATTCTCAATCAAAGTTTGACAGTAATAAGCCATAAATGATACAGTTTATAAAAAAGTATAAATATGAGTAAAGATAATATTTTTTCCCGTTGTTTATCAGTAAGAATAATGATTATTGTTCATAACTTTTTTTTTCAATTTATGTTTATAAATAACAATAAAAAATCTACTATTTTAAGAAGCGATACTTGTAGTTATCGGTATATTAATTATTAACAACATTTTCCTCATGAGAATGAATAATAATAAATTTAATGTTACACGGAAAATATTTTTCAAAATTTGAACGATTTATAATTATAATTATGATAAAATTGCTACTATTATATAAAATAATTATAATAAAAAAATAAAAAAACTATTTAAGTTCGATTTGCACTCATTCAAAAATTTTAATTTTTTTTTTCTAGATAAAGAATTACTTTGTTCATTCGAACACTGTCAGTATGTTGTAGTTTTAATCCTTTAAAAACATTTGATTGCTTGGTTTCAATTGGAAAATCACAATCTGTTTTATCGTGCAATAGTTTCTACGTATCTCATGCGCAACAAATTTACTTATTTAATAAATATTATCTACTATATTGTAATTTTGTATCTTACATGACCGTATATGATTGTAAATTATCTTATCTTGCTCATAGCTTCGAAAACTATTAAATATTATATATTGTATGTAGGTATACCGACGTCTTGATCTTAATATCTGTATAATAAACAAACGCAATTATCTTAAATAGAGAAAAAGTTACACATTTTTATTAAAAAAATATGTGTACGTTTCTTTTGTTTATTAGTTGAAAACCATCCGTGATAGTTTTATTAATATTTTTTTTTTTTTTTTGAAAACCCTTAAAGCTCGATCAAAAGTTTAAATTATAAAATTGATCTCAAACTTATTTCCAGGTTACACATTGGCAACATATGCATGATCGCACATAATGTATACATTACTGAGTATATAAAATGTCATTGAAAATATAATTACATTTTACACATTATATGACTAGAAATATTTTTAAAGATATTAATATATATATATATATATATATATATATATATATATATATATATATATATATATCTGCAAGATATATTATTTATATACTTTGTAAATGTTTAAAGTTGCACTCACCTGATTAAAAATAAATTTCTCAATGTGCCATTCCGCGGTATTTTAAAAAAATTCTAATTTTTACTATAATAACAGTATAAAAACTAATTAAAAATCAGTCATTCAGTATACGTATGTACGTTAATTTTTAAATAATGATAAATTTACTATATTTTCGAGATTTACATTTTAGTTTATACATGAAAAATTTATGAAAAAAGAAAAAATCAGTAGAAAGTACATATGAAATGCGTCAAAAGAAATACCAAATTAATAAAAATAATTTCGTCCTTTAGTCCAATCTATTGTTTTATTGTTAGGACACGTTTTTTCTCTCTCAATTATTGACAGTTTTCAATTTGTTTAGTCAATTTGTTTGACAAAACATGACGCTAGGGAATGAATTAAAAATATTCTATATACTAACTATGGAATAACTTTTGTGAATATAATAAAAACAAGCCCTTGGGATCAAAGCGATATGCATTGAAATATATTCCATCTATTTTAATAGGTTAATTTATGAAAGCATTTTATTTTCATGGAAAAATGATTATATTATTGTTGTTGGTATATTTGTGTAGTGAGTTCATAATTCTCTCCATATTTTTCATGTTATATTATCGCCAATGATTATAAAAACAACAGCATTTATTATTTTTTTGACACAACTTGTACTTGCATTTTTTCTATTTATGGTTCAGCATATATATTAATTCCATTTCATCAACCTGTATTTAATTCAATTATAAACTCCACACGTATTATCCACCTATCTATAGCTATAATATTTGTATGTTTACTTGATTAAAGAACTTGTGAAATCATGTGTGCATCATTTACAGCTTGCATATAAAATATTATTATAATTAGTTATTAACTGCATTACGAGTTGTCATCGGATATTATTAGCGTATGGTAAACAGGCTACATAGGTGGTATACTTATACTCGTATGGTAAATGATGGACTATAATGTAAATATACTCTTTATATTTATATTTATCAAATAAACCAAATACTATAAAATAGAAATTCTAATTATACAGCACATAAGAAAAATATGTATTCATACGTTTTTTTTTATTTTACTAAAATAAATAAATTTATATATGTATAAAATATTAATTAAAAATGTAAGGATTTCAAAGTGATATTATTTACTAAAAAGAAGAACTATGAAAAATATTTTTTTTTTTTTTATTAAAAATAGAATTAAAAGCATTGTTTTTATTATCACCTACAAACATTGGAAATAATATTTTACATTATAACATACATTATATTTTTGAAACATGAGTTTTATATTTTTATAAAA
Source organism: Sipha maydis (assembly GCA_034509805.1). Classification (NCBI taxonomy): domain Eukaryota; kingdom Metazoa; phylum Arthropoda; class Insecta; order Hemiptera; family Aphididae; genus Sipha; species Sipha maydis. Next base: position 3,607 of record JASXSY010000022.1, on the reverse strand, counting down.
TATTACTTTTAAACGTTTGTTATAAATTTATTTTTTATTTTTACCTTCTGGTTATTTTATCAATGATTATTCGCAAATACGCTAAAAAATGGACGGCATCTTAAATAGGCAAATTCAATACATATATGTGTAGGTTTCAATTCTAATACCAATTCTTCTAAAATATGTGATAATTAACATACACAACTTGTTTAAAAATAAAACCAACCTTATGTTTCTAGGATGTGGATAAATTTTTTACCTTTCTTGTCCAATGTTTTTTCAGAAATGAGTATTATAATATTGGAATATGTTTCACACTTGAATATGTACACATTAAAACCGTGTGTTTAATTTTGTAATCAATCTGATTAAAATAGTATTCAATCGGTTTACGAGTACCAAGTTGAATCATAAATTCATTGCATTCTTTACTAAATTGTTCATTTTTCTATCTTACTAATTTTTCAATCATAATCTTAAGTTATAAATGGAATAGGTTAAATGAATTCATGTTTAATTTTTTTTATTTTTAAAACTCTCCTAATTTCAATATGTATTTATTTTTTTCTATATATTAAAATAAAGTCAAATAAAATATTAATATATTGCACCATAGAGTAAAAACTATTAGTCAATATTTTTTATGCAATTTATTATTGTATTATACAATGTTAAAATGTAACGTAAGAATTTTCTTTGGCTATGTCAATTAATTATTATACATATAAATTATCGAATAATAAACTAACGTTTGGACAATCTAATTTTTGGATTCAATTGTTGTGTTTTTGTTAAAATGTTTGTGTTATAATTATCAGAACTTATGTATTTACATGCACATAAAATAAGTATCATGTTGTAAATACACGTTTCTAAAATAATTTTTATGATATTAACATTAATGTGTCCAATTTATAAAAATTATTTTTAAAATTAAATTAAGTATTTATAAGAATGAACTCAATTAATTTTTTTAATACATAAAATACCATCTGTAGAAAATTTAACTGATAGATATATAGAAGAATGTAAAACACTAAAACAAACATAAACCCAAATATTTTTGAATACTAAAAGAAAACACAAACCAAATATAAACATAAACATATATTTTTTACATAATGAACTGTAAAATATCATAATTATTAACTCATACAAATTAACAAAATTAAATCAGAGTTAAGATACCAATAGTATCAGAAAATTTGTCGATTACTTCCCAAATTCCACTTTATCTACACAGCGGTAGCTCTAGTTATGTACAAAGCAGTAGAATTGAAAGTCGAAAATAGATAAATAACACTAAACAATTATTTAACTATAAACGATTCCCTCAGTGTTCTCGTAGTTATCCTTAACATAACAGATTCAACTTAGGAATCTAAACTAATCTATGAAAAAACATATAAAGCACGCCGAATGTAATATATATGCAATCCATGGATACCTGGACAGAGTGGAATATATGACAACGAAATAGCGACCAAAAAGCATCCGGAGGAGCCTCCTTCACTGAAATCTCGACCTTAAAACTAATGTCCTGCGTTGACACAATGAAACATATCTAAAAGCTTCTATACCTCAAAGACAAAAATCACTGGATAAAACAAAATTTCAAATTAAAAGAAAAAATGAATATATCCTCATATATCATGAATCAGAACTTATCAGGATAAATGGAACTATTATAAACTACCTCTGAATTAGACATATATCCATAATACACAACCACCTGATGGCTAAAAATCCTCCCCCCCTTATGTGAACCATGTGGAATGGATTATATAGTCGAACATATACTCGTACTAACTGAATGTCGTAAGTTCGGAAACTCAAGAAAAAAAATTACACATATTTCATCTACTACGAGAATGAAAAGACCTACCTAACCCGACCTCCAGTCAAACAACATTATAAATTTCTTAAAGAAAGTATAATTATATAATCATAAATTTTAGTTAACTGTAATTTAAATGTAAATAAAATGTTAACTAATAACTTATGGACTAGAAGCCGATGTAATAAATATAAATTTAAAAAAAAAATACTTCTATCTGACAGAAACATATATGTTTGATTATATGAAGTGGTTATTTTTTGTTCATTTTTATATAAATACATTAATTACAGAAAGTTGTTTTCTATTAATTGATTTTATTGTTATTAATATTAACGCACGCCGACTAAATGCATATGTAATTCATATAATATGTATTATATTACTTGTGTAAGTCTCTCTTGAAAAATAAAAATAGTAAACTGTTTATATAGTTTTGACAATTTAAATAATAATACTATCAACCAAAATATAACTATACTGTTTGTATTTTGTAATAAATATTACTTGTGGTTCTATGGTGAAATATCTTAGATCAGTGAGAAGTTTGCAACCGTTTGATCGCATGTAAACACAGTAGCGAAGGAACCAAAAACATGGTTACCATATGATGTGGAAAATTGATTTTACGTAGATTTGTATAGTATGCATTATGTGTATAGTTTTGTTGTCACTGGTTTCATAAACCTTAAAATATAATGGATCATGAATAGAATAAGTTTTTAAATACGATTGGCCCAAAGTTTTCGAGGTCTATATTTTTAATTAATTTAGTGTAAAGTAAACATATTATTTTTTTCATAAAATTGTCCTTCCAAAATACGGGCTTATGAATAAAGAAATGGAAAGGGTCGTGAAATTGAGTATATTTAAATTATAATGCAAAAAACAATGAACAGAATTAAGCTTATGTTAGATGTAGATGCAGAAAGTCTAGGCACCGGTTATTGTATTTGCCATAGTGTAATGAACATTTTTGAATCAAGATTATAGTCTACGTTTTACATGATTATATACATAAGATTTATTTATTTTATTTTTATTACAAATTTAATTATTATATTTACTATCGTAAAAGTACGATTATTATTTATTGCACCTAAGAATTATGAAAAAATTAGGTATGTATGATAAAAAGTTTGCTCAAATTTGAAATGCTATTGTAATACCGATGTTACGTACAGTTTTGCCATACGTTGTCTTAGTAGTTATACGTTTTTTACAAAAATGGACGATTTTATAATTTTCAATACGAAAATCAAAATAATTTGTTGTGTCTCATTTAAATCTCCTATAGATTTACGTTTAAATATACGTTATGAAGAAATCTAAAACTCAAAAATAAATCAAATCGATGTAAACCAATTGCTTCTTCGATTTTTAAACATTTTAAGTGCAATGAATGTCATTTTTTTTTCCAATACTTATAAAAAAATATTCTTAGCCTTGTATATAAAAACATCTTTGGAATAATGTAATGTAAAAAATGTTGATTATAAAATGTTCCATTAAATTGTGAGTCATTTTTGGGCAAAAAGTTTCTAAAGAATGTCAGCAAAAGCTTATAACTTTACAATTGCAAACAAAAAAATAAATAAAAAAATAAAAAAAATAACCTAACAATGTGATATAATTCAGAGGATTGTTTTGTTGAATTATGGAATGTGTCGATACTATAATAAGCATAATGTAATATTACAAAGCTCAATGAAACATTTATTATTATTTATACGTTAAAAAAATATTCTCCATTGAAGTGGATACTAAAGTGAACAATTATTTCGTTTC